>JAOXOE010000001.1:47446080-47473995 GCA_028565055.1 Phoeniculus purpureus
CCATTGACCACTACTCTCTGGCTTCTATCCTGCAGCCAGTTCACAATCCACCTCACTACCCGATCATCTAGACCACAGTGCCTCAGTCTGGCTGCGAGGATGCTGTAGGAGACTGTATCAGATACTTTACTGAATTCAGGATAGGCCACATCCACTGCTTTGCCATCATCTATCCATCTGGTTATGTCCTCATAAAAGGCTATCAGGTTGGTCAAGCATGACTTCTGTTTGGTGAAGCCATGCTGACTGTCCCTAATGACCTCTTGTCCCTGCTGTGCCTAGAGACAGCATCAACAATAGCTTGTTCCATCACCTTTCCTAGGATGGAGGTGGGATGACTGGTCTGTAACAGCCTGTCCAGATTCTGCTGCAGAGCTTCCTGACGCTCAAGCAGATTGACATCGCCACCCAGCTTTGTGTCGTCTGCAAACTTTTGTCGTCTGCTTTTCTATCCCCTCGTCCAAATAATTGATAAAAACATTATAAAGAAGTGGCCCCCGGGCTCAGTACTCCTGACGCAATTCCTGTGGAATTGTCAAATATTCACTGGATTCTTTTTAAACAGTTAAAAACCCCCTTGAAGCCAGATGGCTGTGTTTCCTTACTGAGGTAAGAATTTCAACAGCACCAATATGCTTGCATACGCGCTGTCACATTTGCACTGGTTACCATCACAGGTACATGCAGAAACAACCACATCCAGATTTGATAGCCATTGGCAATCTAGAAAGCCAAGAAATAAAACTGGTTTTACAAACACTTTACTACCTCCTCCTTCTAAGATTTAAGAATGAACGTTTAAGAAGCTTCCTCAAACCCACAAATGCCCTGATCTTTCATGTCCTTTGAAAATTTACAGCTAAGGTCTCACTACTGTCAGAACCCTGATCAGGGTTTGGGTGCTTCCTCATTTTATTCCAGCTATACACATTACTATCTGTCCTCCATGCGACTCTACATTCTTCTTCTCACAAATTCACAGAATCACAGAATTATCAAGGCTGGAAAAAACCTCTAAGATCAAGCCCAGCCTATGACTCGACATCACCACATCAGCCAGACCAGGGCACTAAGGGCCACACCCAGTCTGTCCTTAAACACCTTCAGGGATGGGGACTCCACCACTGCCCTGGGCAGCCCATTCCAGTGTCTGACCACCCTTTCCATGAGGAAGGGCTTCCTAACATCCAACCTAAACCTCCTCTGGTGCAGCTTCAGGCCCTCTCGTCATGGCGCTAGTTGTCTGGGAGAAGAGCCTGACCCCCATCTGACTACAACCTCCCTTCAGGGGGTTGTAGAGAGGGTTCTCCTTGGGTCTTCTGCAGGCTAAACAAGCCCAGCTCCCGCAGTCTCTCCTCACCAGACTTTCCCCCCAGTCCCTTCCCCAGCCTCATTGCTCCTCTGGACCCACTCCAGCCCCTCAATCTCTTTCTTGAAGCGAGTGGCCCGGCACTGACCCCGGTACTCGAGGGGAGGCCTCACCAGTGCCCAGTACTGGGGGAGAATTACCTCCCCAGTCCTGTAAGACTGTCGTGAATTTTCAAGTGGCTTCAGCCCCACTTTTCTGTCACAGCAGGATTTTTCAGCAACTGAGGAATTTTTTTGAAGCCGTGTCACAGAACGACCAGCAATATTTGAGTTCCCTGCCATAAGTGAGCTGGGGCTAAAACAACACGAGAGTTTCCTGGGGACAAGGCAAGCACAGCTGGTAAAATGCAATAGAAGTGAAGTTTGTATGTAATTTCATTTCCTCTCATCTTCATAGATTATATTTTCCTTCTGTCTTTCCGTTTCACTCCCACTCATTCTCATAATCTGTAAATTACTTCAGTCTGAGACCTTTCCTGTGCGTTAACTGCACTTCATTGGCTGCCAAGTCAGTCTTCTGCTTCTGGCATTTGTATTTAGGCAACATGATGAAAATTAATATTATAATTACACCATTCAAGCAAATCACATTAATTAAATCTCTGTATTGGCAGCCAGAAATATCTTGGGTTGTCATTGGAGCGTACAGTTCCTTTCCTCCTCGAGCAGCATCATGAGACTGTCAAAAAGTTGCTCCTGTGTGGGTACGCTCCATGGACAATTAGCCTTTAAAGGTCTATCCTGCGCTGTAGCTTTTGCAGTGATGTTTCATGGACTGAGCTTTGAGGCAAAGGATTCATGTTTTATGTTAACCTTGAAGAAAAATCGTATATACTGTCTATAAACCTTCTTTATGAGGGGAAAAGGAATTAGAACTTCAAATAGCAATACAGGGTATTCCAGAGACACCTTTTTAAAATCTTAGTGGTTTGCTTCTTCCAGCATGGAAACCACACAGATTAATGACAGAAATTTGATCTAAACCAACCGGTGTAGGAATCGACACACAGACTAAACTAAAAGGAGCCTGCTTCAAATGGAAAGGTTCAACAGCCGAATACTGAGGAAGACTTCAGGCCTTCATCCCAAAGACCCCCGAGAAGACCCTCTTGACAACAACACACTGCTCAAGGAGGCAGAGACCTATGTAAATATATTCCCAGAAGTCCTTAGCCTAAACCATCCTATTCCAAGAAATGTAATGGATATGTATGAACTAAGCACACAGGGGTCTTCCCTTTGAACCGCTAGGCAAGTGTGTTACGAGGAGAAATCACCTCCAGAGCTGCAGTAGAGAACTCCTGCTTCATAACACTTTGGTGTTATTGAGTTTGTTTCAGTCAAAAGAAAACTCATCTGAAGTCTTCAAAAGGACGAAATTGTTCACAGTAGCCACTGATGGTTGCCCTTAACAAGGAACACGTGTTCTGCACCAGACTCATTTCACAGTCAGTCTTTGAGAACGGGTGACCGTGCAAGTTTCAACAGAATGAGCTGCAGAGCAATTCATGGCACACAGTTAGAATTTCTCACAGACTGGCTGTTGGATATCAAATCAATCTATGGGGAACCCACTGAAGTCATTAATCACTCCAAGCCTCTAACATCCAGCTTCCTTAATGATTTGAATGATGGCTTGAAAAGACTCAAATTGTTCCCTGACAAAGAAATTTGTCTCTAAAGTACTGCCAGGGTGCTTGAGAGACCAGCTTCTTGTCCCATGCACCTTTTTAATTGCAAGAAGTGATGACTGTGTAGTTCAGTAAATTAAATAAGACAATGTAATCGTTTTACTGCAAAAGACCAGATTAAATTCGTGCACATGTACCTGAAATAGCATCATCGCCAAGGTCTGAGTAAACTTCTGGGTGGGCTACTTCCACGTTTCCACTTTAACATAAGTGATTTGGACACTGATTTAATTGCAGTAGTACAAAACCCTTTTATTTCAGAGGGCCCTGGTTGGGATTTTTAAGTCTCAACTCTGTAACTAGTTCAGACAAATCATAATAAACCTCTCTTCCTAGAAAAGAAACAACAGCTACATTGGCTTTCAAACTGCTCTAGTGACATCATTAAAATAATACGGATTTGTTTGTAGGTGACTGTAAAAAGCCATGTCAGCTTCTTCTCAGGGCTAATTGTTACTTCATGTCAGAAAGTTACCAGCACATGGGTTAGGAGCAACAGGTCAAGACAGATCTGAACCCTCGGGAAGAAGGATCCTTCTCTCAGTTCAAAACTGTCCCTTCCAACCTGTAACACTCTGTGATTCTCTGATTCTGTGAATCCACATAAATCTACAGTGTGAGACATTCCGGGAGTAAGAAGGATCTCAGGAAGTCATCCAATCCATCCTCCACTCTGAGGCCCACATTTGAGCCCTGCAAGATGCTCATCTAAACCTCACTCTAAGGCAGTGGATGAAGAACAACACTAACCTCCCCAGACAGTGCATCAGTGATTCCTGACCCTCACAGCTGCAAACCCATGCCTCACATGCGGTCTGGACCTTTCCTATTCTGCTTCAAGCCATCTGTTGCAGGCGCACGAAGCAGCCCTTTAAGATGGTTAGCCAGGTCACAGTTCCACCCACTGCAGCTCAGTCAGCCCTTCTTTACAGATCACAGAAACTGTAGACCCCCTGAACTGCTGAGGTCTCCTCTCTGCGGGGCCATTATCTTTCTCAAAGGCACATCACTCGTGCTGAGTCGCAAGCAAAGCCACTGCAGTATTTCAGATGCCTCCTACTTCTGCCTTTCCCTGTGGCATCTTCCTTCCCATCAACAGCGTAACATTATGGATTCTCACCCTGTCTACAGTCTCTGGACTAGTTTCCAAAACTAGTTGTATCAAGCCTCTAACAGATTTCTTGCTGGAAATAACACCGTGGTCACAATCCTGTCATGATGCTTCCCGGTTTTGGCAGGTGTAAGAGGAAAACAGGAACTTTCCTGCCTCGACCTGGCATGTATGAAGGACAGTTGCTTAATCACACTGCACCTCTGCAGGCAGAGGCTGGAGCTGTCCTAGGAGGTAGATTCAAAGGGCAGTGTGTATGCAGGATGCAAGCCGTAACCTGCTGCCTTTAAGGTGGCAACATGTGACATGTCCACACAGACAGAGAATACACACATGTCAAAGAGGCACACTGAAAGGTTTGCTCACTGATTTATAGGAACTAGAGTCCCTTTAGATTGGACAAGGGATGATTTTCAGCCATAGCTGTCCAGCTGGGAACAAAAATATGGCTGTTCTTCTTCAAGTTAAGAGGAGTAAAAGCATGATTATATTTGAAAGTGACCTCCTACAAGACAAAAAGACAAAAACTAGACACTACTCCATGATATTTAACTCAGTGAGACCACGAATTCCAGGCATAGAAGTGCAGTGGGGACACCTCAACCCATCAGTTGTTTCTTTTACTGTGGTAAAACACAGTAACTCTCAACGTAGGATTTGAGAGGTTAAGTCCACTGTGGTTGCCTCTTATAACGATCTAGAACTTTACAGAGTGATTCAAACCCTAATGATGAATAATTTCACATGAGAGCAAGACATTTCTATAGTGACCACTAAACCACTACACAATCATAATCCATTTTCAGTATCTTGTGTTTAGCTTGGTTGGGGAATCATCATTCCTCTGCCTCTCCAAGCAGCTATTTTTCTTCCCACAATTTTTTGTGTGTCAACTTGATTTTGTGTTCTGTCCTTGCTTTTCCTGTCTACGTTTTCTTCTATTACCTACCCTGTCTCTTGCCTCTCTCTTTATCTCAGCCAGTTGTCTTCTGCACTTGGCAATAGGGAAATAGTCTGGAGACACCAAACTCTTCTAGGGCTGTTAGATGGTCACTCGAGTGCTCTGCCGCTGGGTGTGGAGACAGCCAGAACAGCAGTGGTATTAGAAACGTAAGAGCCTTCAACAAATGTGGCTCTGACACTGCCAACAGAAAAGACGGTGTGAACATATTCCTGCTACATTTAATTCTCTTCATGTAGCCTCTGAGGGCGTTAAGCGGTGATACATGTAACATGCAAGTGACAATTTAGAAGCCTGTTTCCAGGTGCCCAGCACAAACCTGAGATCCCTCCAGACCAGTGTAGTCTGATCAACCTGCACAGAGAACTCCAAATGACAGAGCAAATTGGTAACAGACCTTTCGACAGGCAGCACAAGGGCAGGATCTGAGCACTCGTGCAAACGGCACCAACCCTTGGATTGAGGCCAAAGTGTAAATACATAACCAATTTCAGTAGAAGCTTGAACACTGAACTCCAGCAGTTCTGCAGTGCAGATAAGCCCTGCTGTCCCTGCAGGAAGTGTGAACAGAATCTGAAATTTCCTAACTTAAACACAGAGGCTGCCGTCTTTCGAATGCAAACACAAACTCCTCTGAGCAAAGAAGTGCTTGCACTGCTCCTCACCTGTGTTTAACCAAACCCTCCAGAGATGGGGCAGGAGTAGAAGGAAGAGGAAAGTGCAGCCCAGGCAGGATCCCAGAAAAGGAAGGTGCCACATGGCTACAGAATGGGCAGAGAAGGGCTGCAGGAAGAGGAAGGGTTGCTGTCTGCAGATGCTTTCACTTACTCATCTGCTTTATGGAGTGTGTGCCAGAATATAACAGCATCTCCTCAAAGCTTACCAGACACAGTTGCGCTGCCTCAAAATCAAAGATCCCCTCAGAGGCGAGTATTCCACACGCAAGGCTATAACTACTCAGCTGTTTCCTAAACCTTACCAAGTTCCTGGCAAAGGTTCTTCAGTTAAATGTTATAGATACCTGAATGTAAGAAAAGTCAAACCAGAGTTGAAATCACCCTAGATCCTCTCCCCCTACACTCGAAGGAAGTATTTCTGTACACTCTGTAGGGGGTTTGGAACTACATGATCTTTAAGCTCCCTTCCAACCCTGGCCATTCTATGGTTCTGTGATTCTATAGTGGCGCAGATGAAGGTCTGTTTTTCAGGCACCCAGTTCATCACATAGGTACAACGATGTACCCAGCACCACACAAATCTCTCTTCAGCCAATTGTCAGTGGTCCCACTGTACTCACGAGCATGGTATTTTGGTGTCTGGAGCAAGAGCTGCGTCTCCAATCGGAGATCAAGCATGACCTCAGCAGGTTGCTTTACATCTCTCTGTTCTCAGTTACTCAATCTACTTCAGTTAAAGCAGAGAAATCATACCAACTAGTTTTGTGAAACACCTCCACTGATGAGGAGCATGACCTGATGAGATCATTTATAGTGCTGTGGAGAAGCACCCTGGCTTGCTCTCACAGCAGGCAGGGGCATGCAGCTGACTACTTTGAGGAAAGCTAGGCTGTGCATGGAATAAAGCGCCCCAGAAAGAGCCTCCTTAATCTTGACCATTAAGTCAAAGCTTTTGCCACTGGAAACCATCAGCATGTCAGATGTGTCCTAACTAGTGTCAGTTACACATTTCAGGATGTTCTGGTATTTGAACTACCGTGTCTGCCTACAACTCAAAACCCAGTTCTTACCTGGGTACCACACTGCTGCCCAGTCCTCCAGGAGCAATGGGGGCTCCTCAAGGTGGTAGGGCAGGGACCAGGGCTGAGGGAGGCTGGAGACTGCCTCTGCTGTATCAGTGCTTGGGCAGGGGCTGAAATGCAGCCCTGGGCCATGGGCAGGGTGGGATAAGCCCAGTCATGGACTGTTAAGTCTTGGTGTTCCCGGGGTCTTGCACTCTTCTGCAGAAAGGACAAGTCTCTTCATCCCTTTTTTTGCTTTTTTAGACAAACTTGAGCTTTCTCCTGTCTACCAAAACCACACACACAAGCATAGCAAGACAACTTTTCTTGCCACAGGAGATCAGCAGGTGCTGCAGCAGCACACTTATTTATAATGAGTTGCCAAGAAAATTCTGTTAATCACTCAGTCATCAAAGCTTCCATCTATCCTTATGTAAACACCAGAATGGAACCATGCATGTGTCTTCCTTCTGTTTCTGTGCAGCTACCTCCCAGTAAGTTGCTAACAAGACACCCAGCTTGTAGAGCTGTCTTTCAGTCTGGGAAAAGTGAACCAGACCCTTGTTTAATTGTCAAAAAAATTCCAATTGCAACTAAAAATCAAGAAAAGTATTTGATTCCAGCTGGGGGAGAGGGGAGCTACAATTAACTTCACACTAGTCATTAGGGGACTAGCATTTAAGTGCTCTCAATTAGCACCTTTTGTATCCGCATAGCAGAGGTCACAAACTAGAAAGGATGAAAAAAGATGTTAGCAGAGAACTTCACCAGCTCTCCAGACAAACTCCTAGCTCAAAAAAAGAAGTGTGATGTTATTCCAGATGCATTCCTAAAGCACTGAGCCCGTTGGGACTCCAACATGAAGCCAACATCTCCCTCCAAATTAATTCCTGCCCACTTTCAAGCTCAAGTTGGCCAACTTAGCAAGCACTATGCATGTCTGAAAACAGTTAGGGTTGGAGAAAGCTGTGGAAAGAATCAGCAAGCAGCAGCATCATGTGCACAAGTGCTTCCTTAGTCTAATCAGTGATGGCCATAAGCTGCGCCAGGGGAGGTTCAGTTTGGATGAGAAATTTCTTTCCTGAAAGGGTTGTGAGGCATTAGAAGAGCCTGCCCAGGTAGGGGGCTGAGTCCCCAACCCTGGAGGTATTGAAGAGTAGGGTTGTGTTCTGTTGGGGAAGACGGTTTAGTGGTACTGATAGGGCTAGGAAGAGGTTGGACTCTATGATCTTGAAGGTCTCTTCCAGCCGAAACTGTTCTGTGATCCTACGTACCTTTGTTTGATTTTTAGCCATTCTGAACTCAGCAAAGAACATAAATCAAGTTACAGGCACACATCTCCTCAAAGGTGTTTTGTGTGCTCACAACTTCATTTTGTGTTTTAGCTTTCCTTTCCTTACTTCAATAATTTCGTGAAGTTGTCTTATGTTTATATTCTTTTTTGCTACCAAAAAAACCCTGAACAATCCCAAAACAAACCAATCACGAGCTGATACTTAAATGTGAGAATGTTTTCACATTGAAAACAACTTACTGTGCCAGATCCAAGACCTTCTAAAGACATTAATATTCTGTCATCCACTTCAAAGGGAACAAGATTTGCCTTGCAAAATCATCAAGAAGTTGCAACTATTTAGAATAACTTGAACGATGGCAACCTTGGTTGCAATAGCTGCAGAATGTAGAAAGACAATTAAATGTACGAGCCAAGTGGTCTAGTAAGCATTTAATTCAAACACTTCAAATACCAAATTTTAAATAGTCAGGTTGTAACAATCTATACAAAAACATTCCTCTGAGAACGGAGGTGGGACAGAACCAGTGTACACATTTAACTTTCACATATATAAAAAGGCAATAGATTTTTATAAAGAAATTTATTGTGGAAGAAGTATTTTCATGCTCATTTACAAAGAAATAGTTACTTTTAACAATCATGCCATTGCTTAATTTCAACACTAAGCAGAATATTTACATTCAAGTTTACATCTTTGTTCAAGTTCATGTGTGGTGTGTCAGAACTAGAGAAGAATGCATCTTCAAATCACAGCTTGAGTTTTTTATGTCAAAATATCAGTGCCCTTCAGACTTGTACCAGAAATGACCAATTTCCTTTCTTTACAGAACCCTCATTTCCCAGCTACTCTACTGGGAAAAAAAACCCCCAAATCACTAACCCCAAACAAAAACCAAAGAAACCCCCCCCAAAACAATAAAACTCATCCAAAAGGAACTTGCAGAAATCAGCATCACAAACATCAATCTCCAATTAACTAGACATTTCCAAGTTGTTAAGTGTTGAAAAGGAGGCTGGAATATACTTCATATCTGACATATGGAAGACTGATTATATTATCCATCCAAGAAATGGTGTCTGAAGGAGTCCAAGGACAATTCTTTCACAATCTTATTAAAAAAAACCCAACAATCTGTTTGGTCAATACTGAAGTGAGCATCTTGTGATAGCACCAACTGGAAAGTCTTGTGTTTTTAACCACAGGGATGGCTAGGAACACGGCACCATCATCTGGCACCTTTTTAAAAGAACAAACAAAAATCCCCTGAAACACCCACCCAAAGCATATGCTGCATAGTAACGATTTTAAAAACATAAATTCACAACAGCTGACGATATTTCTAGTGCACAGAAATTCAAACTGTGACTTTATGGTGCTGCCTTCTCCTCCTCATGCTCTGTGATCTAAGGAAATTTCAGACTTCAGCCCCTGTTTCTATGTCTGTGCACATGTCTTGCTTCTTCAGCCAACGTTGGGCAATACACACTTATAGGTTATCTCCCACCCAGCTCAACCCCTCTTTTTTGTAAAAACTGAGCTGAAAACCAGCTAATAAAATATTCAAACTCAGAAATGGTTCTGAATTATAGCTTCTCAAGGTTCTGTCAAACAGCTGAAAAATGCAACAGCATTTCCTTCACAGTTCCGTGTGGTACCTACCATGTGAATCTACAACAGCCCTTCACCTGCTGTTGAGGTTTCACAGGGGCCCAGAATTGTAAGAGGACTGACTATTAAATTAAATGACAAAGGATAGTGATTGTCTTGGAGTTTGGCTGCTAAGTTATGGGGAGATACTGAGTTTTGAAGATGCAAACTTAAACATTCCCACATTTTAAATAATATTTATTTGGCAGAGTCTATTTCACTTTTTCTATCTTCATGTGGTGACATCTCCTCCAGAACTTATGGGTGGAGAAACTGCCGTCAATGGTTGTACTGGTAACACATCTAACTCAGATTCACGGACAAAGATGACTGCATCGCCACTGACATTTATTAAACACTGAGCCTGGAAAAACATAATAAAATAAAAAAATAAAGACAAGACAGTTACCCAACATCAAGTAGTAATACAATTTATCTTTACTTATATCTGCTGGACATAACTATGGAGGTAACAGTTCTGGGCCCCTCAGTTCAAGGATATGGAGCTGCTGGAGGAGGTCCAGCGCAGAGCAACAAGGACAATGAAGAAAGCAGAACACCCCCCTTATGAGGAAAGGCTGAGGGAGCTGGGTCTCTTTAACTTGGAGGAGAGTGAGCAGTGACCTCATTAATATCTATAAATATGTGAAGGGTAGGTGTCAGGAGGATGGAGCCAGGCTCTTCTCAGTGTCATCTAGTGATAGGATAAGGGGCAATGGGCGTAAGCTGGAACATAGGAGGTTCCATATAAATGTGAGAAGGAACTTGTTCACAGTGAGGGTGACGCAGCACTGGAAGGGGCTGCCCAGGGGGGTTGTGGAGTCTCTTTCTCTGGAGACATTTAAAACCTGCCTGGATGTGTTCCTGTGTGACTTGGTCTAGGTGATGCTGCTCTGTCAGGGGGACTGCACTAGATCTTTCAAGGTCCTTTCCAGTCTCTAATGTTCGATGATTCTGTAATAAGTCCACAGAGATCAGGAGGAGGAGACATGTTAGGATTAGTAAGGCAATCTCTGCCATGTTTCTTTTTCTACCACTGGTCTGTTATCAAACACAGAGACAGATTCTTGTAAGGGCACCACTTTCAGTACTGTTTTGGATAGATTTCATGTACCAAAACAATCATCTTAAGGAAGTCACCTCTAAGCACATGGAAGAGAAGAAGGTAGCAGAAGTAGTCATACTTGACTAATCTGCTAGCCTTCTATGATGTCGTGACTAAATGGGTAGGTGTACGGTGACCAGTGGGTGTAGTCTACCTTGACCTTAGAAAAGCCTTTGACACAGTCCCCCCTAATGTTCTTGTGAGCAAGCTTAGCAAGTGTGGGACAGGAAAACAGACCATGAGATGGATTAAGAACTGGCTACATAACAGAGCCCTGAGAGTGGTGATCAATGATGCAGAATCTAGGTGCACACATGTAACCAGTGGTGTCTCCCATGGATAAGTGCTGGGTCCAGTGCTGCTCAATATCTTTATCAATGACCTCGATGACAGAATAGAGTGTCTCCTCAGCAAGTTTGCTGATGACACTAAGCTGGGTGGTCTGGCCGATTCACCTGATGGCTGTGCGGCCATTCAGGAAGATTTGGACAGACTAGAGTGTTGGGCAAAGAGGAACCTAATGAAGTTCAACATGAACAAGTCCAGAGCCCTTCACCTGAGAAGAAGTAACGAGATGCACTGGTACAGGCTGGGAGGTGATCTGCTGGAGCATACCTCTGTGGACAGGGACCTTGGAGTCCTGGTGGACAAGTTATCCATGGAACAGCATTGTGTTCTTGTGGCCAAAAAGGCCAATGGAATCCTGGGATGGATCAAGAAGAGTCTGTCCAGCAGATCAAAGGAGGTCTTTTCCCTCTCTACTCAGCCCTAGTGAGACCACATCTGGAGTCTTGCATCCAGTTCTGGGCTCCCCAGTTCAAGAGGGACAGAGACCTGCTTGAGAGAGTCCAACGGAGGGCCATGAGGATGACTGAGGGACTGGAGCACCTATCCTATGAGGAAAGACTGAGAGACCTGGGCTTTTTAGTCTAGAGAAGAGAAAATTATGAGGGGACTTAATTACTGTATATAAATACATGAACACTGGGTGTCCAGAATAAAGTGACAATCTCTTTTCACTTGCACCCAGTGAAGGGGCAATGGGTATAATCTAGAGCACAGAAAGTTCCACCTCAACATGAGGAAGAATTTCTTTACTGTATGGGTTACAAACCACTGGAACAGGCTCCTCAGGGAGGTTGTGGAGTCTCCTTCTCTGGAGACTTTCAAGACCAGTCTGGATGTGTTCCTATGTGACCTGCCCTAGGTTCTATGGTCCTGACTGAGCAGGGGGTTTGGGCTCTATGACCCCTGGAGATCCCCTCCAACCTCTCATGATCTGTGTCTGTTGTCTTTACTAATAAAGATCTATCTCTTTATGTGCAAAACAGAGCATTTTGTAGCAGCAACTCCAGGTATTTTTACACTGAGTTAGCATGGAAATCCTAACACTGCAACATCAGAAAAGCAAAGCAAGTTCAGCACTACTGTTAAATTGTTTCCTGCCATTTACTCTATTCAAGTTAACCTAGTATTTTTAGCCATCTGGATATTTATGAAATGCACTTGTAACTTTGTGTTCTCAGGTGTTCAAGAATGCTCCTGGGTACATTAAACCAAGATTATGATGAGAGATGCCAAGTTATTATGCAGAAATGGCTATATGGAACTGTGCTTTTTAAATCATAGAATCTTTATTTGTGTCACAAACCTAACATCATTATTTTGTATTATAATTTACCTGGTTTTTGTTTGGATTCTCCATGAAAACACATTGCTTCATTATGTAGGAGACAACTGCATTTCCCCCTAGAGCTGCCACATGTGCTCTCACCATTGCAAACACCTCAGCAATGAAAGCATGGAGAAAACCACTGACACCACCCTCCTAAAAGAGCAAGAAAAAAACGACACCACATTTTCTGTTAGGTACAGCTACAAGATCTGAGTATTTCGGTAAATCCTAAATGGTATATTGGACAGAACTTAAAAGCTATTATGTGATGGGTCACAGTTAAAAATCAGACCAATGGAATTTAGTGTTTGAGGCAGAGAATCACTAGTAGATCATTCATTTATGACTGGCATTCTCTGCAGTCAGTATATTACACCTACTATTCAAACATCCCTACACTTGTTCCTTGCAGGAACTTTTAATATTCCAACAACAGTTGAATAATGACTTCCTTCATTTATGGGCAAAAATGGACTCAACCTTTTTTTTTTTCCTTCTAACTGGAAGCCAGTAAAGAATAATTTCCACTGAAGATTAAAAGGTATTTGGTCTTCTTGGAAATTACTGGTAAGGAGTGGGCATAACCTTTGGTTACTGTAGCTCTGTAACTTCATGTATGCTGTCATAGTCCTCAACATTCACAACGGAAATGATCTCTCAAAATACAAAGCAATTGACAAAGCAAAAACTTCACAAGCAAGTTATTTAAGCTCTTTCTCCCCCAAAACCTCATTGGAAACCCCAAAAGAATTTCTACCCATCCCATTCAGTTTTTTTTACTCGATGGCGCTTGGGTGGGCTTTTTACGTTTTTGATGCCAAGCTGAATAAATTGTTGTGAAAGGAGGTGAAGGGAAAAAATGAAATAGGGAGTTTCTTTATAGATAATCCTTATGAAACAACACAAGCAACTACACTATGGGAAAAAATCCAACAATACAAAAAACTGGCAACCAACCAAAGAAACCCACAGAAAAACCTGAGGAAAGAAACTGTTGAAACAGAGATCACTACTGACTCAAAAGAAAATGAAAAGAAAGGCCATCACAGCTCCCATGTGAGTGTGTGCCACTGGAGAAAATGAAAGAGGGAGGAAAACAAGAGGTTAGCTAACTTCAGCAAATACGGCCTGCCCTCCTATCTACTGGAGGAACTATAATCTAGCCTGAATAGGCTCACTTTGATTTTGCCCAAGTGATTTAACACAGTTACAGCAACTGATAGTGAACAAAAAAACCCCAGCCTAATACAAAATGTGATGACTACAGGTAACAGACTATTATAAATACCTATCTGTAAATGGCAAAAACTGAAAGGAATGGCTAAACCTGACTCAAAATTATCTTTAATTGTTGAAGCACAGTGTCTGGTATATACTTCAGCTTATGAAAAGATTTGTAAGGCCTCAATATTCTGTAAACTACTATAAGCAAAATATAAAGCAATGTAAACACAAATTATGCTAATTGTTTTTCTGTAGAATCTGAAACACCTTGCTCATGTTGCATGTAATGACCACTCCATTTTGACTCTGTTAAGAGTCTCAGGACAATACTGTACAACTAGTATTAAAACTGTGACTCAGCCTATGCAGCCAAAATACATTTAAATCAGTTGTCCTGGGTGGTGAGAACAGCATCTTGGCTGTGTACAACCATCCCAGTTCCATGAAGGAGTTGAATCAAATACATGAGCAATCTACCTCTGCTAAGATCTGTCCTCACAGTTACCAAAAGCTTGTTTAATCTGAAGGTAATAGAGAAGCATCATGCAACCCCTTCCCTGGCAACACTTAATACGCTTCAGGTAATGCTGTCCTTTTCCAATAGATTTCAACATAGTTGAAAGGGGCTATTACTTGCAAGATCCATCCAAGAAGTTTGTCTGATCAAAGATTTTTTTAGACAGCTTGCAACTTGTTTTTATGCAAGCTGACAATATGTACTACATCTGCTCTGTAATTGTATTAATTAGCAAGAAACAGCACACTCTTCTGTACTGTCAAACCAGGCAACACATACATTCAACTTCTGTGGCAAAAAAAATATAGCAGAAAGATGAAGCTACTTTTGAGGAGGATGATATGAAAATGATAAGAAACATGTCTTCCATTTTGGCATGCTCCAAGGAGTACCAGTTGTCCAGATCCTGACGGAGATAATTGTTTTGAGTATCACTAGTAATATCCTCTACACTGGTTGTGTGGCTGTGTGCTCTATGGAATGCTTTTCAGACATTCATCACACAGAGCTATGCTACTGAGAATGCACAGTGTAATATTAAACATCAGTGTAAGGGTTATATAATGACATGGGGAACCCTGTATTTACCAAAGAATCCCAAAATCCAAATACACCATGAAAGTTCACTATTGAGCTTTCTAAATGAGAGAAGAATGGATTTATCTTTAATTTTTTTTTTAGCATTTAAATTAGTCTCCGTTTTGGACTGAAATGATCCCAACTACCACTGTTGGTTCAGTAAACACTCTTGTGACAGCAGCAGTACAATGCAACTTTCCCCCCATCCAGCATCTACCCTCAAGTGGCAAAACTCTACTCTCTTGTTGTCATACCTCAGCTGGAACCCCTTCAGATCTTTACCTCTGATTATTATAATGATCAAAAAAGTGCTAATCCTTGATATCCAGCTCACCTCACGTAAAGAAGTGGTTTCTCGTATAAAAAACATGTTGATTATCCCAAGATATTTGGTTATTTTTGCCCCAGGCAGAAAAGAAAGAGGTGTCATCTTAACAACTGAGACGGTAGAGTTGGTGCATGATGGAACAGAACGGTGCCGTAAGTATCCTTCAGCCAACGGACTTGCTTTATCAAGTGAAGCAGCTAAAAAGACGGGGAAAAAAGAAGACAAAGTAACTATAAAGTAAAAACTGTTTCTCAAAACACAAAAACTCTTCTTTATGGTTTCCAAATAGTTTGGTGACAACATTCAGCTGCCTGTGATGCTCAGCCATATTGTGTGAGAAAGGAAATTACCATGCAATGCATGCAAAAGGAGACAAAAAGCTGAAATGGAATTTATTTGGAAGAGTGGCATTCCTGCAAAGGAAAACATTGAGGCGAGCAGCTGCACATACAACAATCAGTTATAAAGTGAAGGTAAAGAAAACAGTGCCAACATTTTGAATAGGTATTCTGCTGGAGGAACAAATTATAGGAAGTGTGAAAGTTGTTGTGTTTCCCCAGTGCAGCATTTTCTATTAAAATAGATATTAATCTCTGCTATTTAAGCAAGATAGTCAGTCCTGTGGCCAAAGAACTACTGAAAAGTAACTCACCACTTACTAATTTAGTGACCATTGCCTTGACTGTCACCTTGGTGATTGCTTCCTGTTTCTCACCAAAAATTTTCCAAGATCATAAATACACCTACATCCATGCAGTGTATGTTATAATAATTAGTAGGCGTACACATTTATTGAGAACTGATTTTTACTAAGAACAGAAATACTACGTTTTGCTTTTTATGACACTGGTTTATAAACCCTGTGTTAGCTTACAAAGACATGAACAATGTCGGCAGTTTTCACACTCAGGTACTCATTCTACACCGGGTCTGGAACGCTATTGCTGGGCAGGAAACTCCACTATTCACCACTGGGAAATCAGAGATATGTCTCAGATTATCATAACGTGGTAGAAACAGCCGCCTACTTGTCTTAATTGATCCGCGCCTTATGGTCTGAGCTTTCAGTTTAATGAGCTCTATCCAGCTGTTGCATCTGTCTGCAAAGGAACTGTAATCAACTGACGTTGCTGAAAACACAGACAGAAAAACAAAAGAAAAAACAAAGAAAAAAATATGGATGATGTCTCTTGCTCATCTCAATGCTCCTTCCGAGGAAGCAATTATCTGTGTCTGAGAGAGAACAAACATCCCTTTCCAGGTCTTTTAAAGGAAAAGTTACAATATAGGTTTGGACTTATCCAAACCAGTGTACCGATTCCTGGTGATGTCCCAGCTGGGAAAGATCTGCCTGACTGGGACTTCATCACTGAAAAAGCATGCAAATACAGTCATTAATGACTTGTGTTAGATTATTATTTTTTTTTTGTTTTTTAAATCTCATTTTAGGTATTAAGTTCTGGTTCATTAAGTTTATCTAAGCCTTGTTTAATTTTATTTTCATTGCTAGTCTATTCCTCACTAAAGAACTGCTGAGCATGACTTCAACTTCCCAACTATCAACATCTAACCTACAGACTGAAAAAAGGCTTTGGTGATGAAGGTAAGAGTCAGAAGCTGAAACAACACCTCTGTTTTAAACATAAATTAATTTCCATTACAAAATGCTGGTCTCCTTCCCCTAGCATCCCCCTTCCAATACCACCCTTCTCCATTACTATTACAGGGAGAAGTAGAGTTGTTTCTGCTATGACTTTGGGTATTAGTTGCAGAGGTGTTTGCTTATCTTTAAAAACAAACAAAAAAAGTTTTTGCAAACACCGTTTCTTCACCGACTCGAAGAAACAGAGGGAACACATGCTAACTTCAAAGTAAGACAAGCAAAAAAGCTCTCTTGGGGAACTAATTTTCTGTCAGATAAATTGATATCAATTATGTCTGACAGAAAGACACCAACAAATCTGACTCTAGTAATTAAAAAAAAAAAAAAACACATCAAAATATTATAGTCTCATTAAGCCACACCAGAGCATGCATTCTCAGTTAACTAGTAAACACTTCATGGATCAAGACACATCCAAAAAGAGTATACCAACATCCCAAGAACGCTCAGTCTGTTCTGGCATATGGCTAAATCGAGCACACTCACCTCTCTGTGCAGCAGGAATACCTGTGTGGGAACTTGGACCCTCCAGGACTTCTAGAAAGACAAAATGAATCCCATTCAGAAAATATTTATCAGTCAAGTCATGCAGTACAGGACAACAGCTTTCTTCTTATTAAAAATAAATAAAATTAGTATAAAATATGAGGGAAGAATATAATCTACACATGATGTAGTACTTCGACAGCACATAATAAATTGGTATAATTAACTTTACTAAACCTGTCTTGCAAATTCTAATATAACTTCCTACATTACTACATCAGTTTGCATATACGTATTTTTTAAATAACAACGTTATAAAAAACTGTGTAAAAAAGATAATACTACATTAAATAAGCTGCTCAGTAAATCTAACTACAATGAAACCTCGAGCCTCATTGTGAAGAAATGATAGATGAACTAATCTAGTTGAAAGCCTCTAAAGTGATGCACAATACAATATAGAATGTGAACACCAGAAGTGATGTGCAAGAACAGGCTACCCTCTACTGGTCACTGCCCATTATACAAGCAGCACAGTCTAGTAACAGTATAACACATCAGTGAGAAACTCCTGGATAGCTGCTCCTTTTGGAAATAAAAGGTTAACATAATGTAACTAACCAAAAAGTTAAGCACATAGAAGTGCTTTTAAAAAACCCAACACAAAATGCAATTAGAAGTAGTATTGCTGAAATAAAACTGCCATCTGACAACACAAGTGAATGAAGTAGACACTTTCCTCTACACAACTTCAGTGAGGGGCACAAAGTATTAAATTTCCTATCACTACCCCTTCTGGTGGGCAGATGATCCAACAATGGAGAAGGAAGTTCAGACAGCTGATTTTTCAGTGAATGACAATCTAACTTGTAATGCAAGCGCAAAAGAATTGTGACAACCGTTCCTGTAATGTTGCTCTATCTCAGGTAAAATAAAGGAGCTGTTTAATGGCTAAGACATGCTGCACTGTACAACTGTTTATCATGCAAGTTTAGGCTTCTTTAAAAAAAATCTGCATGCTGTTCTGCTCAGTTAACAGCCAGAATTTGCTAGATAAAGTATTTCTCATCCTGAAAACTATGAGATTAAACTATTTGAGGCTGACAATATGTGGGATTATTTTATATGGGCCATTTACAGAAGCAAAGTGGTATGAAGCAAGCCTTCTAAAAGAAAACAGTCATTCTCAAAGTCTAATGACACCCAACATCTAGTAGTTTGCAGCATTTTCAATATTCTACATGCAAAGACATAGGAACGACAGAAAACTGACAAACTAAAAACACACACAAAATAATTAGCCAAGCCACCTTATGTGACTCAAAAAAAATTGACTCTAGGAGTGAACATATCCTTCATGCTTAGGTAGCACAGAATATTTAAAGGACATGAAAATATGATTGGCCTTTTCATTGTTGCAGTGGCTTTAAAACAAAGAACTCAGTATCAGGAAAAAAAAGGAACAGTTCCGCATTCTTTCATTTAACTGACCTTTAGCTGGTGAGAATGGTTGAGAAGCAAGGGGATCAGAACAAAGTTCCAGTGGAAACTGTAGCTGTTCCTCATTGTCTGTAGATGCTTCAACAAAAAAAACATACCTGATAATTAACCCCCAAATTACAACTTGCCAATAATAATAAGTGCTACAGATTAAATTCAGTCAGCTTTGTTTGTATGCATATGGTGATGCAGTTCCGTATGAACAGTTACGCATTTCATAATAAATTCAACTGCAGAACTGAACCGAATCTGCGTTCCATTGAATAGGATCTGATTTTGTATTTTTAGGAAAAAGAATCTATGTCAATTACTGCATTACAGCTTTGACTGCAGTTGGATCTGAGTTAGCTGTGCATTGCAGGAAGAAGGAACATTTGATTTATTTCACATAAAAGAAAACTACTTTTACTATTGAAGAAGTAAGGTATAACTAATGTTTTAGAAACATATGGTCTGTTCTACTACCCGATTCCATTCTTTAGAATGGAGTCTGTCTAAACTCCCACAGCCAGACTGCAATTGTATATTGCTAGCATAAGATGGCACTTCATTAGCAGGTGATGTGCAGATTGCAGCAGCCTCTTCTGTTCCTTCCATAAGGCTGTATGCTTTACTTATTTCTAGGAGTATTACTGATCTACTTAATGGTTTTGGGGAGTTTTTATGAAGTATGAGGAATAATTTGTTTGCTGCCTCCTTGAAGCAAGGGCCAAATTTGCTCTTTGTAAGAACAAATATTCTCTAATGACTTACATCACATTTCCAAAATGCAACAGAAATGTTGTCATCTGTTAACACTAATTCTTTAGAGAAAAATATTCAGGGAAAGATGGTACATGGATAAGGAAATACCAAAGATTTTTTTTTCATGTTACTACAGTATTTTTGATAGTAACTAAAGCAAATATCTAAAAGTTTGTAAGTCATCCTTCTGGGGGTCAAATACCTGAACTCTAAAAAACTCTATGAAATAATTTTATAGAGCCTCCCTAGAAAATGTTTGTGTGTAACTGAGGTAAAAATATAGACTCATTAGGTGCTGGGAAACGGGAAGTAAGAAAAGTATTTTCTCTAATCTTTACATGCTTTACATTTACCTCTTTGCTGTGACTTTTCTGTAGGTGCCTTGTTGGTTTGTAATGCTTGGTTTTTGTCAAAAGTAATTGCAACAGCGGTAACTGCAATCTGCAAATCAGAAACACAGAGTGTATTAGTTAACCCACCTCCTGCACAATCTGCAAAAATAGTTCGGCAACCAAGCCAGCTTTTCCAATAGAAAAATAACAAGGAGGAGAAAGATCTTCTAAGTTTACATATAAAAAAACCTTCAGAGCATTAAAGGTAACACTGAGGAGTGGTGTTAGAACATACACCTGATAGTATCAGATGCACATTTATGATGCTGTTCATCCGTTATTTCCTTCTTTCTTGGTGAACTCACATAACAAGTAATCATAAAAACTCAATATCATTGTATTTTAGGAGAGAGAAATAAACGTTTAACTGAAGACAAAAATGATGTTATATGTCAGGAAAAAAATTTTCTTAAAAAATAATGAAGTATATTGCACCATCTTGAAACAACAAGATAAAAAAAACAGTTATAGCAACAGCATACTTAGAAAACTAGCGAGCCATTGTAGTGTAGGTGGTAATGTAGATAGGTAATCCTTTAAATGGCTATCTAGTCAATGGTTTTCAGTTACTATCTGTAACTAAGAAGCTGTAAGACTATTAAGACACACAGTGCTCATGAAATGCCATGTAGCCCCATGGTTCTCAACAGTCATATATTTTCTTCACTGAATATTGTGGCCTAAAGTTTTACTTCAGAATCACCAGACTAGTATGTCAAATCTTGCTCAGTTTACTCTGAATAGCAAATGCTAATTAAAGGCCAAAGGTGCTATGCCTACATATCGAAAGTCAGAAGAGGCAGTTTACTAACCTGAACTAATTCATCCTCTGGTAGAGCAACTGTGAAATTTACATGACAAAGGCAGCAGGGAACCATTGATCGTAGTTTAAAATATAAGCTCTGTGAAAGACAAGACATTGTATGTGTTACTCTATAAAACGTATAGCTTATTTAAGAGAAATTAAAGATCAAAACTCTTCTCACAGTAGAAATAACCTAACTTAATTTTTTCTTGAAGAACTATAAGGAAGCGAAGTCAGAATAGCATGCAAACTACTTGTATAGCAGACTTTATCCTTCTGTTTCTAGAGTACCTTACCGATCAAAGTACTCAAATTCAAAAAGCTTTCAAAATCCTTACTATACTTAGGAGGCTGAATCTATCTTTAGAGAAGCTTACACAATAATTGCAGACACTTTGTAGTCTAATTCTAAAAAGTAATTAAAAAATCGTTCTTTTCAGCATCATCTGGTTTTACTTTGCTTCTACTTGAACAAACATTTGAAATAAGATTCTTACCTTCAACAGATTCTCACAGAGATCATTGAAGTTCTTATTAAGTGTTTGATTTGTTAGGTTAATGTTGCTTAGTCTGGACACTCTTACTGCTGTGAACATCTGAATTAGAAACAAAATACACTTGTTTTTTTTTTCCACCAATGTATGCCTGTATGTTATACTAAAAACAAAAGAAATTTAAAAGGAAAGCAAATGTGTAACATGCTATGGGGTGGGAGGAGAGGGAAAGAAAAAGCTATAGCAACAGTTAAATCAAGTAAAATGCTTATTGCTCATGAAATTTTACCAAAAAAGGGCAAATTTTCTGTGAACTAATGTATATGAATATATTAAGCAACTGAGCCAGATATGAAAAAATCTTATTTTTTTTCATTGGTTTCATAAAGGAATCACTCTGCCTGCTGCATATTTTGTTACCTGCATCTGATAATTATATTTTAATTGAGTCTAACAATGAAATGTCACACAATGATATACAGGCAAACCCAGTCAGTCATACTGTTTCCAGGTTTGACCTGAGCCTCTGCAAAGCACAGCCTTGCACTGTGCCAGTGAAGTGTAAAAGCTCACTTAGATCTACTTTAACTCTGAGACTTCATTGTCTTGTACAAACATAACCAAAACATTTACACTGAATTATAAATTAAATTTTCTCTACTCATCAAGTTGGTTTTTTATTTATTTTAACCACTTTATGTCATCAGTATTCAGTATTGCATACTAAGTAACACTGTTAACAACTTGTTTATTTTAGAGGCTTCAAAATCCAGCCAAATTGTTAAACACACTCCAAACCTTCAGGGTCACATTTACTGTATTTTCCCTTTTTTGTACCAAGTTCTCTGTTAAATACAACACTGAAAAAAAACCCAACCCACTGAGGAACAGGTTCTCATTCTCCATTTCTCACACCAAAATACTACCTTCACTTCTAAGACTAGAGTAAGCTTTTCTTCTTATTTAAAATAAGTTATTTCTAACAAATATTTAGAATTACTACAGCATATTTCAACTGGATTTAGAAAAATGTTTTCAGCTTTCCAGAATAAACTTACTTGAATTTCTGGAGTCCAGTTATTTATACCAGGCATAATTTCTGTATTGCAACTGTAAAAGCCTGTAAAGTAAATACATGGTAAAATTCACGTTGCACACTGAAATATAAAAACATTCCAAAGAAACATACATGATCTTACTTGATGTTTCACAACTATTTTCCCTCATGTGTTTTACAATATTGATGAATATAGCAGAAATAAGACCAATCCTAAAAAAACATAACATGCAAAAGAAATACACAGAATCACAGAATTACTGAGATTGGAAAAGACCTCTGAGATCATCAAGCCCAGACTATGACCTGACATCACCACATCAGCTAGACTGTGGCACTAAGGGCCACATCCAGTCTGTCCTTAAACACCTCTAGAGATGGGAACTCCACCACTGCCCTCGGCAGTCCATTCCAGTGTCTGATCATCCTTTCCATGACACTTTGAAACCTTCCACGACTTTTGAAACTTCCTTTCAAAAAAGTGGTTAGAAAAAGAGAAATCACCACTTCTAAAATTCTAATTCACTACAGAATTCTTATTCTGAATATTTTTTCAACTGCCAAAAAGCAAGGCCAGAAACATCATTGTCTTGAGGAACATGACAGTGACTACAATTGCAGGAAATCTCAGTTTTGGTGAGGCCACACCTCAAGTCCTGTGTCCAGTGTTGGGCCCCTCACTACAAGAGGAACATTGAAGGGCTGGAGCGGGGACAGAGGCAGCTACCAGGCTAGCAAAGGATTTCGAACAGGTGTTGTATGAGGAACAGCTGAGGGATCTGGGGCTGTTTAGTTTGGAAAAGAGCAGACTGAGACCTTACTGCTCTCTAAAACTACTTGAAAGGAGGCTGTAGAGAGGCTGGAGTTGGTCTCTTCTTCCTAGTGGCCAGTGTAAGGACAGAGGGAAATGGCCATAAGCTGCACCAGGGGAGGTTCAGGCTGGACGTCAGGAGGTATTTATTTCCTGAAAGGGCTGTCAGACATTGGAAGAGCCTGCCCAGGGAGAGGGCTGAGATCCCATCCTTGGAGGTGTTGAAGAGAAGGGTACATGTTGTGTTGGGGGAGATGGTTTAGTGGTGCTGACAGGGCTAGGAGAAGTTGGACTCTGATCTTGAAGGTCTCTTCCAGTCCAAACTCTTCTGTGATTCTATTAAATGCAACAATGACAGCTGCCCATCATGGAGACTGGGGAGCACATCATCTGATGACCTTACTGAGACAAGCTGCTTAAGAAAAGTTATCAAACAGCAAAATTTTGAAAATCTAGATATAGCTAAAACAGCCCAACATTGAAAAACTTAGTATTTTCCATCAGACACCCTGTCTTAAGCAAAATTGTCTGAATCAGATATTTAATGAATAAGACAAATGAAAAATAAGGATTCATATAAGCAACAGGATAGGCAAAAAATTATATAGCTGACTAACTGGCATAGATCTCTAACTCAGAATTATCTCGGGAGAAGTAAAAAGACATTGATTTCAAGTCTCACGACTGCATTTTTAAAATTTACTTAAATTACTTTGTAATATTTTAAAGTTACAACATTTTTTTAAAAAAAAAATACATCTATAAAAACCCCTGAAGAAATGAGAAACTATTATTTGACCTTACTGCCTTCTACAGAAAATTACAGATACTGACTTGGATAAAAATGTGAGCAATTCAAAATAATTTTGAGCTTTACATTTTTTTAGCAGGTAAGACTACAAATGCAGTGAACATAGGGGTTTAAATTGGCAGCATGGCAAGACCACAAAGTAAGGAGAATATAAATGTACCTGTTGAACAAGAGAGCTGGAAGGGCAAATTGTTCAACACCATTCATGTAACACCACACCTGTACGACATGTTACATGGCTACAAATACCTAAGGGCCTGTTCTGTTCTCTATACTTCTTTCACTGATCCTGTAACCTGCAAATAAGCCATTCAGTCTAAAAAGCTTCAGAAACTGGTATAGTGGTAGAAAATAATTCAATATTTATACTCAAATCAAGTAACGCAAACTATAAAATGCCACATAAATACTGTGTTTACTTCAGTTTCAAGTAAGAGAGTCTCCATAAAAGGCTTAATGATTTGTTTTTCACAGCTATACCTGACAAGTTTAACATTTCAAGGTTATTTTCACTTGAGCTTTTTAAATTTTTTTAATGTGTCACCATTTTGCAGCCTACAATATATTAATCATTTTAACTATACCAGAAGGTGGTGGAACATCGGTGAGTAAGGAATGTACATCTTCCATTGCATCTGTATCATCAATCTGGAAAAAAAGGAGGAATTGATAAAGTCATGCTGACGTTCTAGTCAAAAGTCTCAGAAAACGTAAAAAATTTGTCATCAAGGGATCTACTTCTGGCAGCTAAACTGAGATTTTAGGAAAAGATTCTGTCAGCCAGACCTCTGAATCTTATCTAGCAGCTTACTGTATGTTTAACACTTAAAGAGTTTTCATAACAAAACTGTGTAATAGATAATGCAAGGCACTCATAAACGACAGAAATAATTCTGAATATTCAACTATAACAGTAAGAGCGTTTAAACAGACCAATATAAAAGGTTTTTCTTTGCTAAATATAAATGTGACAACATATATCCTTCATGTTTATAAAAAGTTTTGATTCATTAGTCATCGGTGCTGCTTGAAGTAGGCAGAAGGACATTTCTTAACTCTTGTTTTTCTAGTTACTAGTACATGTTCATGAATAGCAGGGCAATACTTCTTCATATCTTGTCCCTCGGCATAATACAGCTATGCTTTAGGCAAGCAGAAAAATAATGCAAAATTCAGTATTTAACATTTTCTATTGGTAAGAAATGGAAAAAATTATACACAATTTAAAACTGCCTTTATTCTGTAACTATTTTTTCTGTAACTATTTCAAGAAAAGAGAAGTATGAAAATGAGCACTGAAAAGATTTATCACCTCCAAGACAAAAGCATCCTTTTTCCCATGTGAAAGGTCCAGCTCTGTAACTTCATCAGAGCTTTCTGACTGAGATCTTAATAACCTGGAACGTTGCCTTGGCTCTGGAATGGGAGACCCTATTATTTCTTCAGGTAGCTCCTAAAAAGGATATGAAAATTAACAGTTGTTCTATGTAGCTTAGAAATAATTTTGATTTTAAGCAATCTGTTAACAGATCTAAAAATCAGAATACTCTGTACATAATTTTACTGAACTTATTTAGATTTATGTCTCAATCTGATTTGGCAATACAACTCAGATGATTTGAAAATTCTAGCAGGTTCCCAAAGCACAGTGAAAAGAATATTTACCTCTATTGAAAAACAAGTTATGTTCTGAATGATGTAATTAATAAGAATTCATGGGGATACATGATGCATATGTTTTGACTCAGAATGCTTTAAGACTATAAAAGCTTTACTTACTGGAGGATTAATTTCATAAAGTTCTTTGTTCTTTGCTATTGTATCATTTATTTTCTTTTGCATGTGAGATATATGCTGCTCATAGGTGCCATCATTTGGAGTCTTCCCAGCAATCTGAATACCACCTGGAGTTGGCAGAGCTGCTAGATACACACCTGTTGCAGACTTTAAAAAAGTCATTAATAAAAATTACAATGACATGAGCTTGTGCTTTTGATTTACTGCTTTCCTTAATATTTTATGCTACAGTGGACAATACAGTGTCATGCATATCATGGTATGACCCCTTTCCAGAATAAATGGAGGTCTCCTGTTAACTTATGAAAAAGCATCCACTATTGTTTTAATCAACTCTGTCCTTCTCGTGGGCATTTTCCACAATGGAGTTCTTAACTTACCTAAAAATTCCAAACAAAGTATGAATTATAACTTCTGCCCTAGTACATTCTGCACAGGCAAGTGATGGCTTCACAGATTTAAAACCTGGACAGATCATTTACAGTATAACTGAGGTTTAAACAATCCCATTTCTATTTACAAGAAGCAGATCATCAGTTCACACAGCAGAACATGCAAGCCAGTCATCATCAAAGCATCCTCTTACGGTGATGCAGGACGAAGCGGCATATTTCAATATTCTAACCACACCTGACAGAATGAGGTTAGAAAACACTGTTAATGAACATTTATTGACCATTTCTAATATGCTATCATTTATTTCATCAGTGCCATCGAAAAAGAGGCAACAGGTCTATCTCTTATTGGGAAGTAACCACAGGATTTATTGAGAGAATTAATGGTCCTTATTTATTGGGGAACTGTAATGCAAACTGGGGAATGAGAAACTCTGACAGAACCTTTAAAGAACCCTTTCATTTTCTATACTTTATACCATTGAATCATTTGAAGTTTCTTTCCATCTCGTTCCCTTTCTAATAATCTTGTCTTCTAACAGAGTTTCAAGAGATTTGAATCTTCTTTTTATGGAGCTGAAAGACAGTCAGTCCTGACTTGAAAACAATTAGATACCTCATTCCTTTCCAATGCTGCATTTATTCTTAACATGACATTTCAATCTCTAGGTACTCTGAACTGCACAACACTTGTATGCCTTTATGGTCCCCCCGCCAAAAGCTGTAAGAAAGCAAAAGAATCTTGAGATTAAAACTGTACTTACTGCTAACCCCATTAACATATTTTCACCCACAGTGATCTGAATTCTCAGCCCAAACAGAGCATTCATTCCTCTCAGCTTCAGTTTATTCATCAGTTGAGTGTGCACTTCATATTCCATAAATGGCAAAAGATTACTGATAGATGTTGCATTTGCTTCAGCTTGAGCTTTCTTCTTTAGACGGCATAACCTGAAATAGGACATGATATCAACAGATAAACAGTTTTAATGGACTGTTGAAGACTGCAAGGGATCACAAGGTATTCTGATGACCTTTTTCCCTTTTTGGGTAAGTTACCAGATGTCCATTAACAGATGTGATACACAACGCAGGGAGAGAAGGCTGTCCTTGCCCACATGTACGCCAAGACATCATTAACGTCTAGCAATCCAAAATAAAAATCTAAGGTTTGATATGACATACTGGATTTTAGTAACAAGAATTCTCCCAAAGATCTCTAAACTTTACTAAGGTAACTTTTTGATAGATACCTGGCTTGAATAAGACATCCTTTCCCAATAACTATTGCCTCTACAGGAAGATCAATTGTGGTGAAAAGGACATCAGGAACTTTTTGCTTCCTGCAGTTGTAACAGTAAGTGAGGTGAGCAGGGAACGGCATGTTCAATTCATCATAGGGTATATGACAAAATCCACAACCTGGTGGTGAAGCTTCTTCAATCCTAAAAATACATTATGGAAAACATATGCATAAAATGTCTGCATCTTCTTACCAATGATCAACACATGCACATATGTATCAACACCTACTTAAATCGTAGTACTGTAGCTATACTCTGCTCCATTACATCAGTGTGACAAGTACTGCATTTTATTAATCAGGAGGCACACTACTATCTAAAATGCTACAAATAAAACCTGCATTGAAACTTGTTATGCAGGGGTCAAGATAAAAGTACATACAATGACCAATGATTTATACAAAGCTAAACACA
>JAOXOE010000001.1:47474005-47508069 GCA_028565055.1 Phoeniculus purpureus
TATGACTTGTAAAAATATCCCATGGTACAACAGTTTTAGAGAGAACTTGCTGTACCAAATACAACAAAAAGTCTCTTTTACACATAGTGTGTCCAAAAACCTACACCAAACTAATGAGCAGAACATAAACAACAAACCAACCATCCTACTGAGAAGCAACATAATATATATTAACATCACAAGAAAAATAGCAAGATTGCTTCTCTAGATAAAGCATTACGTAAAACTTGTTATTCACTTAGAGCACTGATTAGTCCCACTGCCCCGTAAGAAATATTCAGGAGTGATCACTACAAAAATATAAACAAGGAAAGCATTGCTGCAGATACATTCTGTTTTTTAGTGACCTCTGAAGCAATGCTTCAGCAAATTGGACAGATTTGCAACATCAGTTATCACCAACTTTGGCCAAAATATCTTGTCTCAAACATTAGCTTTGTCTATTTTAGGTTTTTTTTTTTACATTTACCGTTTCTAATCTATGCCAAGGCTCTTAGTAGCAATGAAATACAGATCTTAACAAAAATGCAATTTTCTTTGCAGTATGAACGTGACCTTTTTTTTCTCTCCATCATATAGTAAATACAGAAATAAAGGGGTTTTGTTCTGGCTACGGCTTTCAAGAGCCTGTCCAGACAGTAAAATAATGGTCTCCTACTAACAAAGTAAGAGAGTAATAAATAGTCTGTTGCATGGCTATTATGAAAAAAGGCAAGCACTACACTGTAAAAAAGAGCCTTACTTATTACTACAATTATCTCTTGAAATATTTGATTACTATTCTGATGAACACATAATGAATTACCAATATGCATTAATTAACTCCCCAAAATAACTGTCAATGCTCACTCTTTGTGAGAGTAGAAACAATGGGAAACTTTTTTTTCCTTCAGTTTCATGATTTTGTTCATAAATAATATATACAGCTCTTAAATAGTACACACATCTTGCAGCCACGGCAGTTTTTGGCTTACGTAAATAATCATACATGTCATTTTTTTATAGTGTGATAGGTAAGTTGAGAAAGATACCTGAGGAGCAGCAAAGAAAAAACACCTGAGATATTATCTGTGGTTAGTACTCAAATGTGTTACCTTATTCAGACTGTTAGAAATAAAAACAAAATATCTAATTTGGTGCAGAGTTCCATTCTGTTGTTGTTGTTGTTAGTGAAAAGCAGTAAAGTGGTTGGTCCCGCATCCTGCACTGTAACACTGTAACCTACCCTAATAGAGAAGAACTATCTTGGCTCTGGGGAAAAAAATCAACCTCTCCCTTCTCTGACCCTATGGAAAAGAAGCCAGGCTGCCATGACAACCTTTGTTCCAAACAGCCTTCCACGGTGCCGTCCTGAAGAAACCTAGGGTTCAGTACAGCTGCTGTGCCAGACGCGGACAAAATACAGACCTCTTCACTATAAGAGAAAAGAATTACAAGAAAGTGAATTCCTGCCACTTGCTGCTACTTTTATTTAAAACTATTAGATTAAAAGGCTGATACTGAAGTCTCAACAAATTCAACTACAATTTGATCCATCAGATCTCACAAACAATCCTTTTCTGGTGTTTAAACTATTGTATAATTAAGAGATGCAGAAGGCTTGAACAAAAAGACTGAAGAGCTTTACCTTGTGTTATAAATAATATGCTAAAATGTCACAAAGGCTAACCAGGTTTAAGCATGGTTTTCAGTACTGTGATTAATAAAGCAAATAAATCCAGCCAGTTAACAAAAGTAAAGAAATAATTTTTTAATGTTTTTTAAATGTTTACCAAAGTAAAATGGAAGTTGAGAGCCTCATGACTGCATAAACATTCACTCTCAAAATGAAGTTACAAGACAGCACTGACAAGGGTGCCTCTTGTGAGGATAAAAATCAGCAAAACAGTAGATTTTGAGTGTGAGTAACTGAAATAATGTACATATAGCACATAAACCATCATAATTTATTAGAGTTAAAGCTCTCAAAGGTGCAAACTACAATCACAGAGCATTAACATTTCTGAAATTGTTAAAGAGGAAATAAATCTCTAACATTCAGCACTTAAACTACTATCCTGGAGACAAATATAAAGAAAAGCTTTCCCACATTTTCTAGAATGACACATGTGCCTTTTGAATTCATTGCTTCTCTTCCCAGAATACTTTTTCGTATGTAACATGTCTGGCAGACCAGTACTTACAGACAGAGACAGCTGTTAGCCAATAATGAAACTGCAATAGGTATACCTTTAGGAACAGTCTTAAGTATTTAGGTTTAGAAAACATCATACAGAAATTAATGTTGCAACTACAAAAGCCAATACATAGGTTTGCTTTTCAAAAAGAAGTTGAAAAAAATGTACTGCTCATCAGCAAGATAACCTTAAAATGCAGTAAAAACTCAAAGCAAACTATATTTCTAAAAAAGCAGCACAACACTGAAATCTCAGAACATTATTTTAACAAACTCTCCAAAGTAGATACACTAGATAGTACCATCAAATGTGTTGAAAAAGTGCATAAATTTTAACCTTCTGAAGAGAAAATTAATTTTCTGTGGCATTTTCATAATCAAATCATCATTATGATTTACCAAATGCTAGTTGATTCACTGTAGCCCACTACCGCATGACAACCCAATGCCTTGGCATGGGATTTTATTTCTTGTCTGATTTCTGCCCACCATGCATCTCGTGTCTCTGGTTCATCTGAAAGACAAAGTATAAATCAGTTCACTACTCTGCACTATGTCAACAAAAAGCTTCATGCAATTAACCTGGAATGTCAATCTTTTCATATTCAAGTGTTTTATTGTATCTGAATGCTTTCTATTGCCTAGCTATTGCTCTTTAAGCAAACACTAACAGGACTTTTAAATTAATTTTTCTCATTTTATTACCCCTGTGAGTAGGTTGTAACAAATTACAAAATTCTTGTTGCCGTTCATGTGATAGCTAACACCGTACTGCTTTAAGTACTGTTCCAGTCTCCACCCACTTGAAGACCACATTGTCAGTTTTCAACAGGAAAGCAAAATGTAAGCTTCAACAAAGTATCACAGATACTCTGAAATACTGAAAAACTAGTAGCAGTAGTAGTAATGAAACAATATGTGTAGTAATAAAGTATTATTTTACTTTGGCATACACTTGACATGTTGAAAAATAACCTCAATGGTTTTTTTCCTTACAACAAGAGGTTCTGTTAACCAGATGTTAAATACACTTGTTCAAGACTCTATCATTAATCAAACACACAGGTTTGTGGTCCTTATTTCAGCACTTCTAAGCTTGAGAAGCGCTACATATTTGATAACACTTCTGCATGTACAACATTAGCAAGCGCAAGACTATGTATTTGTAGATGCTTTTCATTTCACTGGTCAGCAACCACAACTTTTTTTCCTTCTCCCTCTCCCCTTCCAAATGGATTCTAATTACCTTTTATTACACTTGAGATTATATGTTAAAGTGCATTCTACTGCTTTTCTTGACTATTATATGAAAATCAGCTTATGTACAGAATAAGTTTATTCAATCCATTTATTTTTAACTGCTCAGCAATCAGGTTTTCCAAAGTAAAGCTCTTGTCATGCAAGCTTTTTATATGTGAAGTCAGTGAATACTATCATTTGCAGTTAGCTTGTCACCTGTTTCTTCTTTCAAAATGGCTTACCTGTACCAATTGAATTACCTTGAAAACTATGGCAATTGTTGTTACATAAAAAACAAGGGGAAAACAGTAACAAACAGTAAGTACTCAGACACTACAGGGGGTTCTGACTAGATAAGATTTTTATACAGTTCCCCTGAAATCAACTGAACTTTGCTAAGATACAAACTTACAGCCATTGACCTCTCCCTGCTGAATCATAATGTCAAATATTAATGTCAAAGCCTGAGAATTATTTGGAATCTACTTTGTACTATCACAAATATTTATAAATATAGTGTATGATAACCCTGTATCATACACTAGGTTCTCTGACAACATGACAAACAAAAATGGAAGATGCAGATAATACATGTGTTTTGAAATTTACTGAAAGAAAAGTACTGTACGACAGGCAAGATGTAGTCATTAATGAATTTACCTCAACTCTTCATCAAGAAAGGCTTCCAGCTTTTCAAAATAAACTAATGATAATTTCCTAATTAAAAAAACAACATAAGCGCATAGAGGCATGTATATCCAATACCTAACTTTAAATATTCATGCTCTTGTAACTCATAGCACTCTACTGAATAACAACAGCTTTGGATGTCCCGGCTGAAGTTCATCCAAGTTTTACTTTAAGAAATGAACACTGAACAGAAAAAACCCTATAGTGACAGTCTTCACAATTAAAACAAAAATATGCACAGTAAGACACAAAACATACTAAGGATTTTCAAACTGTATCAATCACATTCTATTATACCCAAGTTCACCTTCAGTAGGTTTCGAGGCATTAATAAAATCTCACTGCTCTCTCAAAGAGAAAACACTGCATGTTTTCACTGACTGGGAATATCAAATGCACAGTAATCCTGACTCACAAGGTTAGAGCACCTGCTAGCAAAGTCTCCCTCTTTCCAGCTTTAAAAATATGAGAATGATGCTGAAATAACACATTGTGTCACAAGGCTGGAGCTTTCAAGCTCAGCTGAGAACTATTTGCAGTATTTGTAACGGAAAAGTGGGAGACTAAATGTCTTCTCTTCTGCATGTTCACCTGTCTGAACAGAGGTTCTAATTGGCACCACTACTTAATGGCAGAAGTGGTAGGTGAATGGAGCGACTTTGGAAATCCATTTTAGGGCAAAGGCAACACCATCTGATAAAATGGAGAACTTTATAGGAGATAGGAGTCCACAAACACATTCTGTAAGTGTTATCATTCTTTATGGTGAAATTGACACAGATCTTGGAGCAATTTCTCTTTTTTCATCCAATCATGGATTAAGACTGCTTAACAATGTGTGCTTCTCTCTGTAACAGCAAAGTGCAAGTATATAAAGCATTCCATTGACTGTGCAGAACAATTCTTGCTCAATTAGACTTGATCACAGGCAACTTGCTATAAACATTGTCTGAAGAGCCACCCAAATTTTTGTACTTCACAAAGAACACCTGCAAAGCCAATTGTACTAAATTACTCACTTTTTACACCTTTAGGTACCATTTAGCAAAAGCTGCTCCTACTTGTCACCAATGACCTTTCTCTGACAAAATGTGCAAGATGAAGGAATGAAAGTGAACAACAGATGAAGTGACTAAGGATGAAGCGGGTAAGTATTGTGAATAAAGAACATTGAAAACAAGAAGATGACACTGAAAAAGTTATGTAGCCACAGTAAAAAAATGAAACAGGATGAAATGCTGAATGGGAACAGATAGGCTGAAGGGGAACACAAAAGTTAGAAATAGTGACGGGTCCCAAACAAACCATTTAACTTTCCTCCACTAAAAAATGTGTGTTTTACAGTTTTAAAAACAACTTCCTAAAAGGGTTAACACTATTTTTCACCTTACTGGTCTATAAGAACACCTTAGCATAATGGAAAGCACATATTGTTGTGAGATTCAACACTATGTCTTGCTAAAACAAAATGCAACCCTTTACTCTGAGAATGTTAGAGATAATAATTTTTAATAACTATTAACTACAGTAATATAACAGAGCATTTTCATTCTTATTAGAGGTAAGAACAATTTTCCAGCCATTGTCTTCAGAGTTAACAGGAACACAACCAGTATCTTTCCAAAATTCCAACAGATTTTTATTGCACAGGTTCAAAACTTTCTGTAAGATTCATGCATAAACGTGTTTGTAAAGAAGACTGGATCCTCTGCTTAAGACATTTAATTGAGGCTTTCTCTCCAGAAAGTGGCCAAAAAATAAGAATCAGTATGTTTACATATAAGTACTGTACATTCACAATTTACATGAACTTACCTTGGTATATTAAAACACAATATGATTGTCTACAATTAAAATCAAACACCATGACATCGCAATAATAGATTGGTACAAAACACTGAATGCAGTGCAATGTGTAGCATTCATATTCTTCTGACAAATATTTTCACAAGCAGCCTGTTTTGACACATGAGCCACACAATTTCACATGGGGATGCCACTGTAGCATTTACAGTTTAGTAAAGCTAAGGATTTACATAAACAATTAGAGGAGTTAGGGAAGCAGGATGGCATGTGTCCAGTACACTCTGTAAGAGTGCCTGCTGTTGGTTTTTGCTAAGGCAAAAGCTTAAGAACTAAGGGTTTGCAAAGCAGATTCAGCAGACAGTAGCCAGAAACGGTGGGTATTTTGGCGCATGCTTGGATCAGGTGACAGTACAGACTGAAAACTATGGCAGCTCACTGAAATGGTTACAGAAAGTAATGGCCCTGGACTCTAGGTGAAAGCAAAAAGGCAAGCATACATAGCACTCAATCACAAGCTTTTCTAGCAAATCTACTAAGTAGTTTATAGCAAGGTTTATCTAGAACTGTAAGCACAGAAGTTGGCAAAAATTATGTGCCCCTTTATTGGAAAGCAAAGACTGAATACTGAATTTTACTATTACTTCAAAATTGGCAGGATATTTACTTATGATAAAGTACAAGGAACTTTCTTGAGATGAAGACCTGAGAAACAGCGTAGTTAACAGTACTATACTATACTATAAAAATTGCACCAACTCAAACCTCCTCCTCCAATAACAACTGTCTGAATTTACTTTAATAAACAGCTTGAGAAGACACAAAGAGCAACATATGCATCTCGTGCCCTACATTTTTTTTCGTCAGGTCTATCCACTACCAATTTGCCTCTATTTTTTCTTTAAAATATGAGGTCAACTTCTCAGAGGCTTTATTGCTGATAGAACTACATCCTGTCCAAACCTTTCACTCAGGAGATAACATCAGATATTATCAATACTTCCTGATTCACAGGAAGCAACTCCTTTTCAAAGTTATCTGCTAGATGTTGACTTGCACAAAGCCTTTTAATATTTAGCCACAACATGAGTTATGCTAGGTTCATACAAATCTTTAAATCTAAGAAAAATTAAAAATGGTTTCTTGATTACACAGCTCATACTCAAAGAGTTACTGCACTAAAGCTAAATCCCTGGGCATTCAGAAACAAGTACTCTGAAGTAGAAACTGTATGATTAATTTAAACATATTTTAATATTGTATAATAAATATTTACATATATAATGTAACACGGTTGCACTCTGAAATTAGGAGGACTAACATACTAGGACAGTTTTACAATCTACACTCATTCTGCCATCTCAGAAATAGCAATGGAGACACCAATAATATTGTTTCGAATTTGATCTTTGAATTTTTCGCTAGCAATTATCCACATATTCCTTATGCCTTTATTCCAGCATCATCTTCATTAGGATCTATGAATCCACTTACACAGAAAGAAGTAGGGGATTTTTTAAGGATTTTTTTAGTTTGGTTTTGGTTGTTTTTCATAGACACCTTTGTTAAGTTGACAAGCACTCTTCCCTAGACCTTGAAGGTTAATTTTATCCTCTTTGGTTATCCCGTAAGTATTTAATTTTCCTATAATCTTTCTGAAATATTTGGTGTGTTTAAAAGTCATGCTGGTATAGAGCTTAAGGTCATGGTTTAACAGTGGGCTTAGTACAGTTAAGGCTAATGGTTGGAACTCTATGATCTTAAAGGTCTTTTCCAACGTAAACAATTCTATGACTCTAGAACAACTAAGCAAGCTCACAAAAAGTCAAATCCTCTTGTCTGTAAGGCTGAAACACAAAACTTGGGTAGCAAATAACTGAACCTACAACAGACTAACCTAGAACTTCCAAGGTATTTTCAAAGACACTATCCTTTTTTAAAAATTAATCACTACACTCATTGTTAAGACTAAAAGACTTGGAAATGAAAACTGTTTATGATATCAAAACTGAACAATGTTGAGTACAGCCATTTACCAAATGATACAGTAGAACAGCTTAACAATGCAACCACATCATCGAGGAGAACAGGTATTCTTTCTCCTACAAAGCTGAAATTACAGACAAAATATCCACCCTCAAGAATAATCATAGAATCCAAAGAAGGAGACTCCAAACCCCCTCCCCGAGAAGCCTGTTCCAGTGCTCCTCACTGGGAAGAAGTTCCTTCTCATATTTATATGGAACCTCCTACGTTCCAGCTTACACCCATTGCCCCTTGTCCTATCACTAGATGACACTGAGAAGAGCCTAGCTCCATACTCTTGACTCCCACCCTTCACATATTTTAAACATTAATGAGGTCACCCCTCAGTCTCCTCTTCTCCAAGCTAAAGAGACTCAGCTCCCTCAGCCTTTCCTCATAAAGGAGGTGTTCCACTTCCTTCATCAATCTTGTTGCTCTATGTTGGACTACCTCCGTAATATTCTATTAGTGCTTTCCTGCCAGATGAGTCAGAGAGCACATATCTCACTTCCCAAGCCCTAACTCCTTGACCAGGTTTAAATTTGGATGTAAAGGAAATTCTTCAGTTATTGAAGAAACAATTTTAAGAACAGTTTTAAGATTAAAACTGAAGCCAGCTGTCATGCACTTACTGAATGAGATATTTCAGCTGGCTGACTGACTACAAAACTGCAAATTTACAGGGCTAGTTTTCTATTGGATCAGTTGGGTCAAATCACCACATGATCACCAGAAGATTTCAAGAGAACATGGAAATTGTACAGAAAAGCAGCAGCATTGACATACTGAGGAGTGTCACCTTTAATATCAAGACGCATCCCAATATGGAGAAGCAGCAAAGTGCTCCTCTTAGTAACAGTCCCATCAGAACCCCTGAATTCTTATGTTCCAAATTCCATGGAAAATGCATACATCGCTGCTAGTAGGCTGGAGAATACTTCGGTCTTCCTTACAAACAGGAAAAAAAAAGTTCCTTTATAAAACAGAATTAAAACTCTCTATAGCTTCTGTATCTCTGATACGAGTGAATGTTAACTCAAAGAGAAACATATGGAATTATATTTCCATTAAGGAACTTTAAAATTAATCAAACACCTTTTTTTACCTAGATCACTTCTAAAATAGAATTATAAAATATCCTACTTCAAAGATTGTTTTGTGGAATGCTAACTTCCAATCAACTGACTTGCTCAGTCCTGTATTCTTGAACATCCCTGACAGCAAGCATCTCCATGCTTTTGTTCCTCATCCCAAGTAAATGTCCCTTGCAACAGTTTAAATGCTAAGCACATCTTCTGAGCCTTATGACTGAAATTATAGTCTGCTGTGACACAGTTCAACGTAAACCAATTCTGCTTTGAAATTATAATAGAATGAACCAGATTAAAAAAGATAGTAAATGCTTGGATTTTCAAACTGAAAAACCTGAGCCTTCATTCTTCTATTTCTTTGTCTATGAGTCACATATGGCAAGTTATGTACGTAATTGACCTCAGGAATAAACATGGTAGAATCACTTGGACACACTATAACGTAATTTAACATTTTCCAAACATTAAGAAGTAATCTTGGAGGCAACAGTCTTCCGTAAACTCGATCAACTACTGCAAATATCACCAGGCACTAACCACACAGCTGTAAGAGTGTAACTTTTGCTTTTCACTGTAAATTAAGGTCTGATGGAACAGCAGGAGCTGCAAAAAATTGTTTTACAAACTCCTGCATTAGTACCAAAACCACAGCAATAATTTGCTTTGTAGCTAGAGGAAATAATCATGTGATACAACTTGAATAAAATTTTTAAAAATTAAAAAGATATAGCACATGAAGGGTAAAAAAAAAAGTTCCATTATTTATATATGTACATATTAAAAATTAAAGTTATTAATTTAATACTTAAAGGTTCAAACTTCACCGTATTTCCTTATAATTTTAAAAAGTATACAAATCCTGTCCAGACATTTAAAAAATTTTAAATATCAGTAATTAATTTGTCTCTGGAAACTCAGTGTGCCAGACCTAAACACATAAAACACGGTCACTCCAACTTTTAGTTACTGTTTTGGTCAGTCAGTCATTGTATAACAGTGAAGCCCTCATAGCTGTGCATAAGGTATCTCTAATCCTAGAATGAGAGGGATGCTAAAGGAGATCTAAGAATCTGGTTTCATTACAGTAACAAAGGCAAGGTCTACCACTTTAAAGAGCTGCTAGGTAATAAGCTACTGATTCTATCTCACATCTCTCTGTTACTTTGTCATCTTAGCACAATAAACATGACCTATTTTAAAACATCAAAAGGCATCCTCAAATGACAGTAACAAGGGATCTCCTTCCCAGGGCTGGAGACACTGCTGTAATAAAACAGGTCTTCTTAAACTACATTTTATTTATTATATCTACTATCAAATAAACTGCAAGTATGATTTAACTTGTCTTGTTTAAAGCTTTATCTGGAACCTTGAAGCAAGCCACAATAATGCTAATTTATCTAACACGGTCTTTGAAAGAAACATACAGAATTTAAACAAAAGTAAATTATCTCTCAACACAGATGGATGTTCAGAGACAATACTGCTGACTGCCACACAAACTACCTACCTCATCACACAGCCACAGAAATAGGACAGCATTTGGCATGAAATTATACTGCCTCTGAGCAACTGCAGTCTTAGCATTCAGAAAGGAAAAAATCCTTTGCCTAATTCAGCTCAGATAATGATCTTATCCTTCAACTTTTAAATAGCTATTTCTATAATCCTGTTAAGTCAGCCAAAACTTGTGTTACCTGCCACACTCCTACAGTATACTGTCCAAATACGTTTTACAAAGACATGTGTACATGTAATTAAGCAGTAGTCAGGAAGGTGTCCTTTCAACTAGAATCATTTTCGTTTCTTCTAATAATAATGCATTTTGAGGCAGCCAAGTAGTTATACAACCGTTATCTGCAACCACAAAGTGACGCACAAAGCTGAAAAAGCACACTGTAATCTTGTACCAAGATAAAAATTTTAAGTCAAGCCTCATATTTTGAATTAGAAAGAGCTGTGCAATAAAAACCATAATTCTGTAAGACCAAGGTTCTCTCTCATATGCATAATCATATAAAAACCAAACTGTAGAGGTGCAGAAAGGAACACCTTTACTGGAGCATCTATGCAGTGAAAAGTCTATGATGGCTTTCACAGCTTTAGCAAAATTTTAGGAAGACTTTTAAACTGGTATGAAGAAACTAAATAGCGTTAATGACTATTATGCAAAGCATTCTACAACTAATTTAAATGCCAAGTTTATTAATTTATGAATCTCAAAGGGAACACAGGGATACTATTCTATGCTCTGTGATAGTTTGTTCAGTTAAATACCTAATCAGAACTCTCCAAAACAAGAACAATGTATAGCTCCAAACACAATTCTTTCACTAGAACAAGGGTGCATCTGCTTCAAAAGAAGTATTTAAACACTGTTTCATTAACCATAAAATCCATTTAGGAATGTTCACTCCTCTAAAATGTCTGCATAAAAATAAGAGTATGGCATTACTGAAAAATACTGCACCCTTCATTCTGCTCAGAAAGGCCTCTGACAACTGCCTTCACCTCCCATTGTCATATCAACACACACTGATCACAAGAATCAACCTGGCAATTCTCCAAGAAAAGGTGAGGTCAAGCTTTAAGTGTTATTTTTGGACTAGTTCTGCCACATCAGACAGTAATAAAAACGTCCTGACATTTCCTAGCACTTTCTTATAAGTATGCCCCATTCACACCTCAGACAGAGCACAATGAGATGCAATTTGCACATTCACTGAATGTTTGCATTTCTGTGAAAGAGAAGCACTCAGTTACAGAACCAAAACTTATTCAAGCTTTTCTCTTGCATTTCCTCATACACAAAACTAGAGTTGTGGAGAATTTCACACTCCAACAGCAAGTCTGGGTATCAATCAAGAAGCTCAGCCAATCCTTGGGAATTCTATTAACAATCTTTTCTCCTTTAATGTTTCTGATTTGTTGAAGCTGAAGAACCACTGCTGAAGCAGCTTCCTAAATGAGCAGTTCAAAAATTTAATTAATCTCTGTATTTAACCTCAGGGACAAGCTTCGATAAAGAGACAGTCTTCTAGATCCATGATTCCTTCCATGTTTCTTTATATTTATAATATATATTTAGCATCCTTTTCAGAGATGACACGAGAGTACTTATTCCACTGTATTATGCGCCCTCTTTTCTATGAATTCATGCTTGTCACTCTACTTACATTTTGCAGATTCATCTCGATCATCACCTTTTTGTAATCTTACAAGCATTTAACCAATGCTGTTGAACTACATGCAATCTCCAGATGTTTAAGTATGTTCTTTTACACTCATTAAAGTCAGTGTTTACTTCCACATTTGATTTTCAAACATGGAATCTCCTGAATACATTCCTGCTCCATCTTACAAACTTAGTGTCCCTGCAACGGGCAAAAAACCCCCAAACCCTAAAAAAAAAATCTCCAAATGCCCTTCTGTGCTACACAGGTTATTACCAAGTTTAAACAAAGGCCAAACATTTTCAATAATTTTAGTCTACTTATGGTAGTGACTACATGCTTGCTAATACGAATGTAATGTAAAAATGCAGCATTGTTTCTGTTAAGCTGTATAAACCCCTACTCGCCCTCAGGCCAAGTATTAACCAGCAATGATGGAGCTGGCAGACATGTTCTAAAAGGGTGGAGATGAACAAAAATCTTCTCCTTTGGTTTCTCAATGACAACTGATCTGCACAGCAGTAAAAACAGTTAACTTGTACATAATCTCCAGCCCTGCTATGTCACATGAACAAGCGATCTGTTCTCTTCCTCCTCTGTTCCTTATTCAGCAATGCACCTAGCACTGCAAAAGAACACACTTCTAGGAATACAAACATAATCTGCTCAGTCTTTAACCAGTGGGACTAATAAAGACTGTTCCTACAGAGCTACTGGCTCATGTCAAAGCAACAGAAATCCAGACAGTTCTCAGTGAGGTATTAACTCTAAAATTACTCTTTGGTTTACACTGCTCCACTCCAAAATTTTTTGGGTTACCACAGCCTGTGGTTATAAATTGCATGCATATACACACATACACATATGCCTTCATTTTTCCTGCTATCCCTTAACAATTCAGGATACTGTTTTGAATATTATATTAAGAAATTAATTCATCACATCTCCTTAGGCTTCTTAGGTTTGTATTTCTGCATTCCTTTATAGCCTAGCTCAATGCAGATTTAGGGTCTGTAATCAATTGTTCTAATAAAAGTTTTCCATGGTAATGTCCTCTAAACAGGTAATATTCTATCTTAAAGACCAAGGAGTAATTCAAACTTTTCAAGACAGTGTAATACAGATGAAAATTTCTAAGACATTTTTAACACCTATTCCAGTAACACATCTGAGAATGTCAGTATATTATTTTCATATGGAAAACAAAATAGGTTTTAGCATTACCACTTTAGAACATGCAACAACCAAGAAACCCAGGAAACCTTATAAAAATAATACTACAGGATGCTTACTGTAGGCAAGGAACCAAGATACAAACAGGAGGCAATATCTGAAGCACTACCTATTACTGAACTGTTTCAGTAATGAAAACCTTACATAGACAATTTAAACTTAAGTACAGAGTATGCCACAGAGCTTCTCTGCAACAGTAAGTATCAAGAAGCAAAGTGGTTTTTTGGGGGGAAAAGGTTCCCAGAGGTCAGCTTTACACATTTTTGCTGTGGCAGCTTTAAAAACATCAAAGTTTGGCAAAGTCTGCTGACTTGGATGTTACAAGGAGATAAATTATGTCTGCCTTTCTTCCAAACCATGCTGTGCTTCCAGAGGAAAAAAGGACAGGGAAGAAGTCTTTATTTCTCTCCCTACCAGTACTCTGTGTAGCTTTAATGCAACTCCCCCATTCTCTCTCCAGCTGTATCAACAAGTGACACATTTTGATCCCTAAATCTGCATACAAAATAGAGTATCCATGCTGTTACCACGTTAGGTGTTGAAGTGATTACAAAGTTCAAATAATTATGCTGTAAATCCTGCAAGCTTACTGCATCTTACAATACAAGATTTATTAACTAGAAACCCCAAACTACACATGACCCTGCTGCTGTTTGAACAGACAGTGCTCTTCACCTATTTTCCATTTTTCCATCTGTTATTTAGAACAAATACACTCAAACTCCTGAAATTAACAGAAGCACAGCCATCACTGAAAAAATGCAAGCTCATGCAAAACAAAACTAACCAACAGCTACCTTCCCTCCCTCAAATCAAACCAATAAAAAAAAAAATCCAACCCAACAACAACAAAAAAAAAAAAAAATCACACCTGACACAATTTTAATTACATAAGCAGTAATTCATTCTCTTTCTCTAAATTACCTGCTTCATGGACAGTGAGGTGGAAGCTACTACAAAATATTCATCTGAGCATTCAGCTTTTCAGGTTATTAAATTATTCTTAGCATTATTCTTATTTTATACAAAAACAGTGGTTTGCAATTTTAAAAAAAGCCTTTATCAACATTGAAACAAAACATTTAGGCATTTGATGATTAAACAGATTTAAATTTGAAGCATTAACCTAAATATCCTACAGCATTTCTAAGAACTTCACTGAGCTGCCATAATTTCTGTCAGCGTATGTAGTACTGAATGACTAGTAAAATACCTGAATTGAAACTATTCCAGTCTAGCAGTTTGTATGATCTTGTGTTACCCATAATTCCGACAAAGGCTGAGTTCAAAACAGCAAATTAGTAGATCAGTTATAGGAGCAGAATAGTGAAAAAAAAAAAAAACTACCAACAAGAACACAATTGAAAACACCACTCCACAGGAACTGGAAAGACACAGACAGCAGAGTTAATAAGTGGCTGAAATAGAAAAGGAAAAGAGGAGCATGCTATAGCAATCTAGCACTTTGCATGATCAACCTGTACAGTATATAAGCAATTACTGTCTTATTGCAATGTTCTCAATCCCCCTTCACATGTTCTTTCATCTTCTACATTTTCCTGTTTATTCATTTGCCAGTTTGTTTGTTTCCCTTAATATTGTAATGATTTATTTAACTCCAATGCTTCATATCCCATTACTGTACCAGAAATTTGTTTTCTGTTTCTTCACTTTCCCTCCCACAGCCACCTGACTTCAGCCTCCCTTTCATTTTCATTGCTTTGCAATATACTGAGTTCAAACTCCCATGCATCTTACATTCACTTGTCAGGAGCAATCTACAAGTCCCATAAAAACTCTGCAAGGATACACCCAGGTGTGCAAATATGCATCTCTGTCTTATTGGGTATTCTGCTTTTGGTTAGGTTGTAAAAATAAAGGTGTGCATAATGCAAAAAATTAATTCTTAAATCTTCTGAGCATGACTGATTATTTTTTCCTTTTTGTCCTAAATAGATTTATCACACTGTGACCTGTATCAGAAACCTGTTGAAAATACAGAAGCCTAAGGACTCACATGTAAATCTAACATAAATTATACTTTGACATTACATATGCTTTAAAAATCATAAAATGGCTACAGTTGGAAGGGATCTTAAAGATAATCTAGTTCCAACCCCCCTGCCTAGGCAGGGGCACCTCCACTAGATCAGGTTACTCAGGCCCCCATACAATCTGGCCTTGAACACTTCTATGGATGCGGCAGCCACAACTTCCTTGGGCAACCTGTTCCAGCATCTCATCACCCTCACAGGAAAGATTTTTTTTTCCTAATGTCAACCTTAAAGCAAGGATTTTTAATTCCAATTAAGTCTCACCCTATTTCATGTTCTCAGTTTACTGCATCTTTAAATCAGAAACAGTCTACCTGCTTACAGAATTACTTGCTTTGGGTCACAGGAAGAAGACAGAAAAGGAAAAATTGCTTTTAAAGATTTATTTGCTCAGACTTTGTTTTATTACTCCTGACTAGCGCATGCAAAACCACTATAGGTGATATTTCTTACTCCCCTCTGACTGCATTTTTTAAGTGCAATGCTAACTCCAACTTTTTAAATAGTATTACTTGGCTTGTCTCCATGAATATAACGACAAATCTTCATTCAAAAGTCACTTAATTTTGATTTCAGAACAAGGACATGCAGAACACACAAGTTCTAGTAATGAGGTTCCCAGTAAATATTAAACAAAAGACTCAAAAGTACTGTTCTGTGTTTGTTTTTATAAACAGAAACAAAGCTGTAAAGATTTTATCAAAAGAGGTTAAAACCATGTACTGAGATAAATTGTAATCATTATTCCTTAAGGATTTCAAGGTGCTGAAAACTGGAAAACATTCAGAGATAAGAAAAAGAAATTAATTTTATTTTTGTTTAAATGGACAACTTGCATGAATATTAAAAAGTTGCTCTTACTGCATTAATATTAAAAAGTGGTTAAAAATTATTAAACCCTAAAAAATTAAGGCAGTTTTTAGTGCAAAGTTACTGGATTTCATCATTAACATGTTGTAAAGTTTCTCACTAGAAGTATATCATCTCAATGACTATTGTTTTTCAAGATTAAAGGACTGCAAAATACTGTTTTTAACATATACTGTTAGAACGGATTTGTACCTACTCAAGTATTGATACATTAACGAGTTATATAGATTAGAAATACATGATCATTATGACTGGGCTTGGACAAGGAAGCTGTTATGTTAACATACCGGGATTATGAATGCGATCCAGGAGTTTCACAGATCGTGCGCTGACAACACCACCAACGTGGACAAGAAAGCCTGGTGGAAAGGTCGTCAAGGTAAAAAATGGAAATTCCTGTTATGATTAAAAACAAACATCAAATGACTGCTTACTAACCACTGCTGATTGCCAAAAAACATGCAACGAATCGATAATTTCCCTGGAATTCAAGCAAAGCAGTTACATGAGGCCAGACATGTCCTTCAGGCGTACTAAGCACTACATAATCATACATCTTCATATACCCATAGGATAATAAAAGCATAAGTACTATACAATGTAAGAATACTTTTCCCCCATAAAGTTGCAGTTCAGCACAATATTAATAAATAATCAAAAATTTACACATTTGTGCTAACAAAGCCTCTATTAGTCCACTGTTAGGATGACAGCTCAACCACCTTATTTCTACTTTTAGTAGCTGATACAAAATAAAGGTTCTTCTTTGGTTTTTACTGACATTGTTGCAAATGACCACAGTTTGACCCCCAAAGTACACCAACTGCAGTTTTCCAAAAATTATGAATGGCTTTAATTAGAGGAAAACATTCCTAAAAATATTAACAGACTCACATGCTAGTGTCGTAAGCTTTAAACACAAGTAAATAGTCACCTTCTAGAATAAGGCCTAAGTCTTTGAAATACATCTCTAAGTTCTTAAACTAATGAAATTCTCTTCCAATTAATTGATTTTACCAATTCATTATCATTAATTTTACCCAGTTTCAGCATCTACACAAAAAAACACTGCCTCTTGTAGTTCATACAAGAGGCAAAGTAGGTGACATGTGATGAAATTAACCAGTCATTTTCAAAGGTGACGAGCCCCAAACTGGAAGGTACTCTTTTCTACAGAGACATTCCATGGCATGTCTAATATACACCTGATAGCACACTTATGGGGGAAAGGCAACAGATTTATGTTCAGCAGTTCCAAAAGCATAGAGGCAAAAAAAAAACAGAAAGAAAAATCATGCAATCACAGTTTGCATAGTCATGATGAGAAGTTAAATGGAAAAATAAACACCATCACTTTATATGAGAGAAAGTGCAGTACAGTTTGCTTTCTCACATACTTGAAGCACTGACAAAGTACATTTCAACTCAGCTTCTACCTAACAGCGAACATGCTGCAGATTAAATGAGGATCACGGTTCTTCCAGCAATACATGACATGAAAAGTCCTTTTAAACTAAAGCCCAAAACAGATTTGAAAATTAATACTTCAGAATTCTTACCATCCTTGTAATTAGGACTCTTACAATTTTTTTTAACACTCTACAAACTTGAAATTTTCTGGGTTTTTGGTTGTCTTAGACTTTCAAAATAAAGAGGTAAACTTTGAAATCAGCAACCGCAGCATCAACAACCAGAAGGAAAAAACCCTAACAACCCCAAACCAAACAAAGTTTGCATTCATGCCTTCTGATGAAAGCAAAAAGCAAGACTTTACTACAGGACTCTCTGCAACCCTGCTTGACAAATCTATATTCAGAAGCAGCAATGGATTCATAGAAAAAGCTGCAGAAAAGACTGCCCCAGAAGTTTCTAACACATCACAAAGTGCTTCACAGGTAATCAGAACAGACAGTACATCAAAACTTTGTTAGAACCCTCTTTCATTGCAGCTCTGTAGTATGCAGTGATTCCCACATACACTGATTAATGCAGTTATATTTAAATATATAACATACACATTTACTCTGTCCTTTGAATACATCTATTCCACATTAATGACATTTAAAATCGGCTTTCTCAGAATTGTAGAAATCAGTAGTCTACTGCATATGCCATCTATATGAAATTTCATCCAGCCTATACTACATTTATGGTTTATATATACATATGTTTACGTGCTAAGCCAGGATGAATCTCCATGGAGATTCATAAATTACTTTAATTTTTTATTTTCATAAGGCTGCAAGTGATTTTAACACGTTCAGACTTAACAGTTAGCCCTCTGCTACCGCAATTTGTAAAAGATTATCTTTACATCAAGGTGATACAAGCACAGAGTATTCTAACCCCGTGTCTGAGAAAACAAACTGACCTTCAAAGTTTCCAAAATAAAACTGAAGATGGTCAATTATCTTATCAATACCAATTAACTATGTCATTTTGCAGCCAGTGACTACATGGACCATGAAAGAACTGTCATTGGTTTAATCCTTGCAACTACACAGAGATTTTATAGCTGGCATCTGAGACAAGTTTGATAAGGTCATTATAAAATCGTCAAAAATATCAGCTTAATACAAAGCATAAAACTGTTTCTGAACATGTATACATGTATTGCTTGTATGTTCAACTACATTTCATACAAAGAAACACCCAAAAAAGAAAAAGCACATGGAACAAAGCTACACGCATGTCATTCTGTGTTAGTGCCAGCTGAAGCAGTTCTCGGTTTCCCTTTCAGCCATTTATTCAGTCCCACCATTGTACCACCTCCCCAGATAACGCTCAGGCGTGTCCACAGAGCTCTTTGGGCTGAATCAGAGGAGGGAACTGGCCCACATGTAAATACTGTTAATTTGCTCGTTATTTTAACTGTAAGAATATTTACTGTGCCATCTCACAAGGTGCCCACACGATCTTAAGAGTTTGCCTGAGCTGAGGGAAAGGATGGATAGTAACAAGAAGTTTCCAGAAATCAAAGTTGCTTAAGTCAGCAGGTCAGCTGAAAGAATAACCCTGAGAACTGCGCTCTGCCACAACAGTTATCAAGCAGTACTCTTCAGAGACGAAGATCAACACATGTCCATTTTGAAAAGGCAGTAGTAAATATCTCTCAAGCACTTGCAGAATGCAACAGTGTAAGAATAAAAGAGCAATTGTTCAAGTTGAGGTCAACGGAGATACAAAATACTATCAAGAGCAGTGTTTGGCCATTTCTACAAAAACACAGGCTACTTTTTTTTTTAATATGAGTAAAGCAAGCTTACATCTTCTCACTGATGGAAACATAGCATATACATTTATACATAAAAAACTACAAAGATATAGTGCTATAGTGGTGTAATTACAGATATCAACAGGCAGTTAAATGCCTTAGCACTACCATACATCCAAATAAACAGAACTAAGACTCAGAGGAATGCACCATATGCCTTACACATCTGGATATATATTCTATGTGCTGAATTAATTCTTTGTTCTCCCAAGTAAGCAAGCGCTACCCTAACTAATCCAGACAAGTAACTAGACAGCACCCTTTATGTGTGCACTAGTAAAACAAAAATAACTTGCATTATTCAGTCTAGTTAAGTAAGTCAACATTGAAGGAACCATAGCAAAAATCCATCCAATATGGAAGTTTCAGACAGACAGTATAAACGTATTTTGGTATCAATTAACAGCATGCACACTTTGATACATCATCATCCATAACACAATCAATGCTTTTCCATCCCTTTCTATAGTATTTATTTTCTACTTGACAGAATACAGTTCTTAATAGAAGGTACAAATAATTCTACCTCCAAAAAGGCATTAAGTGCTCTTCATCTACATTTTGATCTATTTTTAAGGAGCTTCCCAAGGAAATAACAGATCAACTATGAAATGACTGAAAAGCTAGCAAAAAACAAAGATGAACAGATAAAAGGCTCTTTTTTAAAGCATTTGTTTCAAAATAAAAGAGAAATTAAAAATCAGCTGGAATGTATCAACATGCAAAATACCAACTAAGCAAAAATATGCCAATCTGATAAATGCTCTTAAAAAAAAAACCACAATATAGGGAAAAAAACCTGCAGAAACAAGGTAACAAAGAAATCTGCAAAACCTCACAAAAAATAAAACAAAAACATTTCAAATCATTGTTTCAAAATCTTAATACAAGAAGAAAGAGCTACAGGAAGAGTCACACGATGTTTCGAAACATACCCGCCTTCTACAGAACCTATGAGGCGATCCTCTCTTAGCAACAGGTAACACAAAAAATGAGAAAAGAATCATCCACTTAAAATAGCAGCCATTGACTCATATTTCAAAGATGTAGCTATTTTTGTTTTCAGCAAATATACACAGTTCTACGTAAGTCACTCAGGCAGTACGAAATCATAATTAATTAACTGGAATTTATTTCTGAAGAGGAAAATAATCACATTTCTTCTTTCAAGACACCTCCCTACCAACCTTGTAACAAAAGCAGTATATAACATTTAAATAACAGTTGCAAGGCCTCATTCAAAAAATTTAAACAAAGAATTAAAACCACACTATTGTTACTACACAGTCTATTTAGCATAGTAACAGATTACATTCTCAATCCCTTAGAGGTTCTTCAAAAAGCTGCAAAATCTATGAAGCCTTTTTATTTCTGGTGAAGGGGATCAGGTTTCTTTAAGTTACCATTTTTTAAAGGCTATGTGCACATCATTGAATGTAGTAGAACGAAAGCTAAGTTATACACCAGCTCTGGTTCAGTTTTTCACAATTAGAAATGGGATTTTTAACCTTGCTTTAAACTCCTATGTGTCTAATTTTGGCTTCTGTAAAAACTTAACTGAACAGATGATGGTAAAGTATTAAAACTTCCACATATATCGGTAATCTCGAGACTAAATACCAGCAATTCCTTCCTGTAACTGTTTTTTTCTAATGCCAACTGGAATAACTGGAGTGCTGAGCACATTCAAGTTATTTGCTCCACATTTCTTAATGCTTTAGCAATATATTAAAATATATTGAATAAAAGGGCTATGAAACATCCACCATCTGCAGTAAGTTTTCATACTTAAAAAATTACACACATTTTTAAACGGGAAATAACAACAACGTTTTAACTTTAGTAGATCACAAAGACGAATATGAAATGCCTTACCCTTTGTTCCAGAGCTGACTGAGTCTGTTGTCTTAAAAGAGTTTTAAATGGTCCCCCTTCTTTTCCAGCACTTCCACTGCCCATTCCTGAAGAATATTAGTACAAATTACATTCAAAAAACCATGTAATTTGTAATCATACTTCGATGTAAAGACATATAAAATAGTAAATTAAAACAGTTGAATCATGCACATAGTTTTACTTTTTAAAAAAAAAAAATGCTGAGCATCACAGTTGGAGTTTGGGAAGGGGTGTCCTGGGGTTTGGTTTTATTATGACTAGCAGTATTTTTTTTAGCATCTGGACAAAATCCCTTAATCTGAGATCCTTTTCTGCTGTCATCCTGAATTAAAAAAACCCAGAATACACAAATACTTTACCTACTTATAAAAAAAACCTGCAAAGATACCATTAATTCCACACTGTTGTATGATGCCCCTCTGCCAGATTATTCTGAAGGATCTCTCTGTACTATCACTATCAGTTTGGGGATGTCTTTAAAAGTAATCAAAATCTGGCTTTCTGAGATTTGCAGCATCACTAACCACTGGGAGAAGACTACACATAATTGTAGCAGCAGCTATATAATGCATGATTTGGACCCAAAAGTAAATTGCAAAGGCAGTGTCCATATTTTGATTTGAAATATAAACTCTGAAAAAAATTACCAATTATTTTTATTTTCTTTAATATCTGTACAAATATTCACTCCTCTTAGTTGTTCAAATAAGCTAAGGAATACTGCTCAGCAGTTCAAACTGTCACATGTCTTTTGTTACTACACTTGCACACATAACCTGCAAATTATCTGTAAATGAAAAAACAATTCAAATTTGGATAAGGTCAATGTCTGTCTTTCATATATTTTACTCTCACCTCGACCCTGCAATACAGGTGCTTCTCTGAAGAGAACAGGCTTATCAGATGCACAGCTATCTTTGCTATTGAATTTTCTGTTCTAGTGGACTGTACTCTTAACTGAGCGTTTCAAGAGGCAAGTTTTATGAATGTCAGACCTTTGCTCTAATGGTTAGAAAACACAAAAGTAAAAAATAAGCACATACCAAGATTGTGGTTTCCTAAAGAAAACACAATGCTGGTGGTTCAGATTTTCTTGGTAATATTTCATTACTAAAACCACACTACCACAGGTATTTCTCGCGTCTAAAACCATTATTGCTAACTTGACAAAGCAAAAGTAAACACCTAATTTGTACAGGAAAGCACAGGATAAAGAACACAAAAACAGGTGTCAAGAGCAGAATGAAATACAAACACCAAACAGTTATGAACAAGGACAGAAATTTTGTTTACAGTATTTATAAATAATTTGATGTAATAATTCCTTGCTAGTTTCCTTTGTCTTCTGATCAGGCATCTAATAAACATAAATGAGATTGTACATATAATACATCAAAGTGCAGTTACTGGTTTTGACCAAAGACTGGGAGATCTGGAAATAATACTGGGCTTAGTAATACATGTTAATTCATTCCTAACATTTTCAAAACTTAACATCTAAAAATACATTAAAATACTATCATTTTTAACAAATATTTTTAGCTGTTCTTGGATAAGGAAACAAAAAAATATTAGTATCTGTATAGTCCCATTAAACAAGTTTTAATTATTATTATTAGACATTGATTTTAAGCATCATTGTCAGGGACTGTGCAGTATCAAACAGAGACAAAGAGCATACATACTGGGCATGAAACAAACTCAAAAAATACAAACGAATCAAAATAGTTTCTACAGAAAAAAGCAGTAATATCAACTAGTTAATTTAAATCTATGAAAATCATGCATGTCAGTGAAATGGAAAAGGAGGCAATCCAAATAAAAAGTTGGAACACACTTGACTTAATGATTGAATTTCAGGACCAGAGTTGCTAGCCATCTGATCAGTATGATTTTTAATACATCATGAATTGATTAATGAGCAAGGCTTGTTCCATACAAAATACAGGAACATTAAAGAGAAGGGAAGGATTTTAAAATAAATAATAGTTCAGTTTTAATCCAATAACCAAAGGAAATTTTGTGAAGGAAAAGGAGAAAGTTCTGTAGCACAAACTACATTAGCTTCAAATCCTCTAAGAAGCTGTTTCAAGCTTCTGGGGCAGAGGTGAAAGATGGTATGAATAGTCATGTAGCCAGCAGTTTCAGATGCCAGCAGAAAAGAGGGTTATATAGAACGTTGAGTTTAAAACGCCCCCGTATGAAATAACAACAACATTTTCCTAAAAGTTCGTTTAAAAGGCCATAATAGATTGATCCTACCAGAAGCAGCCAGAAGCAGCTCTTCAGTGAAAGAAACACTTTTCCTCAGAACAACTGGGCTGACATGGCTAGAGTGTAGAGGGTTAAGGCTAGACCCCGAGAGGAGGAGACAGGACTTTTTAAGATGTGGGGAATCACAAGAGAGTGTAGGGGAGCTGGGAAACAGGAAAATCCTAGGTCCCTGTGGGAAAGGTGCTGTGGAGGAAAGTAATAGAGACAGAGATATAGATTCAGAAGATGACAAAAGAAACAGATGGAAGAAATCAAAATGAAGCTTTTCTTTTTTTCTCCAAATGAACCAGCACTTATTCCTAAATTACTTCTCAACATAAAAAAGAGATGGAATGACAATACAGCTCCACAATGAGAATGAGAAGCATGTTCTCAAAAAAATCATGACCTGATTTTTATGTTGAAATTTACTGTTTAAAGCCATGCTAACCTATTATTTAAGTTTAATGCAACATTTTCTAACAAATACTATGTAATAAAGGCTAAATAACAGTATTCCTACACACTTAATCTGATTACTTTCATAATTTAGATATAAGTAGTTTTCCATATAAGTCACAGATTTATGATTCTGAGAACCATCAATCCCGTAAGAGTCTAAGTTCCCATAAAGAAAAGGATTTCCCAGCTTCTCAATTTCCTCCAAACATACACCATGTCACATCCAAATATATTACCTGACTAAAATATGTCATGCTTTTTGTCATACTCTAGTAGTTTGCAATGGCATATTCACACTATTCACAAAAGTCTAACTCAAAACCAAAACAAGCTTTCCCAGCACAGAATAATTTCCCCTCCTATTTAGAGCAGAATGGGTAATATAATCATAACTGTATGTTTAAAAATACACTACAGTAATCACTTGAATTTGAACTACCAAATACTAGAAGTCCAAGCAGATCCATCTCTTCTATTTAAGTTATTCATATTGTGGTATCTGCACTGTTTTGACAGGTTAGTCTCCATCTCAAACACGAGACCACACTAGCTACTGGACTGAGAAATAAAGAGGTATAGAACACAGTGCAGAAACATTAGAAAATACTTCATTTTTCACATTAGTCAGTCAATCTGAGTAATGGGTATCTACAATTTGATATTGAATGTGCCAAATGAGATATCTGCATGTTTTAAAGTACTTCGTTAAACACTAAACTAACTTTCACACTATGAAATGAAAACAGCACTCAACTTTATACAGTGAATTGTTACAACACAACATACTGAATGTAGTATGTTATGGGAGTATCTCCAGCAAAACAAATTGTTGGTGAAAGGTAAACTGAAAAACTCAAGACAGACTGTCCTTTTAAGCTATTAATCTAGTATGTCACACCAAGAGAGAAATTTTTTAAATTAAACCAGCAAATCCTCCCAAAATGCATTTCAGTAGCAGAGCTAAAAGCTGCTAAAAAGACAGTGTTATTAAGCAAATGTATGCCCACTGTCAGCTTTACTACTAAAAATATAGCTAAAAAATATCTTTATACACTTGAAAAATCCTTAAAAGAATAAGAGGTACAAATTACACCATCTGTTTCAGTTCTGAATGAACTAAAAACACATTCGTAACACTGCTATGAATGACATACAGTTGCTGGTTTAAAAACGTTAAATATTGCCAGTGAGTTGTTGTCACCTTCAAAAACTGAGAATATTTATGTCTATAACAACAATCACCTGTTACTTATAAATAATTTACACAACAGGATTTTAGCATGGAAAATCTGATTGAAAGGAACAAGCTCTCAATTATCCAGTAAACCAAATACACAAATTTGTGGTTCTCCTACATAATATGCATCCTGTTATATTTGCAGGTCCTTTAAATAACTTACCCACAAAACAGTCAGCGTTTGCACAAAAGAACAATAAAAAAGGTGTGCTTTTGTTGAGTTTTTTTCCACATAGGACACAGAAGCAAATACTAAGCTTCCTAATTTGGAACAATTTTTAAACAGGTATCTAAGGAATAAATTACTATTCAAAAATATTGAATATAGCTGTATCTGAATGCAACATTTAACTTACCCACTTGGAAAACTTCTTGAAATACAGGCTACCAAGTAAAGCCGACTCAACTACTCTAACATACTTAAAAATGGCCTAGATTAGATGGAGACTACAGTGTTCTGAGCTTCAAATACCACCATTTAAAAAGCAAACAGATTTTAGAAACAATTTTGCAACATGTTTTGCCATGTGGTGGTGTAACTCAGGGCTTTGGTCACATAATGCAGAACAAACAGACTAATTCTTAAAGTTATGCTGACATTGATTCTGTGATTATTACTGACAAGATTCTAACAGACTAAAAAAATAAGATGGGAGAAAACAAGTTGAAGAAAATATGATAGGCTGATGGAGAAATAAAAATGCTTTTTAGGGATGGCTGGAGTATAATTTACTTTCGAAAATGTATATTGTGTATGTAAAGCCACTTCTATACACTAAGGAGAACACAGACAGCAGCTGCCGCATTTCTAGTATTATATTTGTAAAAAAGAGTTAAAAATCAGAATATGCTCGTACACATATTAGGCTCAAAGATTACAGAGTTTTAGTAACATTGTCCTTAAGATATTGCAGTAAAAAACGTATTCCCATGATTTGTAATATGGAGGAAATTTTCAAAAGGCAATAATCTGGGAACCTTGAAGGCTCTGGGATCTTTTCTTTCAACTCAAATACAACCATGTTACAAATGTTAGTTTAATGTTATCCAGAACAGTGGACTAAATTTTTACCCTACAGAAACCTTCTCAAGTTTGAGGTGTGCTATCTGAAGTTTCCAATTTTCACATCATTTTGATAACTTAAATGCCAAAAAGCAAAAAGGGGTTGAATGAAAATATAAAAAGAGAAACATAAATTAAACAAAAAGTGGGTGGAAGCGCCTTACCAGTTTTGGGTGTCAAACTCAAATCTGTGTCAGAAGAAGAGGACTGTCGACTGTAGGACTTGGAAGGTGAAAAGGAATAGGTTTGGTTTTTCAGAGGGGTGGAGGGTCCTGATGAATGAGTATTGGGATTGGGATCTTCATTGAAGGGAATCCTGCCAGAAGAAGGTGGAAAAATATTCAGTAATCCTGTGCCAAAGGACCTGGCTGACAGCAGCATGATCCAAACACCAGGATGGGATTGGGGCAGGGCCAGCAGCTATTCCTTGAGTGCGAGACTGGGGATGAGGCCAGAGGCAAGGAAATGTTGTTTATCCATTCAGCATTCTACAGATAGATGCTGATTATCTACAATGAAACAAGCCAAATGAAAGGCATGAGATGTGACAAAAATTACATGTATGCAAAAGAAAAAAAATTGAAAACAGTTTATGGCTTAAAAATCTGGTCAAATACACAATGCTTTGAGGTTTTTTTAATAAAGAAAAAATGATTTCAAATCATACTTGTGTTTATACATAGTCATACATTTATGTATATACACACATATGCATTACAGAAAAAAATGTTTCCTTATCCTGTAGCATCAGTAGCATGCCACAGCTAAAAACAGAGCAAAGAGGAGAAATCTTTATGGGAACAACTATATTGACAAACAGTTCACTTATGCACAGGTTAACTTACCTGGTCTCTAAAACCATCTCTTCCACAAGTGGCACGTACCCTTCCTATAACATTTTAAAACCTACACACCAGATCTGAATTATGCTTGAAAGTAATTATGAACTCAAATCATAACATCATTTCCTGTAGTGACTGTAAAACAGTGAATGTACCCCAGACACATTAACTTAACAGAATTTCTTACGAAGTAAGCATGTCAAAAAGCAATGAAGAGTGCGGCTTTGTGGAAGAGACTCCAATGCATTTTCAAGAAACTATTGCCTTTGTTTCAGCAGCTGCACACAGAGTAGATCTTCACTGACAATAGAAAGTGTTTCCATGAGAAAATGAGGGGGAAAAGATGGGTGGTACCTGCCTACACTGCCTGCCTGCCTGCCCTTTGTGACCACTGTGCCTGTGGCCTGCCTCTCCCCAGCTCTTGAGTCTGAGCAGTCTCGTACCAGTGTAGATGAGAGTGGGAACAGACACAGAGAAGTTCTGAGTAAGTCGTGAGCCAGTAGCAGTGTGAATTGGGCTGTTGTGAGTCGAGCGGCATCCATGGCTTGGCGGATGAACCAGCGGAGACCTGAGAGAATTTGCAGCCAAGGTGGAAGAAAAGAAAACAATACATACAAACAGGTTGCAAAGTTATGTTATAAATTACTTCAGGGAAGTTTAGCTAGAGGAGATCTCTTACTTTAAGCAGACTCTAAGAATTTAAATGCCTAGCATGCAAGAGTCCAGATGAATAAAAAGAGAGAAAGGAACAGCTTACGCACTAGCTTGTGAATGCGTAATTGATTCTTTGGCAACAGAGCATCAAATTAGTAAAGCCAAGAATAAGAAGTATTAGTTGATTTTGCTGGCTTTGAAAAATATTTCAAATTTTTGGACCAAGGGACACTGATTCTGACAGTACCCACCACCAATGTGACTATGAACTATTTGAGGGGTCAAATTTCCAGATTTTGCTTTTCCAGAGTGAAAGCTACTGATTCATGAATTAATGCTTTTTAAGATGGTAGTTATTAGGTGTACCCTTTTTTTAATTTCTTAAAATCAGTGTTATTTTATGCTGCATTACATCCAGAAGCTCTTCTGATGGAAAATATTTAAAATTAAGACAAGTTAAACACGCTATGATATGAAATAGAAACAAGTAATTTAGCCTGCATGACAAAAATGCCTAATTATTACTATAATGACACCAGTTCAAGCTAATAAATATTGCTAATTCAATTAATACCCCTGGAAACATAGCATTACATAGTAGACTCTTTAGTCTTGTTCTCTCCTTCCAAAAATTGGACACTCTACCAAACAGAAAATAACTGATTTATCCAAGCAACAAACTAGTAACAATTTGAAGAAGACTGCAAGTATTTTTCTATTAATGTGTACGCACATTAAAAAAGCTGTATTCAAATTGTGTTTGGTGCTACAACAGAGATAATTAATACCAAGGAATTCAATCTCTCATCATAAGCTTTCTCTGAAAGTACAACTTTCACCTGTTTTGCAATAGCCGTACTTGTTTTGCAACAGTAAAAACAACACACAGAAGAAACTACAAGATTACTTTCAAGTCATTCTCTAAATCAACTCTCCAGATTCAAAATTTATCTTTTCTTATATGCTCAGTATAAATATTCAAATATGACTATTATGAACTTGGAAAATCCTGAACAGAAGCTACACCATAAGAAGTCCTCACAAAAAATGTTTATTGTACAGTGACAAAGCAGAGCTAATTATTAACTAGTAAATTGGTGGATCGCAACTCAAGGATACGTACTATCGCTGCTAGACAAATTCAAAAGGTCATATTAAGTAAGGATTACTACTCCAGCATCTAAAGAAATAACGTAAGTAATCCAATCTATGTAATTCCAAAATTGTGGAATATAAACTCAGTTGCACACAAATAAAACCACAAAAAGAAAACAAGTTCTGAAAAAAAGAAATCACACTGGTTATGTAAAACTGAATGAGTATGAAAAGAAGAGAGGTGAAACTTGTTGCCCTACAAACTACTAATTCATACTTACTCCTTCATTTCTTTGGATGGGGAGCTACATGTAGGTAAAAATGCTGATGTGTTACTTAATTTATCCAACGTGCAGGCTGTTCCTATGGCTCGCACTACTAGTCCAGATTCTCCCTCCAAATCAAAACACTGCAAATACCCAACAACGGCATTTCCTCTCATTTCAAGCACCTTCAAGCCAATCTTCCTTTGTAATTCACCTACAAAACAAAAGGTAAAGAGCTCAGAACTGCAGTGCACTTACTCTGCTCTCTTGTGGTCTCTGGCCTCTGCTTTGGAATTGCCAAGGAAGTCACTAAACCAGGCAACAGCACAAATCTTATTTCATTATGCCAAGCAGCTGGTCACAATGTCTGTCTCCTATGACATACTGTCATATTCATGATTTGCATAGTTCTTTTCCTTTTTGTTCTGCAGATTACTGAACGCTTTTAAAATGTTAAGTAGTTTTTTCCTTTTTTAAAAAACTTCCTTAGAGAGAGACAAAGAGCAAGAGATGGTCCAGATTGTGCTTGAACACACAAGTTTCTATATAATCCTTCATACAGTCAGAACAATGAACTATCTTTGATGTTCATTATGGCTAAGCATAATCTATTTTATTTACAAACTGAACAGAGTATGAAAGTTTTGAGCTGAGTGAGAACTGGTAAGGACTTCTTTCACGATTCAAGGCAAGACTGAAACTGATTTCTTTTTTACATATACAACATGTATTATGACAGAGATCTATGAAACAGCCTGTGTCATTCTCAGAAGTTACAGATTCTTTTAGGATTCTATAGGTACAGCCACCAGGAACAATGACTGCATTGTGAAGCATCATATTATGTGAAGGGGACCATTAGGAAAGCTACAAAGGGACTTTTTACAAGGGAATCTAGTGATAGGACAAAGGGGATGGTTTCAAGTTGAAAGAGCACAGATTTAGATTAGACCTTAGGAAGAAATTCCCTGCTATGACAATGATGAGGCACTGGAACAGGCTGTCCAGAGAAGCTGTGGATGCCCACTCACTGGAAGCGTTCAAGGCCAGGTTGGATGGGGCTCTGGGCAACCTAGTCTAATGAGAGGCATCCCTGCCCAGGGCAGACTTGGTTGGAACTAGATGATCCTTCAGGTCTCTTCCAACCTAAGCCATTCTCTGACTTCATGACATGAAACAGTATTGCTATGAGGTCCTTCTCTCAATCACTGCCATGAATCAATATATTAATAAAAACTGGCAAAGCACTTCACATGTGCTACATTCTCACTAACTATGCAAGGCAAGAGATATTCAAATGTTCATTCTGTAAAGTAACATAGGTGAATAAAACTCATAAAAAGTTAGTTCATGTCAGTTGCAACAATACTCTTTTGTCACCTTTTTCCTCAAAATATACTGGCATTCCAAACAAAGAGAGACATCTCCATGGTCTCCTTCATACTGCCTCTCTTACTAAGGATCTCCACAAGTGCTTGCAAGAATCAACTGATTTTTTTATTTTGGTATCTTCCTTAAAACATGGCTTTATCCATGAGACACCTGGCAACACTAAGAGACCGTTAGAGAACTGAAAACACTCCCTATCATTCTAGTGGTTCTTTCTCATAATTTCTTTGTATCCATTACACCTTCAATACTGTCCACCTCAGACTTGTTTTACACCTCGTCTCTCATCCTAGCGTGCAAAAGTTCTAGAGCAGAGGTGTTTTATTCTGTTCTATTGGCACTGAAACTGGAGGATCTCAGGTCACAATGGCTTTTTAAGTGCTAGCAATACCAAAAGGAGACCTCTGAAGATACTTGAACTCATTGTAATCACTGGCCTCTCTGGGAACTGCAGGTATGTCCTGCAGAATTGATACAAGGCAAATGCAGAGGTATTCTAGATAAACAACAAACCAATCTTGACTTCAAAAACACAGGACAAGTAAGGTAAGTATTGATACACACTGTATCTGAGATTGTGTGTATTTGTTCACATGCTTCAAAGTCGTTCAAAGAGGGTGAAGTAGTTATTTTGATTGTCTGAGTCAAAACTCTAGTAATATTCCTCATGTGGGTTAAGAACATCTTCAAAATGAAGTTCCACGTTTCTTTGACCTGGCTAAAAACAACCAAAAGAACTACACAGCAGTATGACCCCACCAAGAAGGAAAAAGGAAAAACAAGTCAGCCATACTGGCCATCAGTTAGCACAACAGAACCTTCAAAAACAGAAGACATTATGAACTGCAAAAATAAACATAATTAGTACAAAAAATCATACACACTCATCTTAAGCAAGCTACTTTTTTAAATTATGAATTCTTTTTAAAGCAGTAATAATAATCATTACAGCCTATGTGCTTAATACCTGACATGAGTGAAATAAGTCTTTGTCTAGCCTCATTCGATGCCCTGGGTGTACGAATGCGGTCTATCCACTGGTATTCTGGGTCTTCATTAACTACAAGTTCTTCCACAAATCCGTGAATTATTACTGCTCTGTAACACTTAGGAATAGATGTAGCTGTTAAAAAATCCATACATATAAGAGATATAAGGCATGAGTGAGCCAAGACTCTCAAGAAAAGCATAACATTACACATAAGAAGTTATTTGAATGATTCCAAACCATAATCCACATGATTTTCTATTAAAGCACAAAAATACTCAAGCAGTTTTTTTCTGCGAGACCCTGAAAAACTCTTAACTGGACAGTGTATCAGTTACTGCCATACTATTATGAAAACTTTTGACTTTGTGCCCCAAAAATGACACAATGTTGGCGTGCAATTTAGGAAAGGGAAGAAAAAACAGTTATTTACATTGTCTTGAAATATGTAAAGTAAAATATTATACAAAGAAAAGCAAACTGAACAGTTTTCTGCAGCTGACTTCAATGTAAATCTCTGCTAGACTTACACAATGAGTGGGTGAAAGAAGGGAAACTGGCAGATTAGGTGAAGAAAGAAAAGAAGTAGCAAAAATAAGGTTTTTGTTCAAATACACCTCTTTACTTACTGCAAAAAAACTTGACTCCACAGGATGACTGCCTAAATCTGTTTAAATCATTGAAGAGATCTACTTTCACCACCACATTGATCTCTCCACGTATACCTATCAGAAACACAAAAAATAAGCTGTATCAGAAACAAATATGGAAGTAGCCCTTCCTATTAATTATTAGCTATTTCTAGTAATTAATGCACTTTCTATTACCAATAAGTTAGTTTTCACATACAAAAACCCTGCTAGAACCTAGCAGTTCCTGTGTCAGTTTCAGCCTAGGATAGAGAAGCAGAACACTTTCTTGCCTCTCAGGGCTGCTGTCTCAAAGGAAGCTTCTAATTCTGCAAAGCCTTTTGAAGCTGAAGCTATGCAAGCCCAAGTCCTCAAAATACCTGTTGCACTAAACAGGACTTTAGAAGACAGACTGGTTTGGAAAAGAGAAGCCGTTCATCTCCTGGCATTGTAATGGCCTCTGCTGCAGTGTTCAAGTGCTTTCTGTGCTCCTGTAGCATTGATCCAAGAAAGGTATAAAATCAATACCAAAAGTACCATGACTGTCCCAAAACACCATAAGCACAAAAGTTCAGGAGTACTACCTCTGAGCATAGATACTCTGACCAAAACAAAAAGCCTTTTACATTTTGTCCCTGAAATAATTCCAAAATCTCTGAGGTTCAATCCAATGAAAAAAAAAATCTAGAACAATGAAGCAGCACAGTCAATGTTTGTCAAATAATTTAAAGAAGGAATACATAAAACAAAGTATTACAGACATTGTAGATAAAGTTTAATTTTTGGCCACTACTCCTTCTCTTTTCTGAGCTGCTACATTTTCACCATTCGGTAGCAAAATAAATTCACTTATTATAGGTTCTGACATATTGAAGATGACATTTCTTCATGAGTCTGATCTCTCATGTCTTCAGAGGCCTTCACCACTATTATGGTTTGAAAATAGCCTAAATTTTCAGGTAATTGGATTTGTGCTTTCATGAAGGAAAATACATTTTAGCTTTAAGAGTTACTCCCATTAGCCCCCTAGTCTGACCTGACCCCAAGGGGTAGGCAGTGTTAGCCTAGGAATGGGTATGATCTTTTGGTTAAGTGGGCTCTACCTAGAGACACAGCAGCTGCAGAGCCGCTCCAGCCCCCTGCCCCCTCCGAGGTCTGGACGTGGCCACTAAGACGCACCAGCCTTGCCCGAAGGCTGGGTGGCAGCTGTAAGTAATGCAGGCCCCTGCCAAGCGCTTTCTGGCTGGCATCGGCCTCTGCCACTCTGCTGTGATTAAGTCACCTTGTAACCTTCTCCTCTCAAAGCTGAAAAGGCGCAGCTCTGTCAATCTTTCCTCATAGGGTAGGTGCTCCAGGCCCCTAACCATCCTCATGGCCCTCCATTGGACTCTCAATCAGATCTCTATCACTCTTGAACTGGGGAGCCCAGAAATGGACACAACACTCCAGATGTGGCCTCACTAAGGCACAGTAGAGGGGGAAAAATACCTCTCTCAATCTGCTGGACGCACTCTTCTTCACAGAATCACAGAGTAACAAAATCATTAGGGATTGGAAGGGACCTCAAAAGATCATCTAGTCCAACCCCCCTGCCACAGCAGGATCACCCAGACCAAGTCACACAGGAACACATCCATACTGTTTTCTAGAAGTTCTAAGCAC
>JAOXOE010000001.1:47516306-47546307 GCA_028565055.1 Phoeniculus purpureus
CTGCAGAATCACTGAGACTGCCTCCTGGCCCAAACCTGAGAGGGGGATAAAAGAAAATAAAGACCCCATATCATCTGCAAGGAAGTGTAAGTTCAAGTTTTTGTTCTAAAGCAGTTGGACCTTGCTTATTTTTTTTGGTGCTGTCTTTGGTGACATCTTGTCATGTCTTTGCATTTGTCAGCACTCAACATGACTGTGTGGTGCCATTTTATATTTCTTTGCAAAAATTTGTTGCTGTGGCTATGAAATGTGAACAGAGTCACACTTAAAAGAACCATAATTTCACCAACAAACAGCAGCCCCCACCCCTTTTCTTATATACCAGGTTGGCTTATGCCTATGTCTCTGCTTTTCTTTGCAGAGTCGTAATCAGTGGCTTCCTTCCTGCCTGCTGCTCTGAATTTTTGCTTGTGTTTGATTTTTCTTTTTAATAGCAAGCTATGATTTGGTTCAGATCTCTGAACTGGTTGAAGTACTTCATGGTTTAGTCAGAGCATGGAATTTAAAGCATTGAAATAATTTAATGGAAACAAACTTCTAGTCCATAGGAAACAAAGTAAATTAACTTTTTGTTTTGTATCTTAGTGTCATTACATTTTTGAAGTGAGATTTTCACTGCTTAGCTGTCTTTTACAACTGCTGAACTAGTTGCCTTACAAAGAGGAAGGACAGAGTCCACTAAATGGAGAAGTGGTGAGTGAGGGAAAGAAAAACTAGAGTTGCAGAATGAGCTGCATTGCTGGTGTGTGGTGGAAAAACTGTAACTTGAGGTGTGCCTTGAACACAGTGTCACAGTGCAAAATGTGGAGTATTAGATGTCACTTGAGGCTAAGTTGGTTTTGCCATTCTTATTAAGCCTCTGATGAATTTTGATAATGTTGGGGTTTTTCTGTGTTGACAGTAGGTGGGGCAGCAATTGTGCCTGTGGTAACATTCTGAAGTAACTAGTGTGCCACGTCACAGTGCAAGCTGTAATCTAGTTGTATGTGATGCAGGTGTGTTTGTATTAATGCCTCTGATTCTACTTAACAGGGAATTGATAGTTGCTTAGGGACAGCTTGTGTCTGACTATGTAATGGCGTGTAATGCTTCAAAGGAAATTGGCTCTTTAAGATGGTCTTACTGGGTTTTTTTCCCAACACTGTTAGATAGCTATTTCATGTCTGTATCCTCCAGAAGGAGGACTAGTAAACTAATTACTGTTAGAAAAGGCTTCTATAATTTTATTTAATGAGCTTATGTGTTTGATTTACCTGTAACTAATTTCGTTAATATCACAGTCTATAGAAGTTGAACAGGAGCTATCAGTGTGCACTTGCAGCCAAGAAAGTCAACTGTGTCCTGGGATGCATCAAAAGAAGCAGTGACAATTGGCCAAGGGAGGTGATTCTCTCCCTCTACTCTGCACTTGTGCGACCCTACCTGCAGTCCTGTGTCCAGTTCTGGAGTTCTCAACATAAGAAGGACTCCTCAATGTAAGAAGAGCTCCTGGAATATGTCCAGAGGAGAGGGCCTAAAGAAAGCTGGGATAGGGCTTTTTACATGGGAGTGCAGGGAGAGGGTTACAGACTTGAAGAGGGGAGATTTAGGCTGGACATTAGGAGAAAATTCTTTCCTGTAAGGGTGATCAGATGGTGGAACAGGTTGCTCAAGGCAGTTGTGGCTGCCCTACCCATGGAAGTGTTGAAGGCCAGGCTGGCTGGGGCCCTGAGTAACCTGAACTTGTGAAGGTGTCCCTGGTTCTGCAGGGGGTTTGGAACTAGGTGATCTCTAAGGTCCCTTCCAACTGTAGCTGTTGTATGATATGATAGAAAGATAGAAAAGCATTTAGCCACTTCAAAAGTCTTATTTGAAAACAGCATCAGGTAACTAGTTAAAAGAATATTCTTCAGAAGCAAGATGAAAAAAACATAATTTCTGTAACGCTTTTCCTTTGACCTGTGAATGTGCAGCTTTTTCATTTTGTCATACATACAGATCAGAATCATTTATTGCAGATTGTAGCATTTTTATAATCACTGAATGTAATTTTGAGTGGTATTTATGTTGAGAATATGGAGGATGTGGCATTTCAGTTAAGACCTTAAGAAAGGAAAACAAACAACAAAAAACTGCAAGAGACTTCAGGCGAAAAAAACACCCTTCCTGGAAGCTAGAGGATTGATGGTTTGGTAGCCAAAGGAGTGTTTAAGTGATGCTATATACTGTAGGTAGTGGTGGTATTGCTTTCTTTATGGTACTGTCATTGCAGAGCACCCCAAGACTTTAGCAGAAAACTGCTAGCTCAGCCTATGGCCAAACTTAACTGTAGAATGGTGCTTGTAACTTATTGTCTGCTAGCCCTCGTACTTGTAACACCAGATGATCTTGTGGTGCTCTAACCACCACAGTCTTGTAGGCGCTGGCTTTTGTCTGTTTTGTGACATGAACAAAAGAGAGTATATTCTCACAGCCTGAAGATCTTTGAATGGTGGTTCTTGTCAGGCCTGTTGATGATACAAGAATTTATTTAAGGCCTGTATTTTTCAGTAGTTATACTTTGTTGCCCTTCTAGGAGTAGCAACAGAATAAAATGGTGAAATAACTAGCCTTGTTTAAGGAAATTTCAGTTATCCAGATGTGTATATGTGTGGGTGTGCCTATATATACTATATTTTTCCAGAAAAGATGAAGTTGCATCTTAGAATACAAACTTTTTGTGCATTAAAGAACAGTGTGTTAAAAGCCTCTTCCTTTCTGGAGATTTTAATTTGCAGTGTGAGGTTTGGCAGCAGAATTGGGGGAATCCCTGCCAGATTGTGCTAAAACTGCACATCACTGTTCTGTTTTTGCAGTGACATAGTATGCTCTCTGTATTTCTTCTCATTTGGATGTAAATGTAGACTATTAGTTTTATGTCTCCTGTGAATCGTGCTTTCTACTTTGTCTGAAGACACTTTTTTTCTTCTTGCTCATGCTTACTACATGGTACCTTAATTTTGTTCTTGTTCTTTTGAACACCTAGAACAATGGGATCAGGAAGAAGTGTTTCTTGAACTACCTATTTATGAGATGGGTGCTATCTATCACATGCCCTTTCAGCAATCAAATAACCTGATTGTTTCTGATAAGAATGCTTTTAAGGTAAACTGTATCAAACATGCTTCATGTTTTGGTTGCATTTGCTCTTTTGGGACTCCTTTGACCTGTCTTAAAGTGTTGGTTTCTGAGACTGCGTTTGAGTACCTCAAGCTTATTTGTTGCTTTCTCACCTTCACTCTGTGTTTCAATAAACAGTTTGGTTTTGCTCCAAAAGCCTTGCTGTCTTCAAGATAGATGTCCAACTGAATTGTTGATCTGTGTACAATTCCAGAAACCTTTCTGAGATTTAGTTTTAGCTTTGCATCACCTCACCTGAAAGTACTTCCTGGAACATAATGCATATGTTTCACACTATTACATATTTGCAGATTACAACAGTACCAGGATCTTTTGTATGCATTGCATCATATTCTTAACTTCTCTTGGTACTGTGTGTTTTTTGATTCATTTCCAGAATTTTCTACCTTCTGTTCATAATGTTCTGTAGAGTCTTCCATCATCATACATGTGACCTTGGAGTTCACTCTGTGTTGTCAGAGTTCGTTCCCTGTTTATGCTGCCCAACGGATGTTTTTATTATAGAGCTGATTTGTCGGATTGTTTCGGGCAAAGCACTCTAAGCTGATAATTTAAATGCTATAGCCAAGGCATTATGAATAGAAGAGTAAATGAGTGTTACATTTTACTAGTAGACAGTGTCAGATGTTTGCTCTTGATGGAATATGGTCATTGTCAACTCTGAATAATCTTACATAAAAAAGTTAACAAACTCTTCTGCTTTTTAAGAAACAATAACTAAAATCCTCCTGGGTATAAATAATTATTTCTAGCAGCATGTTACAAATAGATGCTAATAAGAAGTAGAGTTCCTAAATTATCAGTTGTGGGAGTCTAATTTCCTTGCTGTAGATTTCTTTATAACAGCACTAATGAGACTTGCTCTAAGGGGATCACAGACCTGTGCAACGTGACAATAGCTCTACAGTGTTCAGAAGTTCTGTTTAACAGTGTAAGCAAGTAAAACTCTTGCTGTGTCTTTGCATCAGTACTACTTCATGTGGTCTTGCTTTTATTTTTGTAGCATCACTGTCTGATGCCCTTAACCTTGGTTAATAGTACAATTAAACACGGAGAGAAAGTTGAGCTTCATTAGAGGACTTTTATTAGAAATACAAAATGGTATCCCAAGTTCCAGTGATTTTGAAATGGTGCTGTTGTAGGTTGGGAATTATTGCCTGTTTTGTTTACCAACTTTGCTATGCTATAAAAACAATAGACTTGTTTTTCTTCAAAGGGTGTAGGGAGTGTTATACTTAGTGCTTCTAATTCTTCATGACTAAACACAGCTTCTTTCAGCTGTGCAGTGACAGGTAAGAGCTTGTAATTGCTGCATTTCAGAAGTTTTCATTTGAGTATAGCAGACAAGATACTACTATATCTGATCGGCAGCTCAACATGAGAGCAAAGCGTTCTTTAAACTTTTTAATGAGCTCATTATGGTTTTGTGATGAAAATTAGTACTTCTGCATTGATTTGTTATATTAGGGTGCTGTGTTCTGTTCTTGGCTCCCCAGTATGACGAAGGAGTACGGGCTTACTGAAGCCAGCCCAGTAAAGGGCCATGAAGATGACTGAGGGACTGGAGCAGCTTTCATATAAGGAGTGTCTGAGACTTTGTGACCTGGAAGCAAAGAGGGCTTACAGGGATCTTATCTGTGTGTTTAAATACCTGATGGGAGAGAGTGAAGGGCTCTTCTCATTGAGCAGTGACAGACAAGGCAATAGGCAGAAAAGAAAATGCATGAGAAATTCCACCTAAACACAAGAAAACACACTTTCTTACAAGGGGTGGTCAAACACTAGAGCAGACTGCCTGGTCATGTTGTACAGTATGCAGGAATTTGAGATACTTCTTGTTATGTGTGATGACAATTAAAACTTCCTCTGCATTTATTGATGTTTATTCACATCATCACATACCAAGAAAAGCTAAATAGCTAAAAGTATAATAGCTAAAATGCAGCATCTTCCACTGTGAAAGTGCTTTACTAAATGAAGAGACTTGACCCATCTCAGAATTATTTCTTTAGTAATGTAAAGAATTGCTCCTAATGGTTTATTTCTCTAAATCCCAGAGATTTGGAAATTGTCACTTGTTTTTGAATTATACTACTTTTCAAAATAAAGGCTGCCTCTCTTGGAAGGAAGCAGCAGAGGAAAAGTAAGTTCAGTTTTTTCCTTTTGTTCTGGCTTCAGAAAGCCATAAAAAGTGTTCTTGCTTGTGGTGGTGGTTGTTACCTGAGAATGTTAATGGCTTGTCCTTCAGTCACTTACCCAACAGCTAGGGTTTTTATGGACAGTGCTTGTCTCCCAAGTTCTTTAGCATTCAGTCAAGAGTTAACAGTGCAAAGAGTTTGAAAGTGCCAAACATACGTTTTCTGAGCTGTAAAACTGACCTGGATTGCAGGAGGCAGTTGGGAACAGCCGTGTTATAGCAGGCATTGAGTGGGATTTGGAGTGCTTGACTATGTGGCACTGGGTACATGTATCCCAGTAACTCTGGGATCCAGTCTGCTTGTCAGGTAGCATCTATAAGAGTTCAGCTTGTGTGATGAGTTTTAAGCTTCATCTTCAAATGGGAAAGGGGTAGCAGTTTGGTTGTGGTTTGTTTCTTTTTAGTCTGGCACCCTCCTCCTGCTCTGCTGGCAACTTTGTAGTACCAGGACCTCAATCACTTTGAGAGACAGTAGGTTGTCAAAGTCCAGTAAATTGCAGGGCTTTTAAAAATGCGAATACACATCTTAATGATAAGGACTTATACTTTTTACATATTTTAAATATATTATATGCCAGTTCTGAAGCACTGAGGGAGGATAGTGGGTCTTGTCAGAAAATTTTAAATTTGGCCTGGTACTTGGGGCTGAAAGCTAGGGTATTGAATTTTTGTAGGAGCCAAAGTGATTATAGGATTTGTTCTCTATCAGCAAAACCTGAAGACTGATGGGAAGATACCCATTGAACTGAAACCATTCATGATCTGGATGTCCTTTTTTAAAAGGAGGAGTTTAGAACTCTAGAGGTGTATTTTACTAGTTGTGAACTGATTGGCAAATACTGAAATTCTGAAGTGCATCAAAATTGGTTTTATCTTAGTGCTGCCAGTATTCACAATTGTTTTTGTGCTAGTTTAGGGTTGCTGCCTTGTTGGAGGTTTGATTTCAGCCATTTTATTCCTTCTGTTTCCAAGCAGTTTTATGGAAACCCACCTTACAATACTGAGCTTTCAGTTAGTGCCTTTTACATGTTGTATTTTTGTAGTAGTTCACTGCAAAATGTTTTTACAAATTTTCCTCTTTGAATGTGTTACTGGCAAGAATCCTTGTAGTTTTCTTACTGTTTTTCCTGTACCTTAACAATTTTTTGTTAATGCTTAAACTGGCATTTTCTGAACTCAAGAATAACCCTGTCTTCTCTTCTTACATGTTGAAAATGCAGACTTGAGTTGAGTATGTATTTTTACTTTTCAGCTCTTCACTGATGGGATCACCAATAAATTAATTGGCTGCTATGTTGGTGACATAACAGATGATGTTGTTCTAGTCAGGATCTATGGAAATAAGACTGAGCTCTTGGTTGATCGAGATGAGGAAGTGAAGAGTTTCCGTGTGCTGCAGGCCCATGGCTGTGCACCTCAGCTGTACTGTACTTTTAATAATGGCCTGTGCTACGAGTTCATGCAGGGAGAAGCACTAGATCCAGAGCATGTATGCAATCCAGATATTTTCAGGTAAGCATTATTATTAGTACTACTATTAATCAACTTTTTGTGATGCTATCTTGGTGTACTGTCAGGCCTGAAAGATCTCAAGCTCAGATTATGTGCAGACAGAAATTGTATTTATAAGCTGGCGTTAAGTTGATGCTCACACTTGAGACCTCACAGATCTCTGTCTTGGTTATCATGTTACCTCAGTGCTGAACAAACTTCCTTTCTGCCTCCTCAGAAGACTATACATTAGAGGTCTTGTGAGCGTTGAACGCTTGCACCATTGCCATTAGGGAGATCATTTAACATGGTGGAGTTGTAAGGGGCTGGATTTTTAAACCAAGTATTCATAGCTCTGTTTCTAACAAATTACTTTTGTGAGTATGTTCAATAATAGTCTTAATTTTTTAAACTACTAGCAGTGTCTAGAAACTGCTGCTGTCTTAAGATGTTAATTTTTCATGTATGCACTGCAATCTGTTTGCCTAATGATGGCAGCTAATACTCAACTCTTCTAAAGTTAAACAAAGTGAAGAGTAGACTGTAACTACAGAAGTATCCATGCTGTAGCTTAACTTCAATCCAGATTGCCTCCTCCTGCAAGGAGTGCTGCTCCTCTCAAGACCTTATGAGACTTGAAAGATGCTACCTTATAGCAGTAGCTGCTCTTGTTTAAACCCTCTTTAGATTGCCTTGCTGTGGTTTTTTTACAGCTTTTCTGTTAAATATATTGTTGCTAGGAAAGAATATTGTATTGTCAGGTATGCATTAAATAAAATAATTTCAACTTTCTTACCAGACTCATTGCCAGACAGCTTGCTAAAATCCATACTATTCATGCACACAATGGATGGATCCCTAAATCTAATATGTGGCTGAAGATGGGAAAATATTTCTCTCTCATACCCACAGAATTTCCAGATGAGGAAGTAAATAAAAGGTATTTCAGAATGTGCTTTCTCAACCTCCCTTTCATTCTGATTAAGGGATAGAAGAATATTTAAATAATAGGTTTACGTTACCACGTATTGTTTGACAAATTTTGAGTTTTGTCATGCTCTCGTATATTGTATCATGGAATTGTTTAGGTTGGAAGGGATCTCAAAGATCATCTAGTTCCAATCCCCCTCTCATCAGACCAGGTTGCCCAGAGCCCCATTCAATCTGGCCTTGAATGCTTCTGGGGAGGGGTCATCCAAAAAGTCTCTGGCCAGCCTGTTTCAATGCTTCATCACCCTCATGATGAGAAATTTCTTCCTAAGATCTAGATCCTAAGTCTACCCTCTTTTAGCTTGAAAACATTCCCCCTTGTCCTGTCATTAGATGCCCTTGTAAAAAGTCCAACTCCAGCTTTCCTGTAGGTACCCTTCAGGTATTGGAAGGCTGCTCTGAGGTCCTGCGTCACTTTAGGATGAACAATCCAAATTCCCTCAGCCTGTCTTCATAGAAGAGGTGCTCCAGCCCTCTGATCATCCTTGTGGCCATCCTCTAGTCTGAGAGAAGACCCACTGAATTATTTGCAATAAGAATGTAGAGGAGAATAAGTTATTTCATTACAAATGATTGATAAGGAACAACACAGTACTAAATATTAACTCTCAAATGTATTTATACTCAAAAAGGTTTTTAAGAGACATTCCAAGTCCTCAAGTTCTCCAGGAAGAGATGGCCTGGATGAAGGAAAGACTGTCAAATTTAGGCTCACCAGTGGTACTCTGTCACAATGACCTGTTGTGTAAGAATATTATTTACAACAAGAAACGAGGTAGGTATTGAATTTAACAGTAAGTAGTACCTGGCTTTATGTTCTAATTGCATTTGATACATCAGTGGTATAATTTCAGTCTTGTTCAAGTGAACTCAGTCTGAGCTTTCAAGATCAAATGTAGTGGTAGTGATATCTGTACAAATACTAAGTTGCTTAATTAGGTAAATCTCATATGTGTGTTACTGTACAGAATGTTGGTGTTTCTTGCTTTTCTTTAATGAAGTAATGAAACATTAATTACTGCCCTGTATGACTAGACTTCAAAGTATGTAATTATTCATGTTAATTCTATTCCAGTTGTGTAAAGCCTTTAGGAAGAAAAAAATTATGAGCATAGAAAATAACCTGAAGATATTATCTCCTAGAATATGTATATTGTTCTGCTTTGTGAGTGTGGTAAGATAATTTCTTATGAAGCAGCTTGGTGATGATACTTAATGCTGTATTCTTTGACTGAATTTACTTTCTGCATGAGGCACATAAGCATTGTAAAGATTTCTTTTGCATACTTAGATACTTAAACAGCTGTAGGCAGTACACCTGTTGGCAAAGATTAATTTTGAAATTACAGTATATTTAAATTATTAAAGAATGCCTTTAAAATATGTGAAGCTTCTGTATAATCACAGACTGTTAGGGATTGGAAGAGACCTCTAAAGATCATCTAGTCCAGCCCCCCTGCCATAGCAGGAGCACCTAGATCAAGTCACAGAGGGACATGGATCTAGGTGGGTTTTAAACATCTCCAGAGAAGGAGACTCCACAACCCCCTTGGGTGGCCTGTTCTAGTGTTCTGTCGCTCTCTCTGTGAGGAAGTTCCTTCTCTTGTTTTGTAGAACCTCCTGTGTTCCAGCTTAAACCCATTGCCCCATGTCCTACCATTGGATGACACTGAGAAGAGGGTGGTTCCATCCTCCTGACACTGGCCCTTTCTGTATTTATAAACATTACTGAGGTCACCCCTCAGTCTCCTTTTTTCCAAGCTAAAGAGAACAAGCTCCCTCAGCCTTTCCTCATCAAGGAGATGCTCCGTGCCCTTCATCTTTGTGGCTCTGTGCTGGACACTCTCCAGCAGTTCTGTGTTCTTCTAGGACTAAAGGGCCCAGATTCCATCTGGACACAAGATTCCAGATGTGGTCTCACCAGGACAGAGTAGAGAGGGAAGAGAACATCTCTCCAGCTCCTAACCACCTTCCTTGTAGTCCACCCCAGGATGCCTGTTGGCCTTTTTGCCCTTTTGGCTCATGGTCATCCTGCTGTCCACCAGGACCCCCAGGTCCCCTTCTCCTACACTGCTCTCCAACAGGTCAACTCCCAACCTATACTGGTACCTGGGGTTGTTCCTGCCCAGATGCAATACTCTACACTGCCCTTCTTGTATTTCAGTAAATTTCTCCCCACCCAACTCTCCAGCCTGTCTAGGTCCTGCTGAATGGCAGCACAGCCTGCTGATGTGTCAGCTGCTCCTCCCAGCTTGGTGTCATTAGCAAACCTACAGTTCCTTTTATTTCCTGATTTTAGTGGTTTGAAGTTTGATTACTTAACAAATCAGTTAAACAGCATATTAAAACAAAAGCAAACTTGTGACACTGAAATGATTGTTGTGCAGTAAAAATACACTTTTCCCCTGTTTCAAATGCCTGAGCTGAGTTGACTTAAATAAATTAATTGGGTTAAGGTGAAGGATGACTTGCTTCTTCTAGTAGCTTCATATTTGTTTGTGACAGATAATTGTGTTGGTATGTGAGCTGAATTTGTTTGAAGTCAATGACTGTCAATGGCATTTAAATCTCCATTAGTCATTGTTGGGTTTCAATCTCTTAAGTACAGGTGCCCTAAGTTCTCAACAGAGCCTAAGAGAAAAATGCTAGTTAGTTGTGTGTAAATTGTCTGCATATGTGAACCAGTTTCTGCAGGATATGTGTATACATTGAATGCATACAAATTGAGAAAATGTGGCTTGGGTACAAGTTTCCCTCCGAGTAATATCACTTTTACATCACTTTGGAAGGGAATTGCTTGTACTTCTAGTCATATAGGTATATACATATATGTGTGTATATATACCTATACAAGGCCATTAACAGAAAGTCAATTCTAAGGACTCTACCAAGTGTTTTCTCTTAGTTTCAGTGATGAGTTATAGCTCTATTTAAAAAGTGGAGGGGAGGGGAGGGTAAACAAAGCATCCAAAGTATGCAAAAGAAATCACTTTGTGGTCTTACCCATGCTTGAGTTGTGATTTTGTGGTACCAGGAATAAATCTGTTTCTACTGTGGGGTTGAGTGTTGAAGCTACCTCAAGTTTTAGCATTCCAGAACAGACCTACTGAAGTAAAAGTTATTTATGTAACAACTTTTCATATTAGAACCATGCTGCAACCAAAAGATGGTGAACCTGTCATGGTCAGTAAAGTTCCTACTTAAAGAAACCATATGCTTTTCTTTTTGTAAACAGAATGGAGGCAAAAAAGTGTCAGCAGTACCTCACTGGCAATCAGTCCTTCAGTAATGGGTGTGTGAGTGCTTAGTGTTTGGCAACAGGGTGGGGAGGAGGAGGGAGGTAGGTTTGTAAAGTACTTTGGCTTTAAGCTAGCTGTAAACAGCTAGTGAGGGAAGAAGTATATTTGGTTCATGTGTGCAAGTTCTTTATTAAACTTGCATTTAAATGTTGCATGTGTACTGTGGTTTAAAAACTCCTGTAATCTTATTACAGTAGGTACCAGTTCGATAGTAACAAAACCTCAGTGTCATCTGTAGGAAGAATATTTGTCATATAAAAGCTGTTTCTTACTGTATAATTTTGCAGAGCAAAAATATCAGTCTGTTATACAATCTTAAGATGAGGAAGGTGATTTATAAGTGGAAACTCTGCTTTAATGGTAAATAAGCATGTATTGCTGGAATTATAGTTAGAACAAAAGCTTTTATTGGTGCACAAATAATAGCAACAACACAGAATCTTCTCAAGATGTGCTTCGTTAGGAATGGCATCAAAGTGTGCAGGTGGTTGACAGCTTTGGTGATGAACCTTTACTGAATTTACTGTTCCACCTAGAAAGGCTTCTGTATATCAAAAACTCTTTGCTAGCCCTAAACCAGAATGGAAAAAAGAGGATTGGTCTTTAGATTACATAGTTTTTTATTTTCCTCAGTAAAGTGTTTGTAAATCTGCTCATATCTGGCTTTTCATCAGCCTGCACAAAATAACGAATTGGTTTTAGCAACACTAAAAGTGTTGCTGATTATGCTAAACGTTTAGCAACATGTTGTTTGTAAATGTTTAATTTGCACACTTATTAGGCACTGGATGAGTGCTTGTATGTGTCTTAAGTTACAGACTGTCAACAGATATTAGGGCCACAGTCCTATGCTATTAGGATGATTCTGGCTTGTCCGAGTGACTTGCTTTAGACTTGTCCTTTGCATTAATTCATATGAAGTTTTCAGACTTGAAAGAAAAATCACAGTTGTACCACATTTTAAGAAGGATCAGTCTCATGTCTTTGTTCCAGTCTCAAAAATAAAGTGTAATGTTCAGTGCTGGCTTCACTTAATTGAAGTTTCACTCATTTGATTTGAATTTGTTCATGCTGTGGCTGAGAGAACTTCGCCTCTTGCTGTTTTGTTAATGTCCGTTTTCAGTCACTCAGGATATGGAAACTTGCAAGTGTTGCTTTATATAACTTACAATTATCAGTGTAATCTACTCTTTGAAGGATGTAACTCAGCTTCATGTTGCTTTTAATTACAGTTTGGACATCAAGAAAGTAAAAATATGCTTAATGCTTGATACTGGTTATTTATAGACTTTGTGGTCTTAAGGTTCTGGTTTTTTTTCCAGTGTGACTTGGAAGCTTCCAAAAGTACCTGGCGCTTTCAGGAGTATTCAGATACCTCATACTTTAAGAGTATTCAAATACTTGCTGTTCAATAAGACCAAGTATCACTATTCTCTTGTCTGTACCTATGTGTTCTTTTTGAATGTATTAAAATCACTTGCCAGGAAGTAAAGTGTGTAGGTAGATGGCTAGTTTTGTTCTGTTTATTCTCTCTGCCTACCCAATGTTTTCTATGATCTTTGGTAGGAGTCTGTGCGTGCTCAGTGCTTCTGAAGACTGAGGTATGTTTAAGGCTTCTGGTTTAATCTAGAAACCTGTTTTGTTCTGAAAAATACTTTGGAGATTTTTAATCTAAAATTATTCTTTGGGTCTATGACCCTTATATAAATTTTCAAGTATGCTCATAGCATCACTGTCTTTACTGAAGCTGTTTTCTAGGGCCTTAGGGGTTCACCTGATGAGCAGGATGGAATTCAAGATGCATCATTCTGTTGTGGTAACTACAGCTGGACTTGCACCTTGAAAGTGCTTATTAAACCATTGCGAGTGAAGAGCAGCTAGAAAGGAAGGTGTCATCACCCTCTTATCTTTCAGTTCCATGAGGAGATCTAATAGATGCTCCATTGACTACTACTTTATTTAAAACACTTGTATATGGAGCACAATACGTATTCCATTTTGTATCTGTAAGTGGTTTTTGTAGGTTACATTATTTGTTGCCTGCAGTAGGAGTACTGTAATGTGTTTCAGCTTGAAGTAGTCAGTACCCTTGAGGTTTCTGTTCCTGTTGACAACAGTAACTTCTCCAGAGAGATGATAGAGATTAATTTTAAATCATGTTTCACTTTGATAAAATAGAGATTTGCTTAGACTATTATCTTTTGCTGGTCTGCCTGCTCTCAGTAATATTGCTGGAGTTCTTTTGCGCTCATTAGGAACATATAAACAAAAGTTACAGTGCTTAACTACAAACATGAACCATATCTTTTCAAAGTGTCTTTCCTCTATGATGAACTCTAGTAACTTCTAACCCTATGGATTCTTATACAGTCATTGCAAAGTTTCTTCTTCTAAAACCATATGGCTGGGATATGTTTGCTTACACAAGTTGAAACAGCAAACTTAAAAATTTTGCTTTCTTTCAGTTTCATGGAAAGAACTGCACATCCTTATTTTGAGCCTTCATGCAAAAATTAAACTCGGGTTCCACAGTAGCACAAGTCTCAAAGATCAGTACAAACGCAAGACTTCTTCACTTTGAACTTTTCTCTTACCAAATGCGCGTTTGCAAAGTTTTCTACGTTTGCTCCACATTAGGTATGCCCTTATGTCTGCCCTCTGGGCAGCGTGCTGCTTGTGCACCGACTGAAACTTATTACAATCACTTGCACATTCCCACAGCAAAGTGCCTAGCAACAGCCTTGCCTCTGTCTTGCTAGATGCGGTTTCTTACTGTATGTGATATTATTTAAATCTAGAAGGAAGTTTTAAAACGTTAGCTGTGCTTAAAAATGCACAATAGCACATAAGTGTGTTGAAGATGAAATTTGCACATGAAAAATGAGAAGTGTTTCCTGTGTTAATATTTTCTTAGCAGACTTTTTACCTGCCATATTCCTATTGTATGTAAGGGAGGAAGAAAAAACTTTTAAATATAAGCAATATTAAATGTTTGAGGTCTGTGGATTATTGTAGAAGACCAGTTATGTAGTAGGATAACTGTGCATTTTGACTGGCTTGTATCTTAGATGTTTATTTTTACAAGTAGTACTGAAGAACTAGTGTGAAATACAAACATGAATCTGTCAGGCAGCAGCAGAAGTTAATCTGTGACAATATTCTGGTATCTTTGCTATAAGGTTTCTTGTACCTGCAAAGTTTTAAGAGAACATCAGTTTTCTGTTCCCAACAAGATTTTTCCTGGGGGAGGCTTGCAATTTGCATGCTATTTTCATATTGGCTTGTTAGAGCCTAAAACGTTTAATCTCCTAACCTTGGTAAGCAGTCCTCCCTTTCTGTTACAGACTACACCTTGTCTTTTTGGAAGATTGACTAATTTGTGTTGTGCAATTAAACTTCTATACTAATTGCTCAGACAAGATGATCTATCCATCTGGAAAACAGTATGATTCTGTGATTCATATGTTCGTGTTTCAAATATGGTAAAGAACAACTCCATAGGAAGAAACACATGAACAAAGTTGTGATAACCTGGCCACAGCATTTATCTGGCAAAACTATTTTGTATATATGATATCTGTAAATACTAAGGTGGCACTACATTATATGCTTTAAAATGCTTAGTCTAGGAAATAGAGAATATATTTAACACTGTACTTAATTTAACTTTGCTTGACCAGGGCTCATAGTTAACATTAGCATCTGTAAGATGTTTGAACTAATGCTAAGAAGACTCTGTTGTAGTGGAAAACATTTTTTAAGTGAAATAAATGTATAGTTAGCCATCAAAAGGATGGATATAGAGAGGGAAGGGAAGGGGTGTAACTGTTAAAGCTGCCCACTTCTTCATAGCAATAGGAAATATAAGATTGTCCACTTTAATGTTGTAATGTGAACAGCTCTTCAGTTAACCATTGCTTCCTTTTCTGATGTGTTTAGTGATTTTGCTGGTTCCTTAAAATCTCTAGTTTTAAGTAATCCATCTTGCTAATATTTTAACTGAAGTGGTTTAGACATTCTTGATCAGCTTCAGTGCTCTGTTACCTTGAGTGAAGCATTTTCTGTAGCTTTGCTATAGGTAAATGTAAACTGGAAACATTTGGGTCTATCTTTGCGATTTTTAACAGTTCTTGTTTACATAAGACTTCATATTTTCGTTGTTTTGAGGATTGTCTGATAGTTTCGTCAAAGTAGTCTAAGCCAGATGGGAAAAAGCAACCACTAAGAAGTCTTGCTCTGTAAGTATGGTTTAAGGAAGCAGGAAATGTCAACGTGTTGCAATGTCTTAGTCCACTGTAGTTGCACATTTGTGTGATAATAAACGGGACTCTTCTTTGTTAGAGAAAAATTGATTTATTTCTACATAAAGGTTAAATAAAGAATCTGCTACTGTATTTCTTATTTTGAAGGTAAAGGGTGACCTCATGTGGTAGGAGTTAAAGTTGCAGTTCAGAGTTTAAAGAGAGAATTGTAAGCTCTGTGTAATTATCTAAGAGCTTTCTTGAGTGAATACTCAAATGAATCTCATCATGAAAATTACACCCTTACTCTGCAGTATATTGCAGGGCACACGCAGTGGGTGTATGTGGGGTTTTTTCTTGAGTTTTCCTCCCAACGCTGCAATGGAGATCAAAGGATTGGGGCTATGACTTCATTTGACATAAACTCTAATAGGATTAGGGCTGTGATCTCACTTGGCAGGGGTTCTGATGTTGTTTCTGTTGTCTTACATAGGTGATGTGCAGTTCATAGACTATGAGTACTCTGGATACAACTACCTGGCTTATGACATTGGAAATCACTTCAATGAGTTTGCAGGTAAAAATTGGGGTTGCTCGGGTAAAGGTAAATTTGGGTTTATAAAATACATCCAAACTCTCATTCTTGTGCTTTCTAATTGTTTATCTAAATATTCATCTGATGATATCAAAATGTATTGATGTCGCATCTTGCAGACTAGTTAAGTCTTGCCTTTGCAGCTCTGCTAGTCCAGGACCGGGTATGTGTTGTCCTGGGCTTTGCAGAGTCAGATACAGAACTCACAGCCTTCACAGCACCCTTCTGTGAAATCGTACACCGTGGACAGCCCAATATGATGAAGTCATGTGAGTGTAACTACTACAGCATAGGTACATACTGAGAATATGCTGTGCGGTTGCACAGTTCCTAAAGGCAAAGTTGTGTGAATTTTGGTTGCTTTGCATGTGCTAAGTACTTGCCCTTGCATCACGTCCTGAAATGAGAAGTAAAGAGTATGGTAGAGAAGATGTGTGATTTCTAGGAATAAGGTGCTGGTAGATTCATTAACTTCTTAGTTGAAATTTTTTCAGTGATGGCCTATCCCATCCCCTCTATGAGAGGAGTAACCTTGTGTGTATGGTGTGTTATTTCAGAATGTGGGGCAGGAGGTAAAACCCATGTAATCATTAGCGCAGATGGAAAGCATAGGACGATGAAATAAGGATCCTTAATTTGGTGAAACACAGAGCCTTGTTGTGCAAGCTGAATGTAAAGCCTAGATAATTTTATAAAAAATTGGGAGTGTGTACTTGGTAATTGAAGTATTTGGAAAACAAGTAAAATTCTTGACAGAATATATTTTAGAGGCTTGGATTTTTCATCTGTGGCTTCTCTGAGACTGACCATATCTTGAAGGAGCTAAGTGCAGTAAGATGACTACACACTGAAATACACTTTTGGTTTGTCTCTGAAGAGTACTTGTGTGTCACTTATGCTATTCTCTATCCCACCAGTAAAGACCTGTGGGGGATTTTTTTTAAGCTAGTTTAAATGGATCTGACACAGGAAAGAGTTTAAGTGCTGGGGGATTGTACTACTCCGAAAATAAGAGAGTTATAGGTAGTGGGAGTGAATTGTTATCGTGGTTTGGGGCTATTAATAGATGCCTTTAAAGTCTGTGGCTAAGCATCTCTGGTACAGGAATTAAAAATTAGACAAAGAGTGATTATGGAGAGAAGAATTCTAATTCTGCAAGTACCGCGTGTAGAACAGCAGATAGACTTCTGAGAAATTATTCTCAAGTATAAGCTTAGTTGGTGACAATGTGTCACCACATACGTTCTGTGGTGCCATTCAGCAGGACCTGGACAGGCTGGAGAGTTGGATGGGGAGAAACTTATTGAGATACAAAAAGGACAGTGTAGAATCTTGCATCTGGGCAAGAACAACCCCAGGTACCAATATAGGTTGGGGGCTGAACTGTTGGAGAGTAGTGTAGGAGAAAGGGACCTGTGGTGTTCTGGTGGAAAGCAAGGTGACCATTAGCCAGCAATGTGCCCTTGTGGCCAAAAAGGCCAATGGCATTCTGGGATGCACTAGAATGGGGGTGGTTAGTAAGTAGATGGAGATATTTTCCTCCCCCTCTACTCTACCTTGGTGAGACCACATCTGGAATATTGTGTCCAGTTTTGGGCCCTTCCGTTCCAGAAGAACATAGAACTGCTGGAGGGAGTCTAGCACAGAGCCACAAAGATGATGGAGTGGAGCATCTCACTGATGAGGAGAGGCTGAGGGAGCTGGTTCTCTTTAGCTTGTTAAAAAGGAGACTGAGGGGTGACCTCATTAATGTTTATAATACAATATAATGGAAAGGATGAGTGTCAGGAGGATGGAGCCAGCTCTTTTCATTGTCATCCAATGGTAGGACAAAGGGCAACAAGTGTAAGCGGGGAACGTAGGAGTTCCCACATAAATATGAGAATGAACTTCTTCACAGTGAAGGTGAGGGAACAGGCTGCCTGGGGGAGTTGTGGAATCTCCTTCTCTGAAGATGTTTAAAACACACCTGTATGTGTTCCTGTGTGACTTGATCTAGATGATCCTGCTGTGCCAGAGGGATTGGATTAGACGATATTTTGAGGTCCCTTCCAATCCCTAACGTTCTGTGATTCTGTAATGTTATATGCATCTGGATTTAGCTAGTACCCTTTTCTATGAAGTGTGTAGTATTTTATATGCTTGGGAGGCCTCTTGTTTCAGAATGCAGATACTGTTTTTTGAGGCTTCTCTCAAAGCCAGACTTGTTGAATTTGTATGCACTTTTTGGTGTTGAGGAGGAAGGAAGTAGTCCAGTAATATGATTCTAATGGTAATTTTAGCCACTGTAAGTTTCTAATAGGTGTATTTTTCTTTCTGTAGGAGTAAATGAGGTAGACTACAGCCTTTATCCCAACAGAAAATTACAAGAACAGTGGCTGAGATCTTACCTTGAGGCGTACAAAGAATATAAAGGATTTGGCACGGAAGTCAGTGAAAAAGAAGTTGAAGTTCTCTATGTCCAAGTCAATCAGTTTGCACTGGTAAATAACAAACACTTTATTAGAATATATTAAGCACTGTAGAGAAACATGCTGCTCTGTGAATAAATATGGTTACAATTTGTTGCTCTTAAGTGTGCTTTACGCTGGCCCAGTTCTCGTGCCTGTCGAGGTCATTGGATGGCATCCCTTTCCCTCCAGTGTGTTGACCATACCGCCCAGGTTGTTATCATTGGCAGATTTTTTGAGAGTGCACTCCATGTAAAAAATATATTTTGATTTTAGAACATGTTTTGTTATCTGTAAGATATGTGTATTAGCACTAAAAGAGTAGCTCTTCCCTTGCCTGCAGTGTCTTTGCAAGTAAGGAATTGCTTTCACATTTGGTTTTGGTCATTCTAATGGTTTAACTTGTAAAGTGTCTGATCTCCTGTGTTGCCCCAGAAGTTCTGCCATTCTTTGGAGTGTAAGGGGCTGGCTGTGAGTCTGTTCCCTTCTCCTGTATCTTGTGCATTATAAGCTGTCTCCTGTCTGTCAATCTGTTTCACAGACAGCAGGACGTAAAAGCTTTGCTCCCTTCTTTCTCTTGGGAATGACTGAGCATATTCATTTTTTACCTGGCTCCGGTGCATGGATGTAGAAGTGAAATGGTTGTGGTGTTAAGCCTTCAAGTGGCCTGATTGTACTCTTCAAAGTGCTTTGAAGATCTATTTTTCTCTGAGCTTTACCTCTGATTTCTGGAGGTCCTTTACCATTCTGTTACCTTTTCCAGCTAACTCTCATCTTGTTTTACTTATAGGAGGTGACAGGGTATGTTACAGCAAAAGTGCCTTTTACCCAGTAGCTATACCACTTCATGTTTCTTTGTCATGAAGAATGATAGTGAGAGGGTCATCAGGCATTGGATGTCCAGGGGTGTGGTTCAGTCATGAATTGCTATCCTTGGATGTGTTTAACAGTCATGTAGATGCAGAGTTTAACGACATGGTTGAGTGGTGGGCTTGTTAGAGTCTGGTTTATGGTTGGATGGCTCAATGATCTTGAAGGTCTCTTCCAACCTAAGTAATTAGATGATTCTATGCCAAATCATTCACACAAGAGCTAAAACTAAGAAGCCAGTTAGGCATTATTTCATTCCTTCTGATAATCCAAGCAGACTTCTGTTATGCCTTCAGTTTTCAGGCAAAGCTAAATACAGCTTACATTCGAGGTAGGTGATTTTTAAGCAGGTGCTTAAAAATACAAAGTTGTTTGCTGTTAATGTTTGAAAATATCAACTGTTACTGTAAAGTTCAGCTGTCCCACTCATTTAGGGTAGTTAGATCTGCAATATGGTAGGCTGGTGCTTTGTTTTAAAATGCATGGCATTGTTTTTTGTCAGTTTTAAACTATGGTCATAGTAATGTTTAAGAGTTGGGCTCATGTTTAGAGACTACGCGAGACTTCTCCACAGACCACACATGATGCACAAATACTGGCAAACAGTCTTGTGTCAGTTATTGTGGGAAACATGGTGAGAGAAGCTGCAATAAGGTTGATGGATGCTGTTGTAAAAAGGCTGCTTGCTATTAGGCAAAGTTAGGCTACAGGAACGTTTCAGGTGTATGTACAGTAGGTGCCATTTTAAGGTGTTTTCATGTGTGTATATTCCACACATGGTGAAGTTACACGCAAGCTTCAGGAAGCAATTTAGGTGATTGCTGTAAGCAGTTAGTTGCTCAACAGAAATCGAAGCTACATCACTTTTAACCTGCGTGGTCTGGAAGTGTCTTCCACTTCCATAGTGAGGCTGTGAAGCTCATGATCATTACGTGTATTTATTCATTTAAAGTATGCTGACCATTGTTATTAATGTAATCCAGTTTCAGTCTGAAACTGCACATAAGCCTGGACTTCTAGTGACAATAAGTTTAGAACAGATGAGCAATTTGTGTACATGTTGTGTTAGAAGTTCTCTTTCGTAGCTACAGATCATGTGTTTGTCCAAGTCAGTAGTGAGTTGTTACAATGGTCTGGGAGTTGTAATCAAGGATTACAAAAGGAATTTAATATTTTCACTAGAGCTGAATACAGGTAGAATAATAAATGTTTAATAATGCCTATTTAATACATATTTAACTAGAGGCACACAGAACTGCTTGAGAGAGTCCAGCACAGAGCCACAAAGATGGTTAAGCAAGTGAAACATCTCCCTTATGAGGAAAGGCTGGGGAAGCTGGGTCTCTAGCTTGGAAAAAAGGAGACTGAGGGGTGACCTCATGAATGTTTATGGAAAGGGCCAGTATCAGGAGGATGGAGCCAGGCTCTGCTCAGTGGCATCCAGTGACAGGACAAGAGGCAACAGGTATAAGCTGGAACACAGGAGGTTCCACATAAATATGAGAAGGAACTTCTTCACAGTGAGGATGACAGAGCACTGGAACGAGCTGCCCAGGGAGGTTGTGGAGTCTTCTCTGGAGACATTTAAAATGCACCTGGGTATGTTCCTGTGTAACTGGATCTAGGTGATCCTGCTGTAGTGGAGGGATTGCTCTAGGTGATCTTTCGCAGTCCCTTCCAATCCCCTAACATTCTGCGATTCTGTGAAATGAATATTTTGTTTCTGTTGTGGTCTTTTAATGTGGTGTATATAGTTGTACAAGTCTACCTACAAATGACCTAGTTCATAAATGCAACACTCTTTCATGGAGAGTCAAGAAGCTAGTGTAGATGTGAATGTACTCCTCCAGTTGCCACTAATGAATTCTGTGATACTTGTTTAACAGTCTCTTGGGAAAAGAGATGCCAGATGTGTTTAAGAAAAGATTGGGTTTTGAGAAGTCTCTCGTAGTTAGTTTTTTTTACTTCAATGTGAGGAAATGTTTACATGTTTGGTTTATAGCATGTTAATCTTTCACTAATAAATTCTTCCTCTCAGGCTTCCCACTTCTTTTGGGGATTATGGGCCCTAATTCAAGCCAAATACTCCACCATTGACTTTGATTTTCTAGGGTAAGTGTGCTTGCTACTTACAATCATCAGCTTGAGGCTGGAAGGATCTGTGGGGCCATCTAGTCCAACACGTCAGCTATCGGAAACTGACATTTCAGCAACAGATCTGATCTATTTGATCACTTAGTAAATTTGTGTTTTTAATAGAAATTAAGACAGTAGAAGCTATCTGTCTGGGTTTTTTTTTTGTTGCTGAAAGGTCTCTAAATTAGTAGTGCCACTAGGCAAGGAATGTAAGTAGAAGAGTAAGTTCTTTTATGCATTGAATGTTGGTTTTGGATATAGAAAAGCATAAAAAACAGTGGGTCAGTGTTGTATACTGTTTGTCAGTTGCAGGACCTAAGTTCTCAACTGCAGTTATAAAGAAAGTGGACTTGTACGAAGGAGCTTGTTTATTGCATATAGAATGCTGATCTTGGAAATTCCTGATCTTTTAATGAGTCATTGTAATGCTAGTGGATATTAAGTTCTGTTTCCTTGGGTGGTAAACAATGAGTAGTCTCCAGTTTTTGATAGGTGTTGGGTGTGTCTGTCGTGTAGGTGTCTGTAGTCTCTTGTATTTTGTTTTAAATGTTTTTTTTCAAGGCAAGCAGAGGATTTTATCCCTACTGGGGACTGAGGTGATAAAATTAATCATTTTTCTTGGTAAAAGTTCTCACTTCAGAACTTTTTGCGCTGACTGAGGTAGTTTACTAGACTTAGTTGTGTCGGTTTGGGAAAGAGACAATTGTGAATTGCAATTAATCTCAAGCAGAAGTACTTGTTAGCGACCACTAGATGGCACAAAAACCAAGTTAAAGCCCAAGTAGTAGATTCCAAACACTTAGCAGTTTTGACTATCAATAATCAAGCCTAGATTTTTCTGGAATTGAGTTTGTCTGATATTGGACGGTCTGTTAAGAACCATTAAACACTACAAGTTTTTTTTGTGAATGGGAGCTAGTGGTGAGGAAGCACCATAATATGGTTAAACTATTCTTAATAATCTGCTAAGAGTAAGTGTTGGAAAGAGAGTGCTGTGGTAGGCATGCCCTTAACTTCAAATCTGTCTCTCTCTTTGAATAGGTATGCAATTGTTCGGTTTAACCAGTACTTCAAAATGAAGCTGGAGGTCATGACACTGACTCTTCCTGAGTAATGAAAAAGAAGAAACTTACCAAGTGGAAAAACAACGCCTCAGTCTTTCCTGAGAACAGATACTGGAAAAAAAAAGCTAATCATTTGTTGAAGTTCTGCAATGTTCACTTGGTGGTTCTTGCTTTATAAATAATGCCTCTAAACAGTCCTTCAATGTTAAATTTAATATGAAGAGCATACATACTGCTGTTGATAGAAAACGGATTACAAACTTGCTAAATCTATGAAAAGTTGTAGAAATGGCAGTTTAGTCCTTCTTTGTAATTTAACATATGTTGTATGTGAATTATTTATTATAAGTTTAACATGATTCCATTGCTGCTTTCATCAGTTTTTGTAAAAGCTGGGTGCAGATGGTGAAGTTGTTGCAAAGGGTTCCTTTAATGACTTATTTTATTCAGTTGCGTTAACTTATATTAGAGAGAACATTGTCAGAGAAGATTAACCATTTAAATTCATGCAAACAAGATGAGGGGAAAATAAGACTTGTGAGATGACCAGTGTGGTCTTAACTGCGGGAAAAGGTTAGGATTATGTGTTTTCCCTTTTCTTTTAAAAAAGGTGGCTTTCCACACAATGGTACTCTTTTGTAGAAGAGTCAGTCAGCTTGCTGAAAAGATAAATAACAGTTTTGGTTTTCTTACTCGCTGTGTTAAACTTGCAGAAATGTGCAAGTTCTGTGGCCATCAGCTCCTTTTGAGGATCTATACCATTATGTTAGATGGACAGCGTTCCATCTCTAACTTCTGTGGGAAAGCTGCTTGTTTAAGTATACTTTTAAAGTGGAAGACCACTATTCCAAATCTATATTCCATTTTGAAACTGGATTCTAAATTTGAACAGTTTTGGTGTCTGCAGTTAATGTGCTTCAGTGGTATCTAGTGGAATGGACTGTTGAACTGTGGATTAGTGATCAGAAGATCCTGTTGCACTGGGGAGCAAGATACTTAGGTTTACAGTTTGTGTATTGTTGACAACTTTCCGCCTTGTCATCGTCTAACCTTGAATTCTAGTCTTAAACGCTTGGTCCTGTAGTTTCAAATTCTGATATTTCTGTGGCAGCAAATTGCTTTCCAATGTCTCCAGTTTAAAGGGTAATATGGAAAAGTATATGACTTGAACAGTGAGTCTTTGACAGTCACATACACTTATTTTTTAAAGCTATTATACCAAGAATGGTCTAGATTACAAAATGTGAATTGGAAAGAAAATGTTTACTTAATGAAACATAAATGTATGAGTCTGTGGAAATGAGGCTTTAAATCTGAAAGAGGTTGGGGGTGGGGGGGAAAGAAGCCTACAATAGAAAAATAATAACCAACAATGCAGTGTGGAGTTGAGCAAGGATATACTCAACTCTGATTATACTCTGAAAAACTTTGCACTTTGGTCACTTAAGTGCCCACACGTACAAAGTCTGTGTGTGTGCATGTACACGTGCAAACACAAACTTACCCGAAGAGTAAATATTATGGGGAGTCTGTTGTGTAGACTCCAGCAAAGATATTTATTCAGAATTGCTTTATGCACACTGCTATGTGTATATGTGTAAACAGGTGTACACATATATACACATAGGTGTTTTACAAAAGCTTGGATTGATTCAGGATGAAGAAAACTGGTGTGAATGAAAATCTTTCACCTTGAAAGACCGTTTTGAATGGAGTGCTGTTTATTTTACAAAAGCAAGGGTTGGGATGTTTTTTTTCCTCGTTTATATTCATCTCATGTTTCCAAATTTTTTTGTATTCCCTTCAGTTAAAACCTTAGAAAACCTAATACAAATGGGAGAACTGGGAGTTGTGGTGTTTTTTTTTCTTGGTAGCCTGAAATTTAGGTAACCATTTTCATTAGCATTTGTTAGCTGGATGCCACTATACTGGACAAACTGTCTTGGTAGTTAAATAGAAACAGATAGCTAGACATTTACTTTTTCTTTTGTAGCAGTGATAAAGGATGTTGCTAGAGCTCATGAAAGCACTGAATACTTGAATTTTCTGTACTGTCTGTCGACATTATGGACATGTGTTGAACGGTACCCTGCCATCTTCGTAGTCCCTTTGAGTTCAGCAAGATCTGCTCAGAAGTAAGAGTTTTGAACTTAGTACTACTACTTTTTTCACATAGTGGCCGTGTAGCTTTGATTTATAAAATCGAAAAAAGCCATGAAGTTCACTTGTTCTGGGGAAATCCTAATACTTGACAGATAGACTTTCCCAGCAGTTGGCAAAATGTGTTCCCTTTACAGGTACCAGTACTATTTTAAATTTGGAGTTAATGTGATTTTTTTTTTTTTTTTAGTGCTATTTTTGTTTGTATAGCTCAAATAGCAATAACTGAAGGAGTGGAAGCTTGCTTCTGCAGAACCAAAGCCCTTCATGAGTGCAGCTCAATCTTATTCTTGAGAAGTGACATTCCACTGAATCCCATAAAAGCACTTTGAAGCAGATAGTAAATACTAAAGATTTTCCTGAGCCACTTCAAAGAAGCACAAGAATTAGCACAGGTTACAGCGGTTGACTTTGCAGTGCTGGTAGAGGCTTTTGTTTTGCATGTTGAAATTCATTTTACACACTTAAATGCTGCTTTGCATCAGCTTTTTTTTAAGACAAGTGCAGATTAAAAAATTTCCGAAAAGTTCTGTAAAACATTTTCCAAACCGAAACGCCAATTAGGTTGAGCCTAGTTCCACATCCACCTGAGCCAGTGGCACTCACTTGCGAAGGAGTACCTACAGTTGTGCAAAGTTTCAAGTAGTAGTTTGCAATTGCGTTGCAGATGGTAAGGTAGCTCGAAACTGTGAATACAGGACCTTCTGAATGTAAGTTAGGTACTAGAGAACATGTACTTGTTTCAGTTAATTTATCTCAATCTCTTTAATAGCAAGTTTAAGACATTTGAAGGAGGACAAAAAATGACTGAGCTCTAGAAACATCCTGTAGTAGTTTAGACTGTGACTTGCCAAGAGCATACTCTGTTGCCTTTATGTTACGCTAAGGGCGTGAATGCTGAAATTAATAGTTCTTACTGTAGTTAAACCTATATTGTAAATAAAAAGAGGATTATTAGTAATGGCATTCATGCACAAATAGCATCAAGTCAATAGACTGTAGTGGCCTGGTTGCTTTTGTAAAGCAGAATAGTGTGAATTTTTTTCTTCTCATTTCTGCAGTCAGATCTGGCTAATTCACACCTAATTTCTTAAGGTCACCTAAGCATTAAAGATTTTTAAATAACTAGCCTCAGAATTTTTAATTATTCCATTTACACGTAAAGATTCACAATTTTAAAAAGACTTAACCAAATTTGTGTTGAACAGGTCTGACTGTATCTGTAAATACAACAGTGTAAATAACCATTTGTAAATTAGTGTGAATTGTACTGTACCTTGCATTTATGGACTTGTGTATTGCATTGTGTTCTCTCCTATTTTGTAGAAATTTTGATGTAAAGAAGAAATCTAACTCTGTGTGCGGCCTTCTTTTGTTAAACTAACTTGTAAGAGAACATCCTAGTTTTATGTTAAGGTATCCATTTACAGCCTTGAGCATCCAGTATGGTTTTTTCCCCCCTTGTTAGCTTTTCGGACATCTTGCTCTTGGGGAATGGTTTGGGGAATAAAAGGAATTATACAGTACTGAGATAAAAACATTTCTAGTAACAGGGCAAACTGTCAGAGACACCTGTGGTGTAGGGAAAGCTGTTAAAATGTTCCAAAAATCTCCTGTGTTACTGAATGCTGGTGGCTTCTGTATATAAGCTTGTTGAGGCAGTCTTGGAAGTACGTGCTCCTGTGGTGACAGCAGTTGAGTTAGTTGTGGTGGAAGTCCCCCAGCTGAAGTGGTTTTGGTGGATATAGCCTTACAATAGGATTAGTCACTAACTTACAGTTCCTTACAGTAAATTCTGAAATCACTAAGTTCTGCCAGTCACCTTCCTCAATGCCTGAACTGTTAGTGAAATTCTAGACTATTTGAATTTAGCAGAGATACTTTCCCGGTGTGCCATTCCCTCCTCTTCCTTGTGCCTCCATCCCTACTTCATTAGGAAAAATTAATACAAATTTTCCTTTCCAAACATAATTGTCACTGTTTCCTTTTTGACTAATACTGTATTCTGGTTTGTCCATAACGTGACTTTTCAGAATCTTTTCTGTAGGAAGTCCTTTTCTAAAGAGGCCTTTAATACTGGAAGCAGGCATCGTGAAGCATAGTTTTCCCAAAAAGCCTGAGATTTCATTACTGTTGCCTTTTGGTGTCTGTTCTGAACTCCCTAGTGTCCTTTGAGCTGTTAGTTTATTCCTGTCACAGCTGTGTTTAATTGTTCTGGAAAATGCTGGTGTGCAAACCTCATTGTTCATCTGACTGATCCTGATAGAGTGTGGACATCCTGTCAGCTTTACCTGTACTCAGTAAAAGCAATGGTGCTTGTCAGCCTTGACATTTCAAGTTACTATGGTCCTAGGAAGTGAGTTTGTCAAGGAAATATTAGTCAAAGGAGGGATGGGCTCAGTAAATAACTGAAAAGGAAATCATTCATGTGGAAACTCAAGTCTTAAGTTTTTGCTGTAGCCAGGTGTTTAGTCTGATTAGTTGCGTGATTTAAGGATAAGAACAAATTGTAAAGGTTAAAGTTTGTTTCAAAATGAAGTTCAGATATTCTTTGAAAGCCTTTGGTAGCTAACAAAAGTTCACAAAACCAGACTTCCTGGCATTCTTACTGAAAGACAACTCAAATTTGGGTTTCTGATCAAACAGAACTTTGTTCTGTAACATGGTGGAATATAATGTCTTGTTTAGTGTAGTCCTTCCTGGAGCTTGTGGAGCAGGTTGACCACATCTTGTCTGTTTGCATTTTAGGTGGCTGCCTATTCTTGATTGGTTTTAATGGTTTTGTATTGTTTCCTGTGTTTTTTGGATGCCTTTGAATGTGTGCTAGATTGCTAAGATACTGGAATTAGCTGCTCTCTTCTGCAATCTCTTCCATGTCAAGCAGGCTGTATTTAGTAGAACAGGAAGCATCTGATTAAACCTTGAGCTTCTGAAGAGTTGGTGTTGAATGGTCTGCAGCTGATTATTCTCCCGTCTCTTTACTGGGGGCTGCAAGCCAGTTGTTTTGCTTAGCTGTAGAAGATTCAAGAAGCCACAGCCTTTAGTCCTGTGCAAGGCAAGTATTCTGATAGTGATCCGTGCAAGTTTTTAGAGAAGGTGCTCTTGGCAGTGAGAAGCAACAGAAAACCAGTTGAGACAACATGGGAACAAGCCAGACTTTGTGGCTTGTAGACCTCTGGAGTGGAAAGGAAAATGCATGATATTTTTGCACGTGCCAGTTGTACAGCACCATCTAGGTGATTTGGTGAGACACTGGAAAAAAGCAGTTTGTTCTTAATTTTTATTTTTTAAATGGAGTTTTTCATTAGGAGAAGGCAGCCTAGGGGAAGAGGGGGGGAAAAAGGTTCCAAAACTATTAAAAAAACCCAACAACACTGTCCTATGTACTTAAGGTTTTTTTTTTTTTTTGGAAGACCTATGTTGGGCTTCTCTGTGTAAGTGGCGTGCATCAGATTATTTAATAACAAGCTTTATTATTGTGAAACATCAGAAAACTGACTGGAATGGCTATGTGAATCCCATAACATCGTAAAGCAGGCAGACTACCAAGTTTCTGCAGCCACCTGAAATTGTTGGGTGGCTGTTTCAGGTTCCTTGTGCTGTGGAACTTGAACTGCCCAAATCTGTCTGTAGATGTTTGTGGAGGCATGACACAGTGAAATTTGGTGGAAATTAAAAGCTATGTGAACATTCAGAAAGCTAACAAGTTACTTGAACTCTAACGAACTTTGGAAAGAAATGCTAAAAAAACTTCAGGTACTGCACCAGTCTACTTTTGTAGTAATACAACTGTTTTTTTTTTTTCCCCGATATTAGGTGGTTCCCCCTTCCCCCACCCTGTAGAGATTCAAGAAAAATTCTAGATAAGAGACCATCGAAGAGAAGCATAAAGTTGTATGCAATGCTCTAAAATGCAGTGTGAACTGGAAAGAAAGTGAATGCTCCTAAGCCTTTGGTAGTAGTTCTTAAGCATTATCAAAAAATTGTTGGTGTCTTCAGTGTGTTTTGACAGTTTGAGGGTTTTTGGGTTGGCCTTTTCTTGGTAGAAATGTTCCTTTTCCCATTTAGCATCTGAGATGGGGTCTGTGGTGGTTAATGCTGCTTTGTGCACAAGTGCTTTTGTCTCAGCACTGACAATGTGTCCAATCCAAAGTACAACTTGAAAGTTAGATTCACTGGTTCTGTCTCAATTCCCTTAATCTTGCAGAAACAGGGCTGTGGCATATTAGGGATATATTCCAGTTCGTATCATTATTTTTGCTACTGCATATTTTCCAGTGTTCTTTGAAACATGAGTCCATCTTTGTCCTGTTAATAAATTAAGCTCCATTTACAGATAAGCTTTTGTCTTCTTCCAGCACTGTCACCCCCACCTTATAGTCCCTATTACCCTTCTTGTATGTTGTGGAGTCTAGATGCATCATTTATCCATTGGAGTGAATTGTATTTCTTTTCAACTAAATGTTGTTGAAACTATTATAAGGCCTTCTACCACTGATTAAATGAAGTAATGTACCTTTCAAAGAGATTTATATTGTGTAAATAATTTCAAACTGCAACAATAAAGTTTCTTTCTAACTGCACTCTTAACATATATTGTGATGATTTTGCTTTCGCCAGGTTTGGAAGAGCTTGATACTGAATACTTCAGGTTTTGCCTGAAGTATTTGTCTGGGTTTTTTGAATACTTAAAGGTTTTTGCCCTGTGTTCAAATGCAGAATCACAGAATCATTGAGGATGGAAATGACTTCTGAGACCGTCAAGCCCAGCCTATGACCGAACATCACCACATCAGCCAGACCAGGGCACTAAGTGCCACATCCAGTCTGTCCTTCAGCACCTCCAGGGATGGGGACTCCACCACTGCCCTGGGCAGTCCATTCCAGTGTGTGTGATTACCTGCCCTGGCACAGCTTCAGGCCCTGCCCTCTCATCCTGTCACCAGTTGCCTGGGAGAAGAGCTCCACCTCTACCTGACTATAATCTCAGGGAGTTGGAGAGAGGGAGAAGGTCTCCTCCATGCTGAACAGCCCCATCTCCCGCAACCTCTCCTCATCAGACTTCCCCTCCAGTCCCTTCCCCAGCCTCATTGATCTTCTTGACCTGCTCCAGCCCATCAATCTTTCTTGAAGTAAAGGGCCCAGAACTGCCCCCAGCTCTAGAGGGGAGGCCTTACCAGTGCCTAGTACAGGGTGAGAATTAAGTCTCTAGTCCAGCTGGCTATACTGATTGATACCCGCCTGAACATGAGCCAGCAGTGTGCCCAGGTGCCCAAGAGGGCCAATGGCATCCTGGCCTGCATCAGGAATGGTGTGGCCAGCAGGAGCAGGGAGGTCATTCTGCCCCTG
>JAOXOE010000001.1:47550154-47574493 GCA_028565055.1 Phoeniculus purpureus
CCTGCCCCAGGATCCTTTTCCCCCTCTGGGACAAGGGCATCCCATCAGGTGTTTGCAGCTCTGGTGCCTTGTGAACCAAGCCGTGATCGTAGAATTCAAAGTACTTTGTGGGCTCCTCAATTTTCAGGAATCACAAGTCTAACAGCAATGTGGCTTTGGATTAGAAACTCAAACGCAGAGCGTGAAGCTGTGAGGGTTGGCCCTCGGCCATGAGCTTTGCCAATGCTCTCTGAGCCATTCAGGTCAGCAAGAAGGTTTGTTCAAAAGTTCACAGCCCACATTTCTAGTGGCTATGAAGTTTATCAGCATAAAGTACTGAGAGATCTGTCAGTGCTATGGAACAGGAACAGGTTAGTGCCGGGGCACTTGACTTGTCTGTCTGTCACCTGTGCAGCCCCTGCTCCCCAGAACACAAGCAAACAACTCACAGCCACTTATTGGAGTCTGATAGGAGCCCGGGTGGAGATTTAAACAGCTCCAGTGACCCTGCCCTCAAAAACACCAACTGCTCTGAAGTCCAGAGATCTGGAATGGTCAGCAGTCGAGACTCGGAGGCCTCATTTCTCTGCCACCACCTTTCTACTCTTTGAAGGACTGAAGAGGAGCAGAAGTTCTTGCTGTGTCCGGGCGAATGTTGTGTTTGGTGCAGATGAGGTTCTTCATTCCCACAGCTGCAGCTGGTTTAAATAACCAGACCCATGTGCTCCTGCTCCATAGAAATGATCTCTGCTCTGTCCTCTTTGCTAGACCATTTCATTGGGATTGTGCTGAGGATTAGCCTGGGAAATGTTATGCAAATGTCTGCTTTCAGAACGTTCTGTTTTAATGGCCAACCCCCCCTTCGGACCACTCACGAGAGCCCTTTTCCCATAACTGATATTATTGCTCCTTCTTTGTTCAAGTCCTCAGAGGATTTTGAATGTCAGGATTAGAATAAAGAAGAGATCGCTTGAGATAATTTTATGTGCAGGGCAGGGCTCGTTTCCAAAAGAGCCAAACTCACATGGGGAGTCTCTGAGAGCGCTGGTGAAGGGACACGTCAAGAATAAGGTGGGGGTGAAGAAGACCAGAGTGAGGAGGGGAAGAAAGAGGAATGCTCAGATCAAATTCAGCAGCAGTTTCCAACATAGGGTGGTGGAGTCTCCTTCTCTGCAGATGTTTAAAACCTACCTGGATATGTTCCTGTGCGACCTAGTCTAGGTGATGCAGCTCTGGCAGGGGGATTGGACTGGGTGATCTTTTGAGGTCCCTTCCAATCCCTGATGTTCTGTGGTTCTGTGACTGTAGGGAAGTGGAGATGTAGTGACTACATCTGTAAGACTGTAGTGTGGTCTAATGCCACAGTTGTTTTCTGACTCAGGACCAGAAGATGAAACTGAGGGACACTTCTTAGTCTTCAAGTTCCCACAGGAGATGTCTGCCATCTTGTAGAGGTGTTGTGCTAGCAGACCCCTCACCTACAGCTAGGACAGCAAAGGGCAATGGCTGCTTTAGATGTGGCTCTCCTTAAGACTTTAAGGCCACCTTGTCAGCTGCCCTCTAGTGATTCTTAAGACCACACGTGAAAGGTGCTTTCTCTCATCTCCTCTACCTGCTCCTGGCCAAGCAAGCTCTGAAAAGACTAACTGTACCACAGCTCTGTTGTGTGACGAAACTAAAGGGTGGGGGGTGATGGGCATAATGTGGCCCCTTGTCCCCCTGTAGATCTGCTGGCTGCGTCTGAACCCGGTCTTTCGCTGAAGATGGTCAGTTCCATGCAACCAATGAACGGAAATGTGCCAGGGCGACAAAGACCTATTTACTCAGTGAAAATGAGTGTGATGGTGCCTTGTTCATCAGGTATCCAAAATCAAACAGAAAAAGGGGAAGCAAAAGTCAGGGTTTAATGATGCTTCGGAGATTCTGTGCAACATGGCTGGAAATCACCCCACGTGAGGGAAGTACAGCGAACAAGTGTTGGGGGCATTTCTGCCACTAGTCTGAGCAGTCATAGGGGAGATGTCCTCAGCTTGTATCAGCCAGCCTACATGGTTTTGTTGGCAGGCAGTGGTCAAGATCAAGTTTTCCTCCAACCTGTAGTGCCTTGGCTAAAGCTACCTTGGAATGACAAGGACAGAGGAAGGGACGCTCATGAGCAGAGTGCAGCTTCTGTCTTCTATTACAGGGGCAGACAAGTTCTCCAGCTTTGACGTTCCCAGTTCTTGTGGGGAATGTTGTGTTAGGTTATGAGGTTCCCTGTTCATTGAATCACCTGATTTCGTTGGTCCCAGAGCCGTTTTACAGCAGTTTGACCGGTCAGCACTTCAGGATGTGCCTGTCTTTGCTGAGAATGAGTTTGCTAAGTTCTAAGTCACATCGGCCACTGTGACTAGTGCTGTCCTTAACTACTTCTAGTTGTTACGCGATGGGAAGCTCAGGAAGGAGCGGAAGGGTCCTGGGTGGGGTGTTGTTTTGGTCCGTGTGCAGCTTTAGGCAAACTGGACATCTAACTCACTTGGATGCCTTTTCCCTTTCCACCAAATGGGAAGGTCAATGTCCACAACTGGAAAAACTTGGATGCGATGGCACCGCAGACATTTTCAGCCAGACAGAACGATGCCATTCCCCTCTATGCTGTTGTCAAAGAGACCAAGTGTCGCGTAAAGTCCTGAGGCCAATGTTAGCCTCAGACCAGTTGACTAACTGAATATTGGAAGGTTCTTTCAATTACGCGTTGGGCTGTCTGCCCAGTCTGCTAACACACTGCTCAGTTTGTACTGTGGCAGGTGTTGAAGTGCTCCTGAGAAGGAAGGAGGGGTGGGGGTGCAGCCTTTGGCGTACAGGGCAGCATTGGCTTAACCTGACGTCTCGGCAGAGCCTGCTCATGGAAAAGCAAAATCCCACAGGAGCACCCAGCTGCTGCAGGAAGGTGCTGCTGGTCTGAGGGCAAGGGCTGCTTTTCCAGCCCAAACCCATCCCTCACCGTGGTGTGAAATGGCACTGCGTGCCAAGAGGAGGCCTGTTCCAGATGGTGGGTGAAGCAAGGTGCCGGTCACGGCACGGCTTCTGACAGGCTCTGTTTGCAGGTACTCGAAGAACTCTTCGAAAGCCCCTGGTTGCTGCTGCTGAGTTACAGCCTTACGTTTGCCTCGAGCATCTCCGCGGTGCAGTGGAGCGAACGAACCCACACCAGGCAAGCAGCGTGCTCGAGAAAGGCGAGCTGGGCAGCACAGGTGGCAGAAGTCCTAGGGCTGTGCCTGCAAGGGCTGGAAGAGCAGTCATTCGATATTTTTGCCTGAAATAGCCTCCTCTTTTGAGGGCTGAGTGTGGCCAAGAAAAACAAGTTAGCCAAAAGGCCACAGGAAGCTGTAACAGCCCCAGGAAGGCCAGAAAAGGCAGGGTGTAGAGAAATCACTGCGATGATACCATTGGCCACTGGCAATGGGAAGCTCTGAGGACTTGTAGCTGCTCATGAAGGGGGCGGGGGACATTAAAAATTAAAATATTCTGGATTTTGATTTATTTATCTTGTTTTCCAAGAATCCTGGGAAGAAGCAGCTTTGTTACGATTGCCACCCAGGGCTTTCTGACTTCTGAGGTCACGTGGATGCGATTTCTGCCTCCGAGTCACTACAGACGCAGGAGATGGAGCAGATGCCTGGCCTCGCTCGCCTTACTGAGGCTTTCACCGTTCAGCAGGGCACAGATCTGACTGCAGACTTCAGCGGCTCAACCTCAACTCCTGATAAACACAGGATAAGCCAACATGTTGCCCCTTGAAAGACAAGCTACTTGCAAAGGAAATGAACCTGTGTTTAACCACTTGTCACTTGGAGAACCTTCTGCTGCTGTGTTGTGTTTGTCATCGTGGTGTGAGTCAAACACAAGGAACAAGCACGTAGACCTGGTGCTTGAAAACGCGGTTTCACGAGCTTGATGGTGCTGCGTTGGCAGCTGGCCTTGATGATCTTGGAGTCTTCTAAGCAATTCTGTGGCTCTGAGATTTGCATGTTTTGTCGTGAACCTCTTTCAGGTACTGATTTGGATCTAACCATAGAGAGCAGAAGTGTGTAACTGTAGAAGCAAACTGAGAGTACTTCAAGTGGATAATGAGATGGACTTACTAGATCACAATCGTCTTCTGACAACACAAAAGGGCTTTGTGCTCCAGCTGGTTTTTAAGAGTGACCGTGATCTTTTGTTAATGCGTCTGAATGCACCAGCTTCTGGGCTGGGGTTGGATTGCTGTCCTCTGCTGCCTTTCAGGGGCTTGATTTCATGTGTGTGCTAGGACTCCACTTTAGCACAAAGCTTGTGGCATAGATCATCTTTCCTGCTGTTTCTGAGCACCAATTGTGCTTCTGTAGTATCTGTTGCAATGAGTTTAATTGAAACGTGGCACTGGAAAGCAAAAGAGATATTGTATGTCAGCAGTTCATGTGTTCTACTGCTCAGAAGTCAAGGAGCAAATGCCATGTGATGATTCTCAGCAGACCACAGGCGGGCATGTGGAGTGGAGTTGTCTTTCCCTGATGCTTTCCCGGTGGGAGATGGGGGACGGCTGGCTCCTGAGGGGTTTCAGTGCCCCACTTAGTTGTCCCTCGCACAGCCAAAGGGCACTTTGCTGCTGCTGGTCGGATTTGGTGCTGTAGCACGCAGAACAGTCTCAGCTGGCCCCTAGGTGCAGTTGCCTTTGCAAAAGCCTGCTTCAAGATCACAAAAGCTACGGCTGAAGCAGCAGCAATGTGAAACAAGGTCACAAGTCAGCAGTAAACTCAGGACAAACCCACAGCCCTGCATCCCAGTCTAGTGCTCTATCCACCAACCCACTCAACAGCCATGCAATTTTCCTGTCTCAACTGCCACGGCTGCCTGATGCTAGAATGACCTGGCTCAAACCCAGTCAAAACAAACCGAGGGGGTGTAGGTAGATGTCGGTGCGCTTCCTCTCACTGCGGTGCTGGAAAACTGCACTGAGGACCGACAGTTTTCATGGCCATCGTTCCCCATCATAAAATAATGCAGCATGTTAAACTGTCTCTGTTAAAACAGCCTCTCCAGTACAACTGGAGACCACCCAGCACTGACCCTCAGTGGAACAGCATCCTCTCCAAGGAAATGGGCTGACACTATTTTGAGTTCACTGCTTCTAAGGCACGTTCTGGGCTGGAAGAGCGCACACGGGCAGTGCTCAGGGGACTCGTCTTGGAGCACTCTGCTCATGGTGCACTTCGCTTGCTTTTGTGTAGCAGAGCCATTTGCCAGATAAATAACAGCTGGAAATAAGCAAGTGATCTTCAGCTTTAACGTGCGTCTGGGGCAACTGGCATCTGCAGCCACCATAAAGGTCAGAAAAGCTAAGCCATGTACCCTCTTCACCCCCTCCTTCGAGGCGTCTCTGTGCAGGTTGTCCCTTGGTTTTACATTGGGCATTTGCCAGACCGCCCCTCCTGTTCCAAGTGTTCACGTCTCCAGTGGAACTGGCTCAGTCCAAGAGCTTTCTAGGGCTGTGGGTGTTAGATGTCCTTTGGCTGTGATAGTCTACTGCTCATCTTGGCTGTGCAGGGAGATGAGCTGGTCTCCATGGTGCTAATGTGAGCTACAGCAAGTTTTGTCATGATGATGGGATTTCGTTATCTGAAGCCTTTTTGGAAAAGTCTGCATCTTTCTTAGCCAGCCCCGGGGTGAGTTACGCTGGAGTGAGCTTGCTGCAGGGGTCTGAAAGGTTGTCACAGGGCTCAGACGTGAGAGGTCATACCCGTGCAAGAGGAACAGGAGAGGTACAGAGACAGTTAATCAGAGCTCCGTGGAGCTTTGATTAACTGTCTCCAGAGTAAATTCGGCCTCTGGAGACAAAGGCGGTCTCTGACACCGGGCACAGAACTGGCAGTGTTAGCGCATTCCCTTTTTGCACCTCAGGATGGGTGGCAGGTTCAGCCAAAGGAGAGAGACTGTAAATTGCCACCAAAAGGGAACTGGAGCATGTCATTTGAACCAGATTACGGAATAGCTTCGTTGCCAAGCGGGTGCACGGTGTGCACAGCAGTTGGGCTTCTAGGGACCTGCTGTAGGGGCTCCATGGTGGGCTTGTACCAGAGGAGCTCTGAAAGGAAAGAAACCTTTTGGCACAGCCTTATGATTGAACGATCGGGCCGGTCCTTGGTCCTTTCCCTTTGCTTCTGCTGTATCTGCTTCAGATCGCTCTCTGCGTGAACCACGAGGCTGAATTCTTTTGGCTGGGGCATCAGGCGCCAGGTTTGCAACACACGGTCTACTGACGTCGACCCAAGTGTCCTCGGAAAGTCCAGGGCCGTCTGAAAGAGGGTCGGGGGATCCTTGCTGGGAGCTGCTGTCTCCCCGACAGCCCCTGCAGTATTTTAAGCTCTGCCCTCACTCACACGGCAAATGCAAATCGTTCTGAGGTTCCATGTACTGGGCTGTGTCCTGCTGTCAGAGCTCAAACCTCTCTCTTAGTCAGCTGGTTTAGTTTCCTGCTTTTCCAGGACCTCCCGTGCAGGCCAGCTGAATTGTCCTGTGGTTTTTCAGCATGAGACGTTCACTGCTGCCATCAGCCAAAGTCAGGGTTCGAAAATGCTCCCTCGTTTGAAGTTGTCTTCCCCGCCTCTCGTCTGCTTCTTCACACTCCCTTTCCCTGCGCTGCAGATGTCCCTCGGGGAAAGTGAACTGCCTTTCCCACAGCAGGTGCAGGAGCTGCCTCAGAGTCTGCTCCTGAAAGTTGGCTGGCGTGAGCCGCGGCCAGGTTGCAGGGCTGGGCAATCTGAGGGAGCGTTGCTGCTGTGTCTCAGAGAAAGGAAGGCTCTGAGCATCGTCAGCGTGAGCTGTCAGAGCGAGCGGCAGCAGGACCAGCAGCCTGCAGCAGAGCCGAGAAGCTAAGGAATGAAATCACTGGCTGTGTGTCTATTTAGTGGGAGCGTTTGCAGAAGAACTTGGCCTGTGGAGGGCTCCTGTGTAGCCGAGTGGAATGGATGCCAAGCCTCACATCGAGCAAAACTAGATGGGGAAAAGTCAATTACTTGATACTGCTTTGTCAGGTGCGCTCCCTGCCTGATTTCCATCGGCTAGAAACGCCCCTTCCATGTCCTCGTCCTTGTAACTGCAGTTCTTGCAGCAGTGCTACGCACGTGAGAAGGGACCCTGTGTGCGGAAAAAGACACCCAGCTTTCTGGATTCCTATCTGTTACAAGATCTGACCCCAAATATGTGTTTTCAGGCTCTGTCGAGTGAACTTTCATCTGTATGAAACTCAGAGCTACCCGATGGTCAGACTTAAGCCATGAACTCTAAGCTCGGTGCTTGCAAACCGTGAAGTTGCCATCAGTGGGGGTCTGCAGGAGTGAGGACTTGAGGGCGAGCGTGTGCTTGTGTGCACTTCCTTGCTCATTCCAGTTCCTGTCTCGTTCACCCTTTGAAAGCCACGTTTGAAGTTGCTGCTTGATCTCCTGAGCTGTTGACCTGAAACTGCATGCTGGCCCCCTTGAGTGTGAGTCACAGCAGCCCTCAGTCATCGGCACTGACCAGAAGGCAGTTTCCCTTCTCATCTCCTCTTCCCCCTTAACCAAGGGCAGCCATGACTCATCCCGTGAAAGGACTTGATTTGCATGCGACATGAGTCAACAGCTAATTCGGGATCAAGGAGCAGCATCAGACCGGCCTTGCAAAAGGGGACGGAAGCCCTCTTGTTTGCTGCGGCCGGATCAGAAGCAGAAGCTGGTCATTCTAGTTAAAAAATCATGAGGTAGAGCGAGTCCTCTTCAGAACACTTTTGCACAGGTAGCACAAATGTCTGAAGCAATTAATGTTAAAACGGGCCACGTGCCAAGCGAAGTCAAACGCAGCTCCTCTCCCAAATGTCCCTGCCGAGGAAACGCTTCTACCCGTATTTCTGTGGAGGAGCCTTTGTGCTGGACTCTGTACCAGTGGGGAAAAAAGAGATTCCGAAGCCTTCCATAAGGAGTAATTTGGGTGATGCCTCTCGATTTCGGCACAAGGCGTGAGGTGCTCACCTGCTGCTGATGCCTGTGTAGGCTGTCACCACCTCTTTAAAGTCCAGCTTTGCTCCACTGGGGTCTGAATGCACAACATGGAGCAGAGATCTAGACAGGGGTCAAGACAGACCAAACGGACACAATAAATCCACAGGCCCCTGCCTGCACAATCTAGACATTTACTGCAGGAATCTTGAACTGCTCCTACTGCTATTGACCGGTTGACTGCACCCCACAGTCTCAAGGTAATTTTCCTAGTCTGCTCTGGTTTGGATCTCGGAGCCTCAGGATGTTTGTCTTTCCTCTCAGTTTGCTGTCGGAACCATCTCCCACACCTGGGCAGGCAGCCGTTGCAGCTGCTGGCACTGAACACAACCTTGTCTGTCAGAGACTGCTGCTTGAACGGGGTGATTTCCATTGGAAGTCCAAGGCAGAGGTCTTGCTGACGGCTCTCCTCACTTCACCACCTACTGAGACTACGATCGTGTTGTGGTGGCTGCCATCACCACACCTTCCACTAGTCCTTTTAGGTCTAGCAGGGAGGGCACTGTTTACAATCTGAGAGTGTTTTTGCCGGCATCATTACGCACTAACCCTTCTCTTCGGCTCACGCTTGGTTTCATCAGCTCTGTGTGTTTTGAGACACAAGGACCCGCCTCTGCAGTGAGTCTTGTGTTTCTACGACTGCTTCTTCTGCAGGGTTCGTCTTTGGCGATGTGGGAGCGGATTCACCTGCCTGCTTTCTCCGCAGTGTCCTGCGCCGTGCTTCTGCCAGGGTCCACGTGCTTGCACACGGCATTCGCATTTCTTCTGCTGCGTGTATTCCGAAAGTTGATTCAGCCGCATGGTCCCAGGTGCTTTAAAAGGAGCCACAAACGGTTACGAGGCAATGCTGCTGCTTACCAGCCACTTCTGCATGTCTTGGTATGAGAGCAGGTGCTTTGATAGCTGCGGCTGTATCTACCTCGGCTGATATTTCCTTATTGCTCCTATCTAGAAGTGTCATCGGCCATCGGAGAGCGTTACCGGTATCAGATTAAGCGCTCTTCACCTTGGTCAGTCTGGGTTTCGTTTGAAAAGCAGACATGCAGTCCCCAGTGAGAATTAAAGGAGAAGCATTAGCTTGCAGAATATATGCCAATGACCTAATGGGTCTGACATGTCCACAATACCAGCTTTACAAGCAGGCATGCAGACAGCGTCGTCTGTTTTTTTATCTCGTATTTTTTTAATGGCGAAACGTTTGGAGGAAACAAAATGGATTTATTCGGCTCAATCCAGGGTATAATATCAGGACTTATCCAGTTCCGGGCCCCAGGGCTTCAGACAACTAACAAAACGCATCTTACTTCTGCTCTGCTGGCTCTCTGTTATGCTTTTCACACGCAGGAAGAGAGCAAAAGCATAACCCAACTGAATGCAGCAGCACTGCCTGCTGCTCTTTGCTTATGAGGCATCCCGTGAGAGACACCACACTCGGAAGAGCCCCCCACCTGTGGGCACGCCTGTGTGCAGCGGGCAAGCCATTTTATATCATGTAGGGGGTGTTTTACCATCCCCTTCATGGTCAGAGGGCAAGAAGATGTTAAAAACCTCACTGTCCTGCCAAAGCGAGCCGCTTCGTTGTTTGTGAATAATCCAGCGCTTTGGCACCGTTTAGATAAAGTCGAAGGATGTCTGATGCTGCTCCTTGATCTGTTTCAAAATCCTTCAGCCTTTCAAGCTTTTTGCCCTGATACGTGGAAAGAAACCTAATCTGAGGTTCTCCTCGTACCCTTTAAGTTGCAGTTTGCCAGTTTCCATCAGGATATACGGGGCTAGAGCTGCCTGCCACGGCACGGTTGAAAAACCCAGCATCTTCTCTAATGAGAATAAGAGGCTATTTAAGCGAGAGGTGACAGGAAGCCGATCCTCTCCATTGACTTTCCAGACTGTGGCCAGCACAGAACACACAGCGCCAAGTTTATGACACGCTCCTGTCAGACAGACCGCGTGCGATGCACTGCAGCGGAGACATCAGAGCAGGGTTTGCCGTACGCCTCGAAAGGGCCCACGTGTTCGAATGCAGTCTGGTCACTTTTGGCACAGCAGCTTCACGGGCCAACCTCGTAGTGCCTGAAACATGCCCTGTGCGACAGCACGCCCTTAACCGTGGAGGGAGCGCGCCCTTACCCATGGCAGTAACCATGACGGCGATGCTAAAGTCTCAGAAGTGTCTGACATCTGCTCGGACACGGGGCAGGCAGTTTTCTCTTCTGTGTTTTTCCTCCCACCACCACTTCTGCAGGCTTTATGTGCTTTGGTGCTGAGCTGGCTGCAGTGATTTCATCTCTCTACGGCCTGCACACACGAAAACGCTGTGAAGCTGGACAGCTTTCCTGCACCACCGAATGCAGCAAGTTAGCAGTGACGGAACCACTTCGAGTTCGGTAGAGGGATCTGCACCACGGGTGCCACACTGGCTTCTGTGACAGAGGCGTTTCAAATACCTGGCTACAGACGGAGGAGATGCGGACTTCAGAAGAGGCTCATCACAGCGAAGACGCAGCGCTTGCTAGGCTTAAACATCATCAGCTGCTTCGGGTGCTTTACTCTGGGCTTTAGTCATGGCTACTTGCCTTCGAAACTGCTTGCCTGCAGTAGCTGGCAGCTGTGAACGCAAAGGAACAGCACCGCCAGCGCCATCACTGGTGCTGGGGCAGCCTTCTTTTCTTCCTAATGTGGGCTCCTGCTGGTGGCAGAGGTGAAAGCTGTGGGAGCCTCCTGCCTTTGAAGAACTCCTTCAGATGAAATGGGTCTGAAGTGCATTTAAGGGTGTTTACTTTAGGCAGCTTATTTCTCCTTTATTTTGATTCCTGTTGGGATTGGCTGATGTTATTCATTAAACTGACAACTTCTCTCCTGCCTGTCCTTAAGTGTGACTTGTGACCCTGCAATCTGTGTGTTTTGTCATCACAGAGTGTTACCATGGAACTGGTGTTGATGTCGTGAATAAGGGCTTTGTGAGTTCCCACGTTCCCAGGCACATTTGAGGCTCGGAGTTGGAAACAAAAATTACTTCACCGGTTAAATATTGTTAGATGCCATGGCGCACCAAAGGTAAGAACACTTGTGCCCTCTAGTCCTTTGCATAGAAGAGCCCGTGGCCAGGCATTTCAAAGCAGGTATAGACAAGACTGACACTACAAATAACATTTCTCAAGATTAAATATCGTGTGAGCATTGAACTCTAACCCCTTTATGTTGCTGTAGACAGAAATTTTTTGTATTATTGTTCATGGAGGCTCCTCAGACTGTTTAGCACAGAGCCTCTATAAAGACTAAGGAACGCACAACAGCATAGGGATGCTGCTGGAACTTAACCCCTTCAAGGCAGCAGTGGCCAGAGGGAGTTCTCTGCCCAGGCTTGCTCACAGCCAAACAGAGGGCAATGTAACGTCACTGGTTTGGTAGCTGAGAGGAGTATTTGGTCACTTTCAGCAGAGCTCCTGACACGACGCACAAAGGAAAACCACGCTTGTCCCCAGGAGTGAGGGCAACGCATGCCTCCAACGAGAAAGAAAGTTCCCTCAGTGATCTCTCTACCAACACGACGTTAAAAAACTTCAATAGACTCTCTTGTCAGGTTGCTGCCCAGGTTGTTTAGTTCGTCCCAGTTAAAGGGTTGATAAGGTTCTGCAGTAACAAGGAAGTCTGCAAAGCCTCAAGTGGGGTTAAGATACCAGATGGCACGAGAAGTACCAGAGAGGGTGACAGTGACCTCAGATGCATCTCTGCCTATTTGCTCTGCTAGTTTTCTTCCAGATGAGACTTGGGCGAGTCTCGGTCCTTTGCATTTTACACTCCAGCTCAGCATTGTGCTCCTGGCAGCAGGCAAACACGTCATCAATTAAGCAAGTCTGTGCTGTTGCCATTCTGATTAGCCACCAGTCACTGGTGCTTGCTCTCGTTAGCCACGTCTGTTCGCTGGAAGACTTCCCGCTGAGGAATTGTTTTTCCTTAGCGGAATATAAAATGCACGGATTTGTAGAGATGACAGATCAGTCTTCTATGATCTGATCTGTTCTTCAATAATCAAAAGTGATCTTACATCCAAAATTAGGAGGGGATAGAGGAGAGGTCTGTGACCGTGAACAGTAGTACGAAAACACCCAGCTGCAGACGAGTTGCTTCTCCCTCACCGTGCGGGCAAACTTTGTCCTAATGGTATGGAAATGGCTTTGCTTCCATGGTGACGTGTGTGTGTGATCTCTGCGCTACGGCCGCAAGCGACCTCTGATGTTTACAAACACCTCCATTTACACCGCTCTCCTTGCCATTTGGATGCTAATGCCCAGGGTGGCTTCTAGTCACTTCACAGCGACAGAACAAAGAAGAGAAGAGAAAGCTGGAAGCCTTGGGAGCCCTGCAGAGAAGCACACCATTCTGTAAAACGTTTCTTTTCTGCCTTTGCATCCAAAGGCAAAACCCCGAGAGCTCAGCGTAGCCCCTCGTCGCAGCGAACCCGCTGCGGGGATGGAGAGGGTTTCTTGCTGCCCCCCATCGTTACTGAACGGGGCCCTTATCCCAAATGCTAAGAAGCTTTTCCTGTGCCTGCTCAGGTTTGAGCCTGGGAGCGGGTCAGGCACCTGGGGCTGATGTTTGGAAACGGCTTTTTTCCCCCTGCGACCCTCCCGCCGCGAAACGTTCTGTGGGTTTTGGGTTTGCCGGGAGCGCTGCAGAGCGACAGGGCCGTCGGCTTCTTCTGGAGCGAGGCGAGACGTTCACTTCGGCTCCGGTCTGTTTGCCGGTCACAAACAAGCATTTGGGGAGCGCATAATTTGGGCTCTGTTAGTGCTGTCTGGTGCGGGTCTGGCAATGACCGCTGCGGAGGCTGCGCCGGGGAGGCCGGCGGCGCGCGGGAACGCGCAGACGAGGGGCCACCTCTGCGACGAGGGAGCGCTGCCGATGGCAACGCGCTGGGGGCACCGAGGGAACTCCTTCTCCTTCCTCCTCCGTGCCTGAGGAAGCACGGCTCGCGTCCGCAGCTCTCTGGCCAGCGGCCAGTGCGATTCAAATGCTGCAGCCTACCTCAGCGGGCTGCGGTTGCTGCCTGCACACGTTGCAAGTGGCGTTCGCGCTTGCTCAGCCTGGGACCTTCGAGAGGCTCAGCGCCGGGCTGCGAGAGGGAAGCAAACACAAGCGGGCAGATTCCTGTTAGCAGGTGGTAGCTGCTCGCGCTGCACAGCACCTGTGGGCAGACACGTAGACAGTGGTGGCTGTGCCGTCGAAGCAGCCCGAGTGGCACAGAGCCACTGTTCAGGAGTAAATGGAACACGGGGCATTGCATTTGCTCCTTGGCAGCCAGCCCGGCCGGACCCGCCGCGCTGCTTAGCTGCGGACATCCCTGTATTGACGTTCAAACAGTTTGGAAAACGCTGCCTTCGTTCGTGTCCTGAGTACGCAAACACGATCTTCGCAGCGTGAGCTGCGAGTGAGGTGGCGAGGTGAGCTGAAAGCTGGGCTTCTGCCTCTTTGGCTCGCTGGTCCATGCCAAGGCTGTTGACTGGTATCAGGGCATTCCTCCAAGGGCAGCAATCCCAGTCCAGTGCTCTGAGTAGGTGGAGAACCCTGCAACCTGCACTGAAGAAGCGTGCCGTCATGTTGTCTTTACAGCACGTCCAGTTTGCACTGATTCATTACTGGCCTTGAAAAGAAAGAGCCTTGCTGCCAGCTTTTGGTAGAGCACCGACAAAACCAGTGTGACCCCAAGCTTCACGAATAATAAGAGCTAAATCCTGTGGGATTCAGCAGGGAGCTGTTAGCACTGCGACAGGGCTGCAACGTCACTGGAGTACTTGGACACCAACCGCAGGCCGCTTTTCTCTCTCAGAAGATTTCTCCACCATTGGCCACTGAATGTTCTCCTGAGCTGCTGCTGCAATGAGTACAAACAGAAATGTTCAAAAAAGATAACGTACTTGTTAGGATAGGAGTGAAACAGTCCTCCTGGTTCACGTTTCCCATCTCAGCCACACAGAGAAAGAAAGTCCTGAACTCGTGTCCCAAGGGAGCACAGAAATTGATAGTTCTGGGTTGTCGTGGACTGGAGACACAGTCCAGTTGGACCAGGGAGTTGATGTCGTTCTGCTAGTCATAGAATGTTTTTGTTTCTTGTTTCTTTCCCTGTTTCCAGCTTTTAGATTAAACATATTCCAACACCTGACTGGAGTCAAACCAGTAGGAAGACACTGAGGAAGCCCACTCCAAGAAAGTTTTCTTCCTTGCTGCTCTCCCCTTTCTGTGATCAGCCTGAGATTAATCTCAGCTCTGCCTTGTTTTGGTCTTGATTAACCCTGCAGCAACGAAATGCTCTCACAAAGTTCTCTTACAGGTTTGTTCTCTTCCAGCAGAGGTCTGTGCGAACTTGTTCTAGAGTGGAGTGGTGTGTGCAGTCTCGTCAGCCTCCTCAGCGGAGCAATTAGACACTGATTAGGATCAGCGCTGCCATTACTGCTCCCCACAGACTCCACTTCTTTTGTTCTAAGTGTCACGTGAGGCTTTTAGGACTTATTGTCATTCTGGTGCTTCTGCTTCGTGAGCTGGATTCTCATTTGGGGAGCAAACCTGAAAGGGTCACGTTTAGAGCCCTTTGCGTTCGACAGATGAATTACCAAGAGACGGTGACCATGACCATGGGAGCGACACAGAGCACAGTGCTCCTGCGCAAAGAGCGCTCAGAAATGTTCCCACCTGACCTAGGGGGCTTACATGAGGCCCTCCAAAGTCAGAGTTAGAGGAATTTTGTAGCATTTGGAGCTGGAGTTAGAAAACCCTCTTGGTGAAGTAACAGCATCCTCTGGTCTTGCCCTGTTGGACAGGTTCAGAACTGAATTTGGTGACGACCACCCCTTTAGACACGTTTCAGGCCAGGAACTCGAGCGGGGCCCGATTTGGCGTATTGCTTCTCAACGCGCTGTGCCTTGCCTCGCGGTCGCGGTGGCTGAAAGGTTAGCTCACTTTCCTCCCCTCTCAGCTGCAGATGATGGGAGCAGGCAAACACTTCACCTCTCTCAAGTGCCAGCAGAAAGGTTATTGGGGCTGTGCCCAACACCCGCCACAAGTACTCCTTTGGCTCTGCCTCAGGTTGTGAGGGAGCTGAGGTAACCAGCCGGCTGAAGCGGAGAAAGCAGCGCACCATTGTCACCGTTTTCAACTGGTGTGGAAAGACGTTCAACCAGAATAAAAGAGTCTCGTTCAGAGACTTAGCTTTGTATCAAGAACACGGTGTGTGCTTACTCTCAGGAGTGGCTCTATTTGACCAAGGAAATGCCGGTAGAACCGAGAGTTTATGACTAAACACACTTGACTAGAAACCACACGGAGAAAAGTCTTGGGAGCTCATTTGCCAAGAGCTGGCTGAACTGCGGCACTGTGGTAATGAGGCACTGGACAGCAGAGGAGCTGGAAGCACAACCTGGCTTCCTCATTCCTCCTCCGTTCTCCAGGTTAGGTAGCCAGCTGGACCTTCCACAGCACGTATTTCCTTACCGTGCTGCTGCAAGCTGTCTCCAGGCATTTCTCGCTTAGATTCCCTCGAGATGGGTGGGTTTTTCCCTTCTTCTCCTCTGCCCATGGAATGGGAAGCTTATTGACGCACGGTCTCGGGTAACTGCTTCTCCGGCCCCTCTGCGCTAGAGCGCGTGCACACGCACGCAGGCACGGAGCGGGAAGCAGTCTTCTCGTTGCTGCAAGTAATCCCTCCCTGGGTCCTCGTCCTGAGCAGCAGCTATTCCGTATCACCTCGTAGTCACAAACAAAGGACTTTTTCCCACGCCATTATATGTTGACATTAGCCTTCTGTTCACGCTTGGCGTGTTGGCTTTCGAAGGCTGTTTGATGGCAGATGCAGCTCTGCGCCAGCACTGCTGGAACCGAACGCGGTGAGCAAACCTGTCCTGCTGCATTGCTTCAGCCCTTTGAAAGCAGAAAGCATTTCTCTGACTCATTACTGTAAATTTACTAACAGAGTGTACCGGCAATGCCTTCCTGACCGAGAGTGTTTGCCGCTGCTCGAGAGGTTAACGCAGGTGCAAAGTGCACATCGTGACGTGTTCTTGATACCAGCCAGAGGCGAGCGTGAAGTAGCTTATCTCTGAAAGCAAGAGATAAGGAGGAAGTTGTGAGGTCCTTGCCAGCGAACGCATAATCCTCATGCCTGACGCTCACCAGTAACCAGGGTATGTGGGGCTGGCAGGCAGAGGCCCAGGCTGAAAACTGGGGCTTCTGCACCACAGCCTCTTGGCTTTTGCTGAGGCCTTTGGCAAGTGATTTAGAGCCAAATCAGAGTGCACCCCCTCCCTGAGCAGGGGCAGAGGGAGGGAGAAGGGAACCGGACAGGGAGGTGGACACGAGAGGAGATTTCACACGTCTCCACTTCCACTGTCTGCAGCTGCAAAATGGGCACCTCTGGCTTTGATTCCCAGGGACAGGCAGTTCTACAGGTGGAAGGGAAAGCTGCTCTCAGGCGTGATGCTGCTGACGGTGCAGTGCAACAGTTTGAAAGGAGACGTGCAAAAGCGTAGCCCTGTGTTTCAGTCAGAGGCAGCAGCACTTTCAGAGCAGCAGGTTTGTGCTGCTGAGCTGTGGACGGGGAAAAGCCCCCAGACCGAACCTTCCTTTCAAAAACGAGATGCAAATTCTGAATCGGTAGCTGCGTGTTTCCTGTCAGAAAAAGATCCCCTGCAGCTTCCTAATAACAGCTGAAACTCCAAAGGGCTAAGATGTGCCAGCCTTTGGGCCACCCTGGTCGCCAGCGAAACAGTCTGGATGCACAGGGACACAGACGGGAGCTGCGGGTTCTAGGGGCAAGTGTTTGCAGTTCACGTTCAAGCCTACAGTGACACTTGCTCTGCGTGCAGGAGTTTCCTTACAGCTGCAGTGTCACAGACTGAAATCGCTTATGGCTTGCCCTGCTCTTCCAGCTTTGGCCTTTTTCCCTCCTAGACATAGTTCTCATTGTGTGTGTCCTCATCTGTTGTGGATGTCACTCAGAGAGAAAACTGTTGGGTCCTCGCTGTGCCACTTCCTACACTGCCTTCGCTGCGGGAACTGTCACCGTAACAAAAGGTCTGAAGGGCTGGGAAGGAAACCTGCAGTCATCCTGTCTAGTTGTGAACATTCCTATGAATACAAATGATCTCCAGCTTTACAGAAGGCGTTTTATGTTGAGCACCTTCAGCAGGGAAAGGCGTGTCAGGTCACTCACACGGAAGACCCAGCGTAAGGGAAGGTCTTGCCTTGTTGTGCTCAGCAACGCCGAGGGGTTTTAGCCCTAAACTAAGAAACAAATGCATGAAAACACCTTTGAAACGTCAAGCAACTTACTCAGACCTTACTTTAGATTTGTTAAACGATTTGTAAACCTTTTTGTGAGCCTCATCTACTTTTCCCATGCTATCACAGACATGCAAGTCGTCTTGCCATATGCTCTGACAAATTCCTGCAGCTCTACTACCAAGTTCCTCATGAAGTCACGAGACAGCAAGTGCAGTGCCTTCATTGCCATCCGCAGGCACAAATCTACGTACTGATGCTGCTGTAAACCCAGGGCTACTCCGTTCGTTTGATGGGGATGTTTTGGCCTTAGCTGCTGTGGAGTTTGGCTCTGTCTTTATATCTGGCTCTATCTGGGTTTCTTCCCCAAGGGGCAAATGCAACTCAGTCTGTGCATTTTCTTTAGACTCCTTGCAGGTGATTGCTACTGTTGTAACCAAGGTAAGTGTTGTAAAGTCGTCTAGGTACAGGTTCGGGTGGGGTTTTCAGACTGCCCACAACTTGCTGGAATAAGCTGGGGTACGTGCAAGTGCTGAAGTCACAGAATCACAGACCATTTGGGATTGAAAGGGACCTCAAAAGATCATCCAGTCCAGTCCCCCAGATCTAGGTGATCCAGAGCAGGATCATGTAGATCAGTCAGAGCCTCGAGGCCGGTGCTCTGTGCCTCTTGTTCCTGCCTGTTCACTAACCTGCTACAGGAGGTTCATGGTTAGGAGCCCTTGCAGGATCAGGCGCCACATTTCTAACACTAACCATTTGTCACCTTCTCATTAGAGACGACTGAAGTCTCGGCGGCAGTGAGTGCCAGCACTCTGGTGCTCGTGCTGCTTGCTCTGCACCGCTGGTGGAGACTTTGGGCTGTGATAGCAAACACAGGCACCTTTGTTTCTCTTTCCCACAAAACTTGCGCTGGACTCGGAATCTGGCCCTCATCGCTCAGCCTCAGAAGCGCGTACGGGGACGGACTTCGCGTCAGACCATGCTGCTTTTGCTTTTTGCTAAATGAACAACAAACAAGGGAGCTAGAAGGGGGGAAATTAAGTTTTAATGGAAACACATTGAATCTTCCGTCTTCTGCTGGAATAAAGCATTAACATAGTAAACAAATTCATCTTTGCTCTTAAATTCTCTGGTAACATACAGTGTGTTTTGAGCTTTGCCATGGCTGCGGTGTGGCTAAACCACATCGTGCTGCTGGTCACACTCACACCTCTAATTGTCACGGTTCTTTGACATCAAACTACACCTTTAAAAAGAAAAGCTGTGTGTGGCCCACATCTGTGCACCGACACCTCAGCTAAGATACCATCGCCTTTTAGAAGGAGGTGCTTCAACACGTCAGTGGTCACAGTGTTTTCTGACCAAAACTGCTCTTTGTTGGGACACAGCTCCGAGCCCACGTACCCCCACAGTCAGTCCCTGCATTGTGCCCTGCAGCACCTTGCTGAATGCTGCACCTCAACACGAGCAAAGCTGGTCTAGGATAAACGGAAATGTTCTGTTCTAGGCAGCTCGTCCGCTGATGGCACTGCTACGGTGGCCTTACGACAGCTGACAGATGGGCTGGAAACAGGAGTATGCAAAGAAAAAAGCAAGTGTGACTTGGGCCCACTGTTCAGGGCGGTCGGTGCTGTAACGTAGACCTTTCTTCTCCTTAAGCGCAGTGTAGTTCACAATAATTTAAAATACTCTATAGACATGTCAATGCTGTACAATAATATAACTTAATTGGCTTCTTCAGTTGTAGTCAACAAATACCCTTCCAATATATTTACAGTGTCTAGGACCACAGGACTGTTCATTACTGTGCTTGGGAAAGGACTTTGCTTCCTGTTGAGGGTGTAGTGAAAGTGCAGTGTATCACTGCTCAAAAACAACAGCCATGGCTCAAAGGGAGCTGACATCTTGTGGAGCAACTGGCAGCTTTAGGGGCTGCTGTTGACTTCTGTAGAGCTGCACTCATCCTTGTAAATTAACAGCAACAGTGTGGCACAAAAAGGGAGCTCTTCCATCTTGGATTGCTCCATGGGAGACTCGTCTGGTTTTCAGAGGGCAAATGCTTTGCACTAGAAAGACATGTCCTCAGGGCTGTTCACATGGAGGTTCCCCACTGACTAGTGACTCTGGGTAATACAGGTCCATAAATGATGGAGGTGATCCTGGCTCACCCAGATGTCACCCATGTGGGAGTTGGCAGACAGGTGCCAAGAACACTACGTGGTGTGGCGAGCACCGCCATGGCAGGTGAGGAGGGCTCGTGGCCGTGCAGCCCGTCAGTGAAAGTAGTGAAATGAGACAACAGCTAGAAATGCAGGTACACGGGTGCTGGAAATTTTTAATCCAAGTTTTTGGAAAATCAGGTGGGGACATTTGCTACAGGCAAACATTGCTGTGGTTAGATGTACTGTGCTGTGAGTGGGCGTATCTGGCCCGCAGGGCTAAAAACACTGGCTTTTACAGTAGTAAATATTTGAGGATTTCAAGAGATCTCCCACAGGGAAAGGTGTGTGATTTGGAATTGAGTGCTGTGCTAAAAAGTCGGCTTCTTTCTTAGCAGTCGTGCATTTACCAGGGGGCACCTTATTGCCAACATTGGAATAATAACGGATGAACCCAAATCTTAGCTTTCTGATGCTCCTGGAGCCACCACAGCTCACAGGTCGCAGCAACATGCAGCTCAGCTACCATGTTTTTGTTAAAGTCTCAGTTCATAATCTCTTCGAAAGTGTTGGTGGCAGTAACTTTCAACCATTAAAGGCAAAACACAAAGATCCTACTGGTGCGTTAAAGGAAAGACAACCAGTGCTTGCCGAAGCATGTCTTTGTAGCCTGTCCTTCCTCGTGAGGGGCTGGGAGCTTGCTCTCCGTGGTTCAAGCCTGAGTTGAAAAACACTCGTTTTTATTCAGGAGGCAAGCGGGAAAAGCTTCTGTCAAGAGTTTGTAACCACAGTTTCACGTAATCTTCTTCTTCAGTCCAGGTAACTGCTGAAGACCTACAGTAACTGAACTCTCTACTAGTGGGGCGACAATGAATCAGTAGCATTGAAGAACTTGGGGAGAACCACATACAAAACCGTAAAGTCAGCATTGCAGTCAGTTTACATTTAGTACAGAATTAAGACACAGCTACCCGTTAGTGCTTAGATTGGTTTTATCCTATTAAACACATAAATAATGGTTTGGACTGTTCGTTCAAAGAGTCACAGTGTCACTGGCAGCTGGTGCCCTTTTGTGAAGGCTGGTTTTCCCAAGCTGACAGTGGAGATTTTCCAGCTTCGATTTTGTGTCCCCACCGGTTGTTTTCTCTCTCCCTGCTTTCTCAGACTTGTAGGGTTTTGCAGCAGGACTGCCGTGTTCTGGGCACTGGCGGGTGCGTTCCCTTAGAAAAAAGTACCTGTTTGCACGTGGGTTTGTTGTGAAACGGGAGAAAGCATCGTCGTCTTCTCAACACCACGGGAGCTGCAACGTGTTTGTCTTCATTGCTACGTGTAACCCAGAACACTGACTTGGACAATTCTACAACACCCAGATTGCAGTTTTAAAAAAAAACAAAACAAACAACCAAAACCGACAACAAAAGAGAGAGGACGTTTCACGAGGTTACCAACATCACCTTAGTCCTGGTGCCCTTGTTGCCAAAGCAGTTACAACAGCCAGCCAGCCAACCAGCCAAGATGCACCATCCTTAGAAGTCTGAGTCGTAGGGAAGGAGCAGTTGTGGTGGTGGAGCCTGTTTCCCTAAAGGTCAGCTGTGCAAAATGACGCTGTCATCACACGTTGTACTCCACTGTCTTTGCTCGTGGCCACTTGCTGCGTTCACTTGCACACGATGCCGTTATTTGCAGGTGAACACCTCTGTCCGCTCGCTGCACGTGTTGCACTTCACAAAGCAGCACCAGTGGAACTTGCAATTGCATTGCCACACCTTGGTGTACTGGTGCGTGTTGTACCCTCTTCCGCAGCACATCATGTCACACCCGTCTGCACTGGGAGAGGTACGGTTGCAGAGTCGACCCTGGGTACCAACACTCCCCGTGGAAGCATCTTCCTCACAGTAGTTGGGTGACTTTTCAATGTACACTAAATCCGTTTCCATGGGTTTCTGGTAACTCTTAATCTGCTTGATCTTCAGGAAGGTCGGCTGCCTCAGTCTGCTGGCTCGTACCACCTCCACTTGCACGGCGGCATTGTATTTCTCTTTCAAAATATATCCAATCTCTCTGAATTTGGGAAGTGTAGTCCAGCAGGTCTTCGTAGTACAGGAACCCGAAACTCCGTGGCATTTGCACTCCAATTTCATTCTCTCTTCAAGAACCTGTGAGCACAGACATCAGGACACTGTTACTGTAGGAAAACAAACAGTGCCACGAGCTTGCCTAAAGCTCTCGCATTACATAAAGCCTGGTCAGAAGCTGAGTGTTCTGCCAAACATTTGCTTTCTGTTTCCAGACACCAGAGGAGACATGAAGATGTTGGGGACAGCATTTCAGAAGACAAGTCTTTGGAGCCAAAGGAATTCCTGGGCCTTCAGGGACTTGGGAAAAAATTTCAAACCATGTTGATAAGAGAAAAATGATGTTTGTTCTGTGTCATGAGGTTTACCATGTCTAATAATTTAAAGTAATGCTGAAAGAATGTTTAAAAAGGTTGAACCAGTCTTACTATCATAGGAACGACGTGGGAACACACGTTGTTCCTAGGAAAATGAATCGTGCCCTATGAATACAGTGGCTGAACAGACACTTAGGTTCGCAGCATGACTACAAGTGCTTGCTATACCAGCAGTGGCAATATCAGCACACCTATGAGGTATTCCAGCCACAGGGCACACCATCCCCTTTAAAGCCAGCACTCATTGCAGTGTCTAGCCAGGCTGTCAATCAAACATTCAGTCACAAGTACATCTTTTACACCAGAACACTTTTACACTATGCCACATTTGAGAAGATCAAATCCACCAGAGGTTCCCGCTCAGCTGTCAGCCAAAGAGAAGTGAGAGCCTTTATTACTGCTGTTGCTAGAGAAGGTTAGTCCAGCATCAGATGGTCTCCAGAATGGACCCAACCATATGGGAGCTTGGGCTGACGCTCTGCTTCTCACGTCCCACCTCTACTGCAGCCAAGACGCACCAGAGCTGGCAAACCCTCCCTCCTCGGGCACGGCTGTATCCCTAGGGGGAAGGCGGGCAGATGCCCTCCCACTCTATGTGCAAAGCAGAGGGAAGTGCCTCTGCTATTCTGCCCTTGCGCTACCACTTGAGCCTGGCCACAACTGCACCCACAGTCATCACTAGCTTATTAGCTAAGAACAAAGCAAACTGGTCTTTCCCCATTGCAAAGGGGTGCTAGCGAAGAAACAGGAGCTCCTACTAAACTTTTCTTAGAGCTTTGCTGATGCTGCAGACCTTCTCTTCTGGTGGTTTCATTGCAAATCGTCCGTTAAGAATGTGACTTAAACGGGCAAAGGACAAAAGGGTCGAAATGGGGGTACAATGGCTTAACTGAGGAGAAGGCAAGTCTGAAGTGCTTACAGCTGGAGAAACTGGCCTTGAAACAAAAGATGCACAGAGCTGGTTACCCCTGCACACAGAGAGAGCACTGTCCTGAGTTGTCTGAGTTTCACTTCAGTTGCATTTTGTCTTCTCCCAACTTTGTGGGGTTTCAATCTCAAAGAGGTTTGGACCGTCCCTTGCCAACATACAGCAGCAAGGAAAAGATGGCTGAGCATCCTGTTCAAAAGTACCTTGGACCTTCTGGAACAACAGGCTTTTCCCAGGCCAGGGCAGCGTGTCAGAGGAAGAAGAGGTGGTTTCCAGGGAAGTCTATGGGGTTAGGGGAGAAGTTCGTACAGCAGCTACTCTGAAAAACCAACGAGCGAGGCTGTGGCCAGCTGCTTTTTACAGACCCTGAAAAGGCTGCTGACAGACTGCATCGCCTTCCTGTCTTCTCTACAGAGCAAAGAGAAACTGAGCAGCCTCTGCTGCGGCAGCAGCACTTTCAGCAGCAACGGGCAGGGGAATGTCTTATGAAACGCTCAAGGAACTGCTGAGGTCTCCACTGTCTCCGCTTCATGCCTGCACAGAACACTCTCATTTTTCCAGAGACCCCCAAACAAGATTCCAATCCTGTTCCACAAACCTGGCTCGGAACATTCCGGTGGTATCTAGATGTATGTGTAGGCTTGCATACTAGTGCTTGTTAGTTTCGTGTGGCGTTGCTGATGTACATGGAGTAAAACCAGCACCTTCCAAATGTTTCTACACCTCTCTCTACTGCTAGTCAACGTGCAGCTGCAGACACAAGAACCGGAGTAAAACTCGTTACCGAGAGTGGATGGAGGCAACCTTCTCTATACCTTCACCAAAGAGGATCTGAAGACTTGTAGGAAAGCCTGATCGAGGGGATGTCGTGCCTGATTCACGCTCCTCTGCTCCCTGAGGACTACATGTCAGTGAAGAGTAAACGTTTTGCCATGTTCTGGCTGTGTTTTTAATGTTTTTGATTGAAAAGGCCAAGTCAGTCATTTGCTCAGAGAGTGGGAGGAGGTGAAACTTGTGAGACTCCTTCTTGCATGGGCTCAATGCTCTGGACACTGTTGCCAGGAGCCTCTGGCTCTGCCACATATGTGCATCCCTCACACACCACCAAGTGTCCTGGTTCCTGAAAGACAACGACATCACCTGTTCTGATGTCCTAGAGGGGAACCTCAGTGCGCAGCTATCCATGCACATGGATTCACATTTGCCTCTGTGCGTCTGGCTGGTTGAGATCCTGCCGCTTGCCACAGCACTGCCTGGCGCCCTCCAGCACCCTCCAGCAACTTGATCCTCAATCCCAGGGTCTGTCTTTGTTTCCGTATTTCTGAGGAGAGTGAGGCACTTGGAGGAACCAACAAGGAGAGGTGCACTGCTGGACCTTGTATTAACTAATAAAGAGGGACGGGTTGAGGACATTAAGGTGGGGAACAGCCTTGGGGACAGTGATCATGACATGGTGGAATTTAGTATCCTAAAGGGTAGAATCAGAACAACAAGTAG
>JAOXOE010000001.1:47577687-47610328 GCA_028565055.1 Phoeniculus purpureus
CTGTGAGGGTCACAGAGCACTGGAACAGGCTCCCCAGGGGGGTCATGGAGTCTCCTTCTCTGGGGACTTTCAAGGCCTGCCTGGATATGTTCCTCTGTGATCTGTGTTAGATGGTTTCGTCCTGCTCCAGCAGGGGGTTGGACTCGATGATCTCTTTGGGTCCCTTCCAACCCCTAACATCCTGTGATCCTATGATCCTATGATGGGCACAGCTTTCACTGCTGTATTTTCCAAGGGTTCCTACTCGTTCTGGTGGCAGAAGGACTCCAACGTGAAAGCCACGTGGCTCAGAGAGCAGGAGTTTCAGCAAGTGCCGATCCGTTCTTCTGGAGCCAGTCTCACCGGTGTTACTGGGTTCTGAAGGCTCCTTTCATGAGTGGGGGACCTTGGGGTTACCATGCCGAGCACAGGCCCAAGCAGCAGGTAGCTAAACTCCTCCGTGCTGTGGTTTGTGTGCCCGCAGGCAGCTGCGGCTGTAGAGTTGCGCCCAAAGCCTTGGCGGTCAGGGAATACGAGGCCCAGACTAGGCAGATTCTAAACATCTCCTTTTCCCTCTTTCCAGCAGCTGCTGCAGAGCCAACATGCCAGCACCCTCCAGCTTTCCCAGAGTCAAAGTTTCTCAGCCAGCTCCCCAGAGTCAAAGGGTCTCCAGTCAACTTCCATCTGCTGGACCTGGCCGAGGTGGTAGGATCTGATCCTGTTCACTCAATGCAATGACGTGTGAGATTTTTCCTTCCTAAACGTCCTTCCAGCTCAGTTTTCCTCAGCAAAATGTCCATCAAGGTTTCGATTCTGAGCCTTGAATTTACACCCAACCTTAACCAAGTCCAGGACGTTACACCCAGCCAGGTGCCTGATTCAAGCTCGAGAACCATTAGCTTGTGTGATCCCCTCTCTCGGCAGTTTCATTTGTCGTCTCACTGCCTTGTGTCTGATCTTGAGTGGTTTAGAGCAAGATTTGCCTCCCAGAGCACATTCCCACCACTGGGCTGCTCTGCCTCAGACTAGCTGTAGAAACACTTCTTGGGTCCCTGTTCCACACACTAGTCACTCCCGCCCCAGCAGGAGTCTGCCAAGGAAAAATTTCTAACTACCTCCTGCGACTTTGGTAGATGAGTTGTGAGCTACAAAGCAGAAGGCTCTCTTGCCCCACACACTTCAAACCTCTACAAATCAGACACCGAAAATGCAACTTATTCACTGCTAGTTAAGGAGCAAAGAAGCTGAAATAAAACAAAACCTTGCACGTGAAGAGGAACCCCTTCTTTTCAAGTTCTCTCTCTAGACCCAGCGGCAGAGGATCAGAGCCCATTTCTGTTCGCATTAAAAGTCCTGTCTGGAAGAAACATGTGGAAGCTCTAGTAGCGCTTTGTGAGTGTTTGGTTTGGCTCCCCTTCCCGGGCTGTGTTTTCCTCAGTGGAAAGGCGCAGTTCTGGCTCAGATGGCGAGCGTAATAGAATCCACATTGCTGTTGGACTGCAGCAGCAAAAGGGAGCAGATGACTCTGAGAGTTTTCCCCCATCAGACACTACTGAGCAACAGCAGCACCAAAGAGGTGGCTCCCGGTTGCAAGATGTCACCACCTCTTTGGTGCCCTTGTGACAGCAGCCACAAGACCCGACGGCTTCTGGTTCTGTGCGAGCGCTGGCTAACATCAGTCCCGTCGCAGGCTGGGCTCTACCACTGCTGGCGAAATGCTGACCTGCTGGAGCCGTCAGGTGAGCAAAACCGGGTTTGTTTGGGTTGGTTTTTTGTCTCTGGCAGAGTTAGCAAGGTGTAGTGCTGCTCCTCTCACATCAGTGTCCTGAGGACAGTCATCCTTCTTCGCAAACCACAGAGCCCGGGACGGAGCAGTTTGTGCCATGCCTTCTCTGCTTGTGCCAAACTCTGTGAATGGAAGACGCTGTGCAGCCAGCTGCGTATTTTAATCTGCCCTCCGCTGTGAGTCTGTTCCATCGAGTATCAAACAGTCAGTTCTGCTCTGTGGAATGGGAGAGGAGGAGCTGAGCTACTTCTCGTGTCACGTCTTCTTTTTCTTTGTTGTTTGCTTAGCTCATTGAGAGCCAAGCGAGTGCTTCGCAGTGGGCCAAGACCCCTCTACAGCACGAGATGGTTTTTTCTCTGGCACTGACCAGAGCTCAGCAGGGCTGGGGACCCTCTGAAGTGCCCAAAAGGAATGGACTTACCACCCTTTGCCCTTCATCTGCCTCCCTAGGTAAGGCATCCTCTCCTGCACTGTCCCCACCAAATGCATTAGCATCCGGGAGAAGGGTTAGGGTTCTCTTCACCGCTGTGCTCTTCACCAACGCTCTCCCCTTGGCTAGCAGGAAAATCACCGAGATTTTGGGACCTGCTCTTCGTCAGGTCAAAGTCCATCCTGGTAGGAGAACAGGCTCTAAAGCCTTACTGATCTGTCCCTATTCCGTACCTTGCAGAAGAAGAGAAAACAACCGCTAAGCTTCAGCAAAAAGCTGCTGCAATTGTTTCAGACTTTCTGAATTTTATTTGGACAACGAAATTCTGCTGCAAAGAGCAGTGAAGCGTTCATCAAACCTTTCCTGAGCCAGGTGTGAGTGCTAGACTGTGTTCTCCTCTCCATGCAACTTGCTCTAAAGCACAACGTCAAATTTCACGACACCTTAAGCTGAAGCGGTCAACAGCCTTTCTTTGCTGTTTGTCCTCTGTCGGGCAGCACAGAGACGCCAGGCTTGGGGCTGTGCAGGAGCTTCTAACTAGAGGCATGCTGTGGGTCTGCCACACGGTCCATGGCGTGCATGGGCATGCACATCTCCAGAACACAACTGCCTAGCACGTACTAAAGTACTTGGCAATTCCCTCTCCCCCCACACCCCTGCCTCTCAAATTTTGAAGCAAACCGTTCAAAAAGCAGGACAGTACCAGATGTAGTTTCTGGCAGTCGGTCCTGTGGGTGTGCTTATGGAAGGAAAAAATAGGCTAGTAAATCCAGCCCAGTTGGAAGCAGACAAACTATCCTCATGAGGTTTTGAGCCAGACCTTCCATATTCAGGACACACGGATGAGCTCAACTCATCCATCCAACCCACCCGGGCTGCATCACCCAACTTTTTGAAACGGGATTTACATCTGTCTGCAGATCAGCTGAAGTGGGAAAGTGCAGGCTGTGCCACCTAGAACAACTACTGAAAACTTCCCTGCTGTGAACGGGTGCGCAAGGCTGCTCTTGTAAAGGCCCAACCCAGACCAAAGAAGACATACCCTGGCTTCCAGAGTTTTGTTCTAGCCTTTTGCCTCAGTCAGTCTTGAGTTCAGAAAGACTTCTTCATAAAAACAGCAGATGATCTCAGACAGGCCAGAATCGCCAAGGGTGATGCACTGCGTGGCTTTGCCTACTCACTTGATGGGACCAACATGACCCCCAAACCACCTTCCCTACGAGCACATCACTGATGGACAGCCCTTCACAAAAGCAAAAGGCTGCACCAAATCCTTTCATCCATCAGCAGTTTGAGAAAAGGACACAGAGCCTTATGAATTGCAGTGACCGTGTATGGGTGTCAGTAACTGCTTGAAAACGTCAGTAACCAAGAAGTGGGCAAGTCCCAACATCCTGTTTGCTTTAAAATGCGTTGAGGAGAAAACCCTGTGTTGCGGGCATTTACAAGCCTGTTTGTCCCTGTCTCAGGAGCACGAGCACTATCGTTTGTGTTTGCAAGAGTACTCGCACAAAACTATGCGTTTAGAGATGTTGACGTGGAAAATATTTGCTACCAAAAATACCTGTGAAAACACACACGTCTTTGCTTCTCTCATGTCCCTCCACTTAGGAAATTCTGATGAAGACAAGGAATATAATTTGCTTAATAATCATCAGCAATGTGGTCAAGTGGTTCCTGGCCCGTACTTGAAACTAGGAGACCTGGACTCCGTGCCTGGCTTCGATACTGAGCTGCCTCCCTTCCCTTGGCAAGGACCTCCACTGCTTTCTGTCGATGCATGTGCTTGTGCTTGTCTGTGTCTGGCACGTTTAGAATGCAGCGTGTTCAAACAGAAAACACATCGGCATCTCTGTGGGAGCGGCAGTGCCCACCACAGAGGTTTCCCGGTTTAAGCCAGGATGATAACGCATCTGGCAGCAACAAATGCTCCCTTGCACCACTCCCTTGATGTGTGATTTCCTTCTGCTTTTGCACGCAGACACAATGCCAAGGTGAAACATCCAGGCTAAGAGATGAGACCTGGAGCCACTCTAAGCTGCTGGTGCTTACACCTGTTGCTTACAGCAAGTTTTGGGAAGAAAAGACTTTTAAGGATGTCTTTCTCGCTGGCTTTTCCATTAGCTCCCTCCTTCTTGTCTGGAGACCTCAGCACATCATTCCATTATTGATCCTGTCTCTACACTTGAGACTGCACCACATAACTGATTTCTTTCACCACGTTGAACTTACAAAGCGTTTTCATCCCCCTAGCTAGCTGCCCACACGCCACCTTCAGCTTCGGTGCCCAGGCAGCTGCAAGCCCCAGGAGGGTTTGTCACACAGACCAAGCATTAACAATACAGGCAATAGGACAACTGCACTGCTTGTGTCAGCACCAATTCAACCACCTCTGTCCCCCTCCACAGACAGTGCTCAGTGTAGGACAGACAGGACACACTTGTTTTAGAGGAGAAAACGTACGTCCAGCTTTGGGGGCTGCGTGTGGAGGAGCCTGGACTCTCCTAACAACAATGGAGGGTAGAGACAGAAATTCTTACGTGGAGGAAGACACTCTAGCAGGTCTAACAACATCCCTCCTAGGGTAGACATCTGTTATGCAGAAAGACTGCGTATACCTTTCAAGTTTTGAGAGGTCTGAGGACTGTTTTTCAGCAGACACATCAGCCTAGCTCCGTGAAGGTGACCGTTTCCACTGCAAGCAGCCCCCTTCATGGCTGCAGACATGAACTAGTTTCTTTTTCCAGAATGATGCTTCCACAGCTGTTTGCAGTCCACCCATGAGAAACAGGCAATAGGGTGCTTCCTATTAAGGTTGATCTCCTGCTAACCACTTCATTAGGGCTGTGGTTAAAGACATATTTTGGGTCTGGGTGGAATAAACAGCTGCAAGTGCTACGGGAGCTCAGCCACACAGACCCTCAGTCCTGTCTCAGCACAAACCCCTGCATCTCTCGCTGCACTTCTGCAAAGGTGGTAAAGAGCAAAGATTTATCATTGTGTCAAACAGCTGCAGCAAGGTCCTTTCCATTGTCAGTGGGACTGGAAAATAAGGCTTATGAAGCAGAAGTGCTTAGGGTAGCATCTACAGTGCACAGCCAGATCTGAACGGAAAGGAACAGCAACAAAATGTAAGCATTAGGTGCCATCAGGCAACTTGATGTGGGTGTGGGGTAACAGCGGGGAGAGGGGTAATGCCACCTCAGGAAGTGACTTCCCCTCAGGGAACACCTCCTGCTACCACGCCAGCCTCCCCCCATCCTCCAGAGCACAGGTTTTCCCATCCATCCCTCGTCCTTTCTGGAATACCTTTCTTCCAGCCTCATTGTTGTGCAAGTTCATCAGCCTCCGTGCATTCTTTTTGATTTCTCGGGCATCAACAAACCTCCGGGAGAACTCAATGCCGTATCTGATATCCGCAGAGCAGCCTCCCCACTTCCAGCCCTCCTCCTGGTTGTAGTAGCCCTGTTTCTCTCGGTCACAGCCACAATTGCTGAGATTGCCCTGGCTGCAGGCGGCCGTGACAGCGTGTGCAACCCCGGCAGCAGTAATGGCATAGGTGAACGCAGCTTCCCTGCTTCCTGTGGAGAGAAGCCAAAAGCTGATGGGTTGTCAGAAAGGCAGCACGTCCTTAGTAAAGAAACTACTACACACATTATCTACAGCAATGGTGTCAGGCAGCAGCACGGGGAGGGTGTCACCACTGTCTGTTTCCCAACTCTTGCACAATTACCTGTGTACTTAGTGTTCGGCTCAGTCAGGGTCTGTTACTCCAAGTAAGCACCAGCCACGTTATCATCCCACCTAGCACCCTTCGTCAGAGGGAAATCTGACAACGGTCTGGCCGTCTGAGATGGTGAGGTGAGGCAACGCCACCTGTTTTCACAGTGTCTCGTCAGGGCTGTTAGATGAGCTGGTTCAGATCAGTAATAAGTGAGTCACTGCTGCCAGCGCTCACCTGGGACAGTTACCCCTAACCATGGGCACTGCATGGAAAGAGACAAGGGTTCAGGCAACGTGACAACACAGACCCTGTCAGATGTGTGAGGGGCTAAGACACAAGTGGGGAAGGTTATTAATCCACCTCCATGAATGTTCCAGCAGAGTCCAGTAGCGATGTTGAGTGTACAGGGCCAGACAGGTTTTGTTTCCTTTCGTGGTAGAGCAGAGGAGACCTCGTTCTCTTGCTGGTCTCTCTGGTACGTTAGTGTTGTGGCTTGAGAACCCTGAACATGTTTTAACCAAGTGCTTACAGCTGACGTGTGAGAAGCAAAGGGGAGATTAAGGAAACCACTTACAAGCTGCAGTCAAGGAAAGACAACTTTCTCAGTCTGGGGGAAAAAGGCACCAAGATGTTTTGATTCCCACACACACTCCAAACCCCCCACCCCTCACAGGACGGGCATCGCTAAGGCTCGCAGGTATTCATCAAAAACCGGTAACATCGCTTAAACAAGAAAAACATCTTCACGGCCAACCCCCAAAAGGGATAAGGACCTTCCAGCGGCTCCTGCTTCTGAAGCTAGCGGTGTCCCCTCTCCCCACCAAGTCTCTCCCCCCAAGCTCTACACTGTGGAATATCCACTGTTCAGACAGTAATTGCTAAATCCTGAGTTAGCAATGACAGAGGAAAATGCAACCACTGCTGCTCAACAAAAGAAATTCTTCACATGCTTCCACCGTCTGTAGACACAAGATAGATTATGTGGTGCAACACAATATGGGTCAGCAGTAAGAAGAGATGAAGCACAGGATAAGCGGATCTTCTGGCCAAAGCTGTCCTTTTCAACAAGTCTAATTTTGTGCGTGAAAGGTAAGGACGGATGCACAGAGACACTCTTATGGGCAAAAGATTATAGATGGCTAGATAATGGGTGAAGCAACGCTCAGCCAGGAGCGCTCCAGGTAGGGCCAGATGAAGACTTCTGCAGACAAGTCTTGTTCCTTCATAGTTTTGTGTTCCATTGAGCACTCTCATCAGCTCTTCTCAAGAAAAACTGCAGATTCTTCTCTTTGCGCTTGCGCCAAGGACAAGTCCGTGAGCATTGTCTCACGGTCCGGAGGAGAGCCCTTCTCTGGTTCTGCATTTTCAGTGTCATCAATGTTGGCTTCCTTGGTTTATAACCTAAAAGCAAGAATTGCTTTGATTGCTCTGTCTCTCTGATTTACTGGAGACAACGCTGCGTGTCAGAACTAGAGACCGCTGAAATCAACTCACACGAGAAGAAAAAGCATTGCGGAAAATGAGGGCTGGCAGGAACCTCATGAGGATCTCTAGACCAACTCTCAACGCTCATGTGGGTTAATAACACAGGTGTTCTTTGTAATAGCTTTTTATTTGACCTGTTCATAAAGATCCTCAGTGGTGGGGATCCCATAACTATTCCAGTGCCTCGGGACATGCACTGGTCTATGTTTAACTAATACTGGCCTGAAACTCTCTTTCTGAATGCAAGCCCATTGCTTCTTTCTCTACATACGCTAAGAACCTCCTTCTTACGCTATGCCCCCTTCTTCCAGCACCAGCCTTTAAAGACTTCCACCCCTTTCTAGATGTCTTCCATCTTCAGTCCCTGCAGAGCAGTTTCAGCAGCTCTGATCACTCCCAACAGACAGGCTGTGCCTTGTGGTGTGATGCCAGAGATATGATGGGGAGCTCCAGCTGAGCCTTGCTCGCTCAAGGCTAGAGCAGAAGGAACACCTCGTCTGTCTCACGCACTCTTTGCTGGTGCCAGCATGGTGTTTTCACAGCAGCAGGGCATTTCTGACTCTCGCTGCTTGCAGTTGTCTTCTGCATGCTGCTGCCACTCCAGATGTTTCCCATCTTGCATTTGTGCAGCTGGTTGTTCCCACATGCAGATCCTCATGGGTCCATCTTTCTCATCTGCTTCTTTCTTTATTTCCTTCTGCCCTCCCCCCTTCCAGAAAATTTCTTCAGGCTCATTTTCAATTTTGACACAAACTTCTTCCAAATTCCTTAGAGGTCCTCCCAGCTTGGTAGCACCGGCAAATTTAATGTTCATATCGTAAAGTCACAATGTTCACAGCTTGTTCCCTTGGTCAAGTCAAGAGTCTAACTCTTACTGGCGCTAGATGCAGCGTGGATCACGAAGGACACCCAGTCGGTACACCCTTCCATTTTGATAACTTCCCTCCACATCCAACTTCCAGAGAAAACACACGCTACCGGTTGTGTGCGCTTTGGTTGTCTTGTGAGGGTGTCACACAGAGTGGGCCAAAGGCGTCACTGAAGCCCAAGAAATAGATACGGTACAAACTGCTGCTTCTCTGCCTTTGAGGCCCTGGGTAGCAAAAGAGGGAAATTGGGTGGGTTAGCATGATCTGTGCTTGACAGATCCCTGTTGACAGTTGCTCTTCTCCTTGTTTGCACTTATGAGCTTAAAAATGGGGGTTTGTTCCTGTGGTTTTTCATTTCCTGAAGTTAAGCTGGAGATTCTTCTCTTATCCAGCTTTTTTCATCTCTAGATTCCCACTAAGTTTTTATGGTTGGAGGTGCCCAGACTTTGTCCGTCAGTCTAGAATCAGTCACCTGGATGGTTTTCTGCGGCTCATACGGATTTTCCAAACCTTCTCTCAGAGTGAGATGTCCATGAGCCAGATTTCTTTCACACTGGCCTTTTTGCAGCCGTGTTGACACCAGTGATGCTGGTTTGGTAGCCTGTCCACCCCAAGGAGCCATTTGCTATGCCTCTGCTTTTCACTTCTTTTTTTCCAAGCATTTTTCCAATGTCACGGCTATCTTCTAAAGATTGGGGGTACTTTCTGCAGCGGTTTCTATAATGAGGACTCCAAAACTACACTTTTTTGTGAACTAACTTAACCCTTAAACACATTTAGTTAACCCTTGGCAATCATCAGTCAGCATTTCTTTTCCAGAGTGATCATAACTCCATTGTGCTTTTCACTCCTTTGGCCACATGCCCTTGGTGGAACTTGCCTGGGACAGCTCTCATGACGTCTGTGAGATGGCTGTGACTTTTGGGAGGATGTTTAGGAATGCCCGGGGAAGCAGAAAAAGTCTGGCCTCCCCCTGTGAAAGTGTAGGTATTTGAGTAAATACCCGTTCCTAATTCAGCACTGACAAATAACTTGTGTCTCGGTCTTACAGAAAAAGGGGGAACTGAGCTCGATCCCAAAGCACTGCTAGTTGGTCTTGTCGAGATGTAATCAGAGCGTGGTGCTAAGTGCTCATTGAAAGAGCGCACGAGAGCATGGTTTGAGGAAGGCAGAGCACACAAAGCATGAAGAAGTATTTCCCAGACACACTGCGCCATTGAGAAAAGCCTGTGCACTGTCACAGCCGGCTGTGCTTTCACAATGCTGCTGCTAACACTGTCAAAGCCATACATGGAAAGCAACGGCTCGGGCAGAGAGATTGTCTCCTGCCTGTGCGCTCTCCTGGACCCTCTGAAGTCCCATTGTGGAACTTAACGATTCCCTGCTGAATGCTTTGTGCTTTTCCTTTTCAGTGACAACGAGTGGTTTCATATATTGTGAGATGTGAAAGCCCAGCTAGAGACTGCTTGCAGCGCACTGGGGTTAGAATAGTCCTTTCAGCCCTTGTCGGAAAGCAAGGACTCCTGAAGGCATCTCAGAGAAACAAGGTCTCATATCCTTAAATTAAGAACCAAGTGTGCTGTACTCTTATCATATCCCATTCCCATCCCATCCCACCCATTAATTCTTCCACCTAGTCTTCCATGTGTCCAGGACAGGAATCCAGCCTCGCCACGAAATGAGATAACTAGACATCAAAAAACTGAAACTTCAGGAAGCCACCAAGTTACACGGGGAAGCCCCAAAACTGGAGGTAGAAAATGCAGCCAAAAGAGGGAGTCTAAACTTACCCCACCAGAGACTCAGTCCCAACTTCCCAGCACAGTAAGCCTTTCCAACTACGCTGACAGCAGTCATTTGAGTGTAATTGCTGAGGGCACACGGTGGTTTCAGAGAAGGAGGTCCCACCCTTACAAAATTCCACCATCAATCTATTAGTCCGTTTGATATTTTGAACAGGAAAATAGATGTCCTCCCATTAAAATCCAGAAGATTACTCTGCTCTCTCACTCTAGGATGAAGACACTCTACTGAGTGCAACCTAACTTCTACGTTCCTTCAGAATATCGTTTACCTTGATGCTGTCAAGTACAGAATTAATATGACCATATGTAAAATGAAGGCACAGTTCTACTCGGTCATGACCTCTGTTAGATAAGGTTTACGAAGAGCAGCAGCACTAAACTGAACAAGTGTGTTAGGCATCCACAAGACAGGACCTAGTGCAGAAATATCTGTTCAGATTATTTGTCAGAGTTCCAGTCTAAATCCAAAGAAATGTCATCGAGCGGCATAAGCGTCCACTCGATGCTTGTGGTAACCATCCAGCGCATCTCCTTGTGGCTTTCACAGCAACAGCTGTACAAGAGACATAAATGTCTAACAAGCATGAAATGGCATCTGGAGATACCTTGCTCTACGCAATTCTCTGTGGTAATGGCAACAATGGCGGCAGAAATACTGGCCAACCTCTGAAGAGGTGGCAGCCAGGCTGGGGGTTCTGAAAAGGTCTGGAGGAAGAGGTGGGACAGCAGTTGCCAGGCAAAAGGACTGTTGTGCTTTCATCTTGCGCTTCCAGGTGGCCTTAAGAAGTTCTTTGCATACAGACGTTTGTGTAGAAGCACAGACAGAGCAGTGTTCTCCACACTTTTACAAAAACAGAGTTGGGGTAATTTTCCTCCACTGCTGCACCAGAACGGTGCCTTTGCTTGGCCGGCTTCTGCACAGGAATGCAGCCTATGGCTCCTTGTTGTGTTTGCCGGGGTGTAACTGCTGGATTTTCTCCTGGAGGACAACGCATCACGTTGTCCACTACAGTTGTCCTGCAGGTCTGCTGCTTACAGAAACTCTGAGCCAGGCTTCCTTGAGGGCCATCTCAGTGTGTTAGATTCCACAAGTCAGTCTGTCATACGACCAATGTTGCTCATCCCTTGTGGACTCGCAGACCCTGTGGACCTTCCATAGATTTCTTCTTGGCAAGGTAGGGTTTGACAGGTGATGTACAGTGAGTCTTGACATAGCTATTTAGGCTGGTACCCATCTTGCCATCTCCCATGGCAGCAGGACTGTGCCTCATGTGCTTTAGCTTACAGCGCAGCCCAAAACAGCCCTTCCTTGGTGACTGCAGCAGAGGCTGGGTTTGCAGACCATCTGTGCTCTGCTTTGTTGGTCCTGCTGCAGAGACCACATCTTCCAGGTTGCAGGGCAATCACATCAACAGTCAGCTTGTGAGTCCCTGGCATCCCCTGATGGATTTCAAACGTTGTGGAAAGCAAATGAAAAACTCCTGGTGACAGGGCCCTGTTGAAAGTTGCTTTCAGATTGGCCTGAACCTTTTCCAAAGGCTCTTGTGCTGCTCGTGGGGCTGTGTTCACGCTCTGACACGTGTGACTCGCCTGACAACCTTCCTAGGAGCAGAGCTGGCTGCCAGTAACAATTGTCTGTGCTTCCCAGTGTCCCGAGGGTCTTTGTGTGGCAGTAAAGTTGGTTGTTGCGGGGAACAAGACCCAGTGCAGTCACACACGAGAGAGATCTAAGAGTTAAGAGCTACAGGCTTCGGCTAAATGCACCAAGTTGACAGCCTGGTCCAAACCTCTCTGGTTTGCAAAATGAGTCTGGAAGCAACACAAGAGCAAAGTCTTTTTTTCTTAAGCTCTACTTTCTGGTCCTGCAGGGAGCTGGGGAGCGACAGGATTCCCATAAACACAGAATTTTACGAGAATCTCCCCAGGATTAGTGACAAACACCGAGTCATTGTGTAACCTGAACCTGCTCGGCCAACCCCACCGGGAGGTTCTCTTACGCAGCGGACTCACCGTCGTTATTTACGATCTGTGTTGCGCTTAGTTTGCCTCTTGCCAGGTTCCGAGCCATTGACCCGCACTTGCCAGGGTTTAACAAATGGCCTTTGAGTCAGCTGCCCTTTCGGCTGAACAAAACCTCCTGAGGATCAGATTTCTGCCCCACAAAGAGCTTCCCGTGTTTTTGAGCTGTACCCTAGAACTGGAGCACGCGTTCTGCACAGCGAGCAGAAGCACAGCCTGTTGTTGTGTTAAGGTGCTCCAGCTTTGGACCAGGAGCCAGGCTTGGCCACCAGGAGCGGAGAGACAGTTCCCTGTCCACAACAGAAACGCAGGAGTGTTTTCACAAGCAGATGGTCATTAACATTAAGCAGCGTCTCTGAGACGCTGCTTCCACACAAGCACTTTAAGGAAACGCTAGCAAGCGTCCCGACTGCCAGTTCTCCATTACAACGAGAAACGGGTCTCATAAAACAATCTCTGCAACCCCCACTTTGAGCAGCCTGTTTCCAGACCTGAACTTTGAAGCTGACCTCCATCGCTGTGATGGGCCAAACCAAAAGCCAGATCTGACCACCACCGAACTCTGGGAAAGTTCAAATGCATCTTTTGTGGCTCAGGTTGAGTTCTAATTAAAACAGATCCATTCGAAAGGCAAATGTCTTCAAACCAAACCAAAACAAACGCTCCACGCAAAAGCCTTGGGTTGGGCTCTATGGTTCCAAGTGGTGCTTCTGTCTAGCACGTGAGGTCACGTTCCCCTGGCTAACACAAACTGACAGCACACACACGCCGTCATACAAGATGCTCCGTGCAGACACTTTGAGCTGGACTTTGAGCAGGATACAGTATCACAGAGATACTTCATACTCTGGAAAAACCCACCAGCCAACTTACTGCCCCTCAGACTTCAGAGTAGTCTGACACCTTTCGGATTCCTCATGCACTGTAGCGCACTAGTCCAGGGTCTTCTAAAGAATCACTGACTTGCCTTCCTTGAGTGAAGACAAAGACAAGTTCTCCACCCTTGCCCTGCAGGTGACCAACCAGCCCATGTTCTTGCCTGAGACACTGGCATTGGCAATTTCCACAATACTGACCATCCTTCAAAAATACCCTGACCCCAACCTTCTCCTGGCTACCTACTGCCAATATACAGAAGTAGCCCAACTTAGTGAAGCAGCAATGGTCTGTGATGACCAGTTTTGATTCTGGAGGCTGCTAGATGCCATTTGTGGTTACAAATGTTTGCTTCTCCCAGACCATCTATTGTTCTTTCCTTCTGCCTTTGGATGAGCTCATAGATCTGCTGGGCTCTTTTCTACTTCCTCATCCAGCCGCAGAAAGGCTCCCACTGCAGAGATTGAACATACCCTCCATGTCAAACATCACAGCACAATAAGACTGGAAGGTCCATGTTTCAAACACGTTCAATTTACATCGCAGCTAAGGATGAATGGGAGGGGAAGCAGTTTGATGGGTTGCTGGAGCCTGTGGCTACTCTTTTCTGGGGAACGTGTCTCTGTCACTTGCTAAATAGGTGCACCATCTGGTGGTAATTGTGGACTCCCATTTGCTCTGAGATGTGTCAGCAGCAGTGCTGGAGTCACTCACGCCTGTTGTCGCAGCACTTTTCATTTTTTCTTCCATTATCTGCCTGAAAGTCACCAGCTGAGACAAGGTTTGTGAGTACTGCTGATGAATGAGGAGCAGAACCAGCTAGAACTTTGCATGAAGACCTAGTTTCCACATCTACTACGTTGGAGCCAGCAGGTACGACTTTATGAGCGACTTGATGATCTGTGAGGTCTCTTCCAACCTTGGTAATACTGTGATACTGCGACCACACGATCCCCTAAGAAATACGCACTGAGATGTGGAAAAATCTAACAGGCTAACCAACATCAGACATTAACAAGCTTGACACCTTATTAGGGAGTTTAAGCTCCCAGGATAGCCAACACGGACAGTCATGCAGCCAAATCAAGTTCCAAACTCTCTTCTGAAAGTGCCAGATCCTTCCTCAGGAAACGAAAGCCCTCGCAACTAGAGGCAAGAGAGCAGCCTGCACGGGAAAGGGAGGCTGCTGCTGCACATGTCACTCCCAAGTCTAATGTCATGTTTAGTCTGTCCCGCTTGATGTAGAGGTTGAACTAGATGACCAAAACTATGATCTGTAATTCTAGGGAAGATACTCTGACAGCACAGTTAACCGCAGCAGTAAAGCTCAAGGAACCTCCAAAGATGCCAGCACCCTGTTACTACAGTATCACACACCAGCAGGTCAGCTACCTGCCATCTCACGTCAAGAACTTCCCTTGCTCTGGCAAGGCTCAGCAGCACCTGCCTGTTTGCAGAGTCACTCTGTACTTAAAAAACCCCTAATGTCGTACAGCTGCTTTTTGTCAAACTAATTAGGTTTTATCTGAGTCCTTTCTGTGACATTCATCTCCAATTTGAACTTCAACCCAAAAGCCAGGAGCCTTTTTAGTGGCCGTAAAATCCCAGCTCTCATGAGAGCAGTGGCAAAATTTCTACTGCCTGCAATAGAGCCAGGATTGGGCCCCTGTTGCTTTGGATTAAGCCCAGTACTACTTCACTTAGCTTTAAATGTGAATGCCTTCCTGTTTTAAGCAGGCGATGCGTCTGACGTCATTGAGCAGCAAGACTGGGACACTGACAGTGTTAATCCAGTTAGCGCCTCCTGATTGTCTGAGGACAGCAACTCTATTGCGAAGTCACGCGAAAACAGGGACACCGAAGGAACGCAGTCGTGCCAAGCCAGGAAGTCAGGAAACACCCAACTCAACGACGCTGTGCAAAGTTAGCCCTGGTGTGTCCTAATCGTGGTGCAGTAGTCAATTAAACTATTGCCCAGAATTTGCATACAACATTTCCCACAGGACCTTGTCTCACTCATCCCAGGACAGACCAGTAAAGCAACACGGAATGCTATCCTGAGCAGACAAAGGCAGACGCAAAAGCAGCATAAACTGAGGACTCACGTTTTAGCCAGCACTGAGCAGGAGATGATCCAAGTCACAGGTCATTACAAGCTCTGCCTGCAAGGCCACACTGCAGACAGCAGCCCCCTTTTCCACTAAAGCTAATTACACCTGTGTTGGGGTGATCACAGGATGCCAACAACCGTAGCAGCTGCCTCCTCAAATAAAACGCTCCTTTTCCATGCCAGCATGGATCTACTCCATTTAACAAAAACAGGGTCGACTTAGCTTTGAACCATTAAAACAAAGTATTCAAACACTTCCCTAAATTAGATCTAAGGTTTAATGTCATGGGAAGACAGCGCCGTGCTGCGCAGTACCTCACATCGAGCACTGTGCATTACGAACCCTCTTGCTTAGAACACACGTGAAAGTGTGCAAGAGCACAGATCACGAGCTACAAAGACTTGAGCCTCCTCGGTTACAGTTTCCTACATCAATTTACATTGATGTACTTAACTACTCCGAAATTAAGCCACCAACAAACCCAAATGGAGTAGCTTGCAGTCAGCTGTATCAGTGTCATTGATATCAGTCTGAAAATACCTTCCTAAGAACACTCATCCACGGAAAACGTCGTTTTTATATATAAAAAAAGAATGAGAACGAAGCATTTCCCTTAAGAGGGGAATTCCAGATTTCACTTGGGTCAGAGGGCTAGACATGACAAAGGGAATGGAGTAAGACTTTGTGTGCTGCGGACATCAGCAGTCACTCGGAAGTAGCCATGTGAGTAATGAAGACTCAGCTTGTGTTTGCCCTGTGCAGTCCCCTGGAAGTCGCACACAGTCCTAGTACAGATTTCAGGTGACCGGACACACCCTGTGTGCCCCTCTCCAGGCATCCCAGCAGCCTGCTGCAGGATGGCTTGAATGACTGCACCATCTCCTGAGGAGCAACAGTCAGAGTGCTTTTTGCCACATCCTAGCATCCACACAGACATTCTGGACCTTCAAAGTACCTTCCTGATCAGTTGCTCGAACACCCGGAGGCCACCCTACACGACAACAACAAAAACTCCTTCCACACGAGGTACAGAAGCCGCTGCGCAGTGGGAGTCAAAAGTACCTGGCAAACGCCTCCACCCCTCACAGCGCCTAGTGCTGTGACCAAGACGGTTCCTGCCTTCCCGTCAGCGAAGTGTGTGCCCTGCTCTGTGTCACACTTAGAATAATCTAATTCCAACTCATTTTCCCTCCCCAAAGTGTTTCCAGCTGTACAATTCCTTTCCTTACCCCATATTGTTTTTATTGGGTACGACACAAGTCCTTCGAGATAGATTTTCCCACAATAAATGCACAGCTGCTAGAATAACAAACACGCAGGCACCCTGGCAGACCAGCATCACCGGCACTAACAAACATGTAACTGACTAAACAATCCTACCTCGACACTGGAAAGTGAGAAGACAAAATAACAGGGAAAGAAGCAGCAGAACGAAAGGCAGAAAGTGAGGTGGAAACGCACTTACTTTAGGCAACTTATCTGGACTCGTTTATGGTCCCCCTCATTGACCTGCTGATAGCATTAAAGCGCTCCAGAGAGTGCCGCTGTCTTCGCACATCGCAAGTGTGCTCGTACTGCAAACCAAGCTTTCAGAGCTGGCCAGTTCACACCACGCTGGACATTACTGTGCGCGGTCAGTGCATCTGCCTGGACACACGTGGCCATCTTTGGCCAATAACCAGCCTCTCCACTCCTCCCGCTTTCGGCAGGACTTTCATACGAGCATTCTGATGGTTAAACCACCATCGCAGCCTGGATTCGTACGTGAGCTTGAACACAAATGTGATGAACCCTATCTATGGTCTGAACAGAGAATAATTCACTGACTGACACCCCCGCAGCACGGATGCTCCGATGCCGACCGTTTCTCCCCAACACCAGCACGTATCTCTCGTGCCCAGTTCCCACATACGTCTGTCAGGCCCACAGCTGAAAGACCGAGACACAATGTCAGCTGCGTTACCTGTTCCCAGTGCAACCACAGAACGACTTTTCTATTCAGAAGAGGTTTCCCTTCCTTGTATCCTTGGTTTAAAGATACGTGTCTTCATAAGCCGGGTAGGTGTGCGTGTGCACGAGTGCGTGCGCGTACACAACTGTCGCGTTCAACTTCACTCTCTGACTGCACTTCCCGACAGAACTCGTGGAGCCTGCTTCAGCTGGGAGTTACTGACGTCCATGCACGGATTTTGTCAGGCTTTAAAACCACAGTTTCTCTCCCACCACTCCCCACTTTCTGCCTGGAGAGTCAACCAAAACTCAAGCAAATGCTTGGCGACAGGAGGTTTCTTAAGATCCCTCCTCCTAAATCTGAGCTCCAAGCTCAGTCAGGCACATCCTCTCAACATGCCAGATATCAGCAGATCAGTGCAAAGGGCTGCATTTCCTATTCACAAAACACTTCAGACTTCCTGTACCTACGTGTTGATTCCTCTTTGTCTGGTGTCCAGTGATGGAGCAAGAGGGAAGGGCCTCCAGCTGCACCAGAGGAGGGGGTTAGGCTGGACGTCAGGAAAAGTCTTTTCACTGAAAGACTAGTCAGACACTGGAACAGGTTGTCCAGGGAGGGGCTTGAGTAGCCATCCCGGGAGGAGCGTAAAGGTTGTGTAGATGCTTGGAGCTACAGTTTAGAGGTGAACTTGTTAGAGGGTTAACAGTTGGACTCTACGATCTCAAGGGTCTTGTCCAACCTGAATGGTTTCAGAATTGCATCAATGCTACAGCCACCAAACCACTACTACTGTTCACGTTATTAAACTGACAAGGGAGACACCTGCAGATTTATTCCAATATCCTGACAGCTCTATTTCCCAAAACTCCTCAGTCTGACTCTGGGTTTCGCACTGATAGCAGCAGTCTGTTCATAAGCACTTCGATTATGGAGTGGAGAATCCCAGAGGAAACAGTCAATGCATGAGTAACTCGCCAGAACAACCTACTGTCAAGGAGCAGCAGTAGGTTTCATTTCCACTATTGACTCTGATTCCGTACTTCAGTTTTGCTCGGAATTAACAGCTTTCAGACGTTACTGACTGTCCCGGGTTAACTCCTGACATCACATGGCCCACGCGCGCATCAGTGGGTATCCCTCTCCTCGACACTATAAATGACTCATGAGGCAGCAGAAGGCCCTCTTTCTCTTCCGGTTGGACCCTCACCAGGGGTTGCTCCCCTCTTTCTCTGCTTTCCTGCCACACGGACCTGGTGAAAGATATTCCATGTCTACCCCCTCCCTGATAGCTCCTAGCTGTGCTTTCTCACATCCCTCTTACCTATCCTTCCCTCATTCCTTACCCATTCCAAGCATTATTTTTATTCCCATAACTATCTCCCTTTCTTCCCTCTCCTCTCTTCCTTTCTTCTACTTCGCATCTTCCTTCACCTTTTGCAACTACCCCTGCTTGAACAGTGAGGAGTGTGTGTGGGAAAAGCCTTTCTATTTCTTTCCTTTGCCGTGGGAAAGCGCAGAGAGTCCCTTCGCTATTCATCCTGCCGTGCGGCTCTCTCTGGGCTAGGGGAAGGGCTGCCACGTTTTGCATCGGTGCGGGTAGGGGCTGAAGCTGCTTTGCTGGTGGCTTACTCGTGGTTTGCAGGGGTTTTTCTTCACTGTTAGCAGTGTCTTGTCTCTGCTAGGAAAACCCATTCTTTGCCTTTACTGTGACACTGTCCTTGGTTTCTGTGTTAGAAAAACCCCAGGAATTTGAAACCAGGACAGTACGTATCTGCAGTTGTTAGAGACAAAAACCAAACAGAGACACAATTCAAAGACAAAACCAAGCGAGCCCAGGTGGATTGTTTCAGCACTGCGTCACAAACACCCTTACCTACTCGAAGCTCTTGTCCAAAGACCGTTTTCTCTCCCAGTGCAGAGCAGTTCCACCTCCCATATCGAAACTGGTACTGGCACTCATTGATTCCCATTTGTGCCCCTTCCCCAATCACGATGATGGCATCAGGGCGGCTCTGGCAAATTGCTCGCTGCCGAGGGGCCAGGCCTGGGATTTTGTTGCAGATGATGTTAGCTCCTAAAGCCACCACAGACGACAAAGCTCTGTAGAATAAGAGCAGAAAGACATGAGGTGATTAACTGGTTTTGCATGTGCTTTGCACGGCAGGCCAGGGGCTGGGCAGAAGGAGAAGGATTAGAAGCTTGGTTTCTCTAATTGTGCCAACTTATCTCAAACTCTCTAGTCTGGCAAAAGAGGTTGGAAATGTCCCAGAACTACACCTACACCTCCAGCGTCCTCTCTCATTTGCACTCCTGGATGCACAGCAGCACAGGGCACATTTTGCCCTGTGTCACCCAGCCAGCCTTACTGCAAGCCAAGTGGTAAGTAGCTGTGATCCCACCCCTAGCCCCTCTACTCGATATTCACCTGGAGCTGCTGTTGGGCAGGGGGTTCATTTTCGGCAAGGAACTGAAGTGTTTAGCTGCATGAATAGTATTCACAGCAGAGTTGCTGCACAGCTTAACCCTCAACACACTGTACCAAACTTAGCCCACCGCCTTTGATAAAAGTCCCCATAAAGGATCCTTTGTTAGAAAGAACAGCCAAGATATGTTACGGCAACACTGCAACTACTCTGAAACACTACACCACTACTGAGCAGTTTCCTTAATTAAGAATTCCTGAGTAAATATTCTGAGCATGCATCAGTTGCAGAAGTTGGCAAGAGCATCCCAGGCTCTGAATGCCATCTGCATGTGTTTAGGTTTTCAATTTTGTTTTCCACCACCAGCTTTGGGAACTCATTGCTCAGCCCATGTGTTGCTGAAACGGAAACCAAACAGAGCGGCACGGCACCGTCCTGTGGTACACGCATCTCTGCTGGAGCTCCAAGATGAAGCTTCAGACCTGGGGGCCGTGGACAGCACGTGTTTGCTCCCATTAAATGAAAGGCAGAGATTCCTCTGAGGAAGTTTGCCCTAAGAAATGAGTCTACTCGATTCTATAATGCAGTTTTTAGCATGGTCAGGAATCACAGTGGTGTGATGGATGAGCTTGATAGGCTTGCACAAGAGCAGAGAGTGCCTGGGGCTAAGCACGTGCCTTAGAGGGAAGCGGGAAGAAGGACGCCGTCCCTGTATGCAACAGAGATGAGGGGAACATCAGCAAACACTTGAAGACTTGCTGTACCAGCTGGAAGGCACAGAATGACCAGTATGAAGCTGGCACAGAATGATTAGGCTTTGGGAGGGAGAAAGGAGGACAATGCCTAGCAGAGAGATGCCCCCAGGTCACAGCACCAGTGTGGCAGTGGCCTGAACGCCAGGACCCATGGTCACAGGACAAACTGCACCAGCAAGCACCAGCTTGGACAAGGAGTGTCCTCAGGGCCCACATGATTTCAGCTCCTTGGAGATGAGACACTTTCACACAAGCTCTGCCCAAATGGCATTTAGTCCCCTGGTTTTCTCCTGGACACCAAAGAAGAGCTTACACTGAGTACCAGAAGCACCAGTGCAGGTGTGACTATTATGAGACAAAATGGAGATGGTAAATGCCCCACTATTTAACAGCACACCTTCCTCTCCAAGCATGGTTTGTAGCTTGCACTGCCTGTAGCTGCTGTGCAAAGCCATGTGCAGGACTACCAGTGGTCCTGCTCCCTAAATGGAGGCTGGACAGAGGGTAGTACCAAGAAGCAGGGCAGGAGAACTGGAAGTCGTTAGAGGCAAAATTTGTCCTTCCAACTCACCATCTGCCACAGATTCCATCAGTACTTCACACCAGCCCTTTGCCAATTTTGACTGGTGCCAGAGCAAGCGACAGCGAAAGCACCTCAGGTTCTGGAATATTTCTGGCATAATGACTCCTGAGAATTCTCCTCAACACGACCAAACAATCTGATTTGAAATTGGCCTATAGCTTATTTGGTGCATGGCTGGTCTTCTGCATAAATTCTACTCATCAGTAGTGAAGCAACACTTCACAGTATCGCAGTAGAACAGGTTGGGGTGGACCCCAGGGATCATCAAGTCCAACCCATTAAATTAAAGAAACACAGCTGAAATTAGATGATGCAGCACCCTGATAACTTGATGTGTAACAGGATAGCTTGAAGACCCGTTACATCTTTAGTTGATGCGCACAGAGTATTACCACACTGAGGGAAAGACTCGTAGAAAACAGAAGTGCCTCCTACACATTGAATGTCCTATTGTATAGATCCCACTGGCATGCTGGACATCACATTTAGCTGGGATGTCTGCTGTCTCACAGCAGACATTCGGAACTTGCACGGCAAACCACGGTACAACAAACCTCTTTCTTTCTTATCTTCAATCACATTATAAGAATCATACAGTCATCAAATCAGCATCAAGATTGGAAAAGTCCCTCAAGATCATCAAGCCCAACCATCCACTCTACAACCCCTAAGCACTAACTCATCTTCCAAAACACCCACACTTTGAACACCTGCAGGGACAGTGCCTCCAGCCCCTCCTCAGGCAGCCTGTTCCAAGGCCTCCCCACTCTTTCTGTGAAAAACCTTTCATAATGTCTAATCTGAACATACCCTGGAGCAGCTTAACCCCATTTCCTCTTGTCCTATTGCTAGTCACTAGGGAGAAGAGGCCAAGTCCCACCTCATGACAACCTCCTTTCAGGTAGTTGTAGAGACCAGTGAGGTCTCCCCTCAGCCTCCTCTTCTCCAGGCAGAACAGAACAGCCCCAGCTCCCTTAGCCTCTCCCCATCAGACCTGTTCTCCAGACCCCTAACCAGCCCAGCTGCCCTTCTCTGCCCCCTCTCCAGCACCTCGATGTCTTTTCTGTACTGTAGAACCCAAAACTGCTGCCAGTACTCAAGGTGCAGCCTCACCAGGCCAAGTATAGGGGCAGGATCACCTCCTTGGCTTCACCAAATAGGCCCTGGAAAAATACTCTCACTGCTTGAACTGATGTCCCACCCCCTCAGTAGTGGAGCCGCCGCAGTCATGCAATTATTGCCAAGATCTCAGCACTCCATTGACTTGCTCGTCAGGGGATTTGCAGCATCTGACTCTGAAAACGTGGTGCAGGTGGAGGAGAAGTCGGTAAAAAGTGTAGAAACTCACTTTGCGTAGATGATGCTTGATGTTTGTATTGAAGGGGTTAATTCTGAGGTCAGGTGAACTCAGGCAGCCTCACCACTACTTACAATACAAAAAAAAAGCCCTGATGTCTTGAAAACACCTATTGTGCTAGAGTTTAAAGCACTCCCTACAGTGGCTTTAGACCACAATTTGGTGGGGCACTGAGCGGAGCTGTGGCTGGGGTTAGATTTTGCACTAACCAGAGCCCAAGGTGGCTTTTGTCTGACTGCACCTCTGAGAACTGGAACCACGGCTCCAGAGAACGGCTCTGACCCAGTGCCTGTGAACCGCGTAAGAGAAAGGAGGTGTCGCCACTTCCAGCTCTCCTGGGCCATTCGCTTGTGTCCCAAAGCAAAGCCGGAAAAGGTCGCGTTGTAAGGGAAGTGAATTTCAGTTGCAGGCTGCAGGGCAGTCATCTCTTCAGATGGATTTCTAGGACAGTTTTCATGCTCAAGGAACCCAGGAAGTTTAAATTAACAGCCCTCATCAGCAGGTGCCTCTGAGTTTGCTGTAACCAGTGGATTTCCTACAGAGCATGGTGTGAAGCTTGTACCCGACACCACTTTACATAACCAGCTCCAGAATTAAGTCATTGTTCACGCTGTAAAATTCAACTTCTGAGCATTTCATCCCCAGTGAAAATCAAAGTGCCTGGTTTTGCTGGATTACCGCTGCATTATTCCATCAAAGCAAGTCCTTACAGTCTGGTTTCTCCAGCTCACACACAAAAGAGTTGTGCCACATCCTCCCGCTTTCCTGGCTTAGTCTGTAGGATCCAGGATGAAAGTTTACTGTCACGGCAAAGCAAACATGCAGCATGGGAAAGACACGACCATAACACACAGTTGTGTGGAAGGTTAAAGCCCAAAGCACCTCTGAGAGCTGGGTTTTGGTCTCTTTGGATCTTTAATCCCCAGAACGGCTCGATTTTTTTGTCCAAATTATTCACCCAGGTTTAATGGTCATTGAACAGTCCAGCAGTCACTATACATGAGATAGGATTAGGAGGTCACAGGTTCAGTCTGTAAGTAGGACCACTCACCCTTGTCACAAATCTACTCAGTTGACAGAAAACTCTTTGTGATGAGGTGGCCACCCATTTGGAGGGTCAACAGAAACCGCGCTTCTTTTGAAAGTCTGTCCATGAGACACGAACTCCCCGGCCGCAAGGAGGAGCTCACCTCCCAAACGTCCATAAACACAAACCACAGACCACGCTGGTCCAAATCCATCCTCCCAAGGCTCTTCTTGGGGTGGCCAGTGCTCTCCAGGCTGAGAGCTGTTATTCTGACTTCTGGTGTGTTCCAAGAAACACTTAGAGAACACTGTCAAAAATCTTTAAAGGGAAAACCAGCTGCAGCGAGTGGACACCACGAGTATTTGCTTAGTTGCCTCAATAAAGAGAGCATTTCAAGTATCTTTGCAGACTAGGTGCTATTAAATTGGACCTCAATGCCACGGCTCCCAGCACACTTCAAACCACCCCAAAGCACTGTCGCTTTTGTGCATCAAAACCTGAAAGCAGAAAGAAAACAATATCCACAATGTCTTTTCTGTCTGACAGAAACAAAGGGCGAGGAAATCACCCCTTTGGGGTCTTTTTCATTCAGCATTTGAAAAACTAGTTTCATGCTCTGATAACTAACCCACGTGGTTATGGACATGATCCTGATAACACGATCCAAAAGTCACAAGCCAACTCACAAGAACTGGCGGCATCTTTGCGGCAGAGCGCAGCAGTGTGAACCGACGCCAGCCAGAAGTCCAGCTCCTCTGGATGTACCGAATGCCTGTCACAGTGAAAACAGACGCCGATAGATGATGATGCATGTCCTAGAGTCTGAATCTTCCTCCCAGAGATGAAATAGGGCTCAACCTCCTGGTGCTTCGCTGGCATTTTTTGGCATCAGAGAACTGATGGAAAAATCAAACAACTGTACTTGCCTGTGTAAAATTCCTGAGAGGAGCAAATATGCATTTTATTCTCTTTTTCCTTTTTAAACAGCTTTCATGCACTCAGCCTGAACAACCAGCACCCTGGCCTTTTTTCTGGTAAAGCCAAGCGCAAGAAACCCGTCGATTACCTGAGTAAACGTGATGCTTTTCCCGCTGAATGGCTGGCATGTTCCTGTTCTGAACTAAATGATTCTACCTAGGAATGCACTCGTCCTTTGGCGTCTAACTGTGTAGCCTAGCGGGACAATCCTGTGAATGTAGAATCGAGCATGTGTGCCAGAGCCCAGGCAACTGTTTGGGACTTCTTCAGAAGGGGCGCGAATGCCTCACCTCCATGACTTAGTTGTATCCAACGCACACAGAGCGTACGTACACGTGTTGTCCATTTCCACGTGTTCACTAGGATGCTTTCTGAGTAGAGAAGGGACGTCGTTTGGCCGTAACCTACCACGAAGGCTCTGGGGACGGCTAAACAGCTGGCCTACAGTATGGCCAGACTTATGAAGTAGACTTTTTCATTTAAATCACATGCTCCGAGGATCGCAGCTCCCTAGAGATGGCAACCAGGGATTCAACACTGCACTGAAGAGGATGGTCTTGGTTTGCTGGTAGAGGAAAATACGACCCACAGTAGTGGAGAATTCAAACAGTAGACTTGAGGTTATACTTGTTTTTATACCGTAGACCCTTTGTGAGGCACAAGTGTCCTGACTGGTCCTACAGCCAGTTTGGTTATTTAGCTCAAAACACCCTCACGCCGTTTCAATGACAGTTTCTTGGTGAAGGGTGTATTCTCAATTCTGCAAGGGTTCAGCACAGTGCATCCTCCACCTATACACAGTACCACTGCATAAACCTGCGACAAAGAGAAAGGCTCATTGAGAATAAGAAATGCTGAACACAACCATAAGAAATCCATCACTCAGAAGGAAAACATAAACCCAAAAGAGAAATTAAGTGGTTCATGGTATAAGGTCCTAACTTGCTAAAGTCACTCTTATCAACTCAAGTCCATAGCAAAATCTGTCTGAAATGCTAGTATCTGCCAGGAATGAGGTAGGAAAGACTGCAGAAAAGTAGAAGTCCTGGAAGAAAGAGACCAAACCTCCTGCCCTCCATTGTTAGCGTCACCTATGTCCACAATCTGGCCACAGCAGAGACACACAATCTCGTTCAAGTAAGTTGGGTTTGGTAGGGCTGCTAGTCCACACCCTGCACCAGACTATGCTGCTAGAGGTGATCTGCACCCACACTTCTTAATGATGCTGGTGGTGCTCTGCACCCACACTTCTTAATGATGCTGGTGGTGCACTAATCTTCAGTTGTTAGGCTGGGGATAACTTGTCATAGCACATGAGCAGTCTAACAAGTGAAGATAAGAGCCTTTTCTAACACTAAGCTCTTCTGTATCAGCTTCACCCAGCAGTCCTCCTTTGACTAACAAGGCTGCCAGTAATCTCAGTCTCACACTACCATTTACAGCTTAGCTGTAATTTCATGCAATGAGCAGAAGTTGTAGCACTTGTTTGCTTCGGAGGAGACTATTCCCTCTTTCTGCCTCAACTGCAGCTTCCACACCCTCCCCTTCAATCAGCTGCATCTCAAACTGGGAGGGGACTGGAGTAATTTGACTCACCCATTAAAGCAAATGATGGTATCAAACTAAGCCAAAGTCCATTTAAGTCTACGGGAGTCTGTGGTGACTCCAAGGAAATTGTTGTTCTCATTGACAGGATGTGTGCGTAGGAAACCAGGGTCATTAGAGGTTCACGCTGCAGGGCCTGGACTGTGCACAAGTTTTCCCTTTCCTTCCCCACTAAACCAGGGTCTGGATGTAGAGGATGAACTCCGATGGTGCTGGTGACTGGCCCTGCGAGAAGTGACTTTGTACAGGCAGCTGCAGGGCAAATTGCCGTAGAGCAAAGAGCAAACAGCTGTAGAGCTTCAAAATTAATGTTAGAACACCAAATGCTAGAACAGCACTGAACATGAAGCCGTAACGGCACGGCACTTAGTTCTATACGAACAAGGATCTATCAGAAATACACACTACAACTCCATAAACTAGAGCCCAGAAACGCACAGGAGCGTCGTCAAGGTCTTTGCTCTGTACCCGGCAAGAGCTACATCTTAAACGCTGGATCCAAGTCAGATGAAATATCGACGAGCGTTCGCTCTAGAGATGGGAAGCAAAGAGCCAAACTGGACTTCAGAAGAAAATTCGTCATGGTCTGGCTGCACACAAACAAGGGCAGACCCCTTGAAAGCTTCGCTTTTGAAACAAATTCATGCTCTAGATGAACAAAGTGTTTTCCCAGTAGAGACTGTCCCAGTTCATACCTGCACACTGGTACTACACGGCATCCGCTGCAACTGAAGGACTGCAGCATCATGGATTGACACTGCACACTCCAGCTACAGAGACAGACTCTCAGGCTGAAGAGCACATTTACCCCAAAGAATTAAATCCTCTAACAAGAGCCTTCAATCCATGTTCTTGAGGACCAGTAGCATCACCGCAGCATTTCTCAGTCTCTAAACTTCAGCAGTGCACCTGCACAAGGCTTCATGTTTTGTGGCTGCTAAACAGCAAAACTGTCCTTGGGAGTTCAGAGACTTCACCACACATCACAAAACCCTGTGACTCTAGAGCTAAGCACAGTTTGCGTGGCACCACCGTGCAGAACATCTGTCTCCAAAGCCAAGTTCTCTCACTGATGTCAACTGTGAAGAAATGTCTTCTTCACATTTCCTCTGCTGCACCTCTTCCCTAGCTCCTGCCCCAAAAGGGGGACCATCCTCTACTAGCTGAAATGAGACAGCTGTGACCTGTGCTCTGTCCTTTACTGTCTCTCCTCCTCATCTGTGACGGTGACTCACATCCTTCCTGGGTGAAAATGAGTCTCAGCAGCACAGCAGGTGCCTCTGGGGTGGGGGTGTCTGTTCACACTCGCTAACTGTACCCGCTGCCCAGGTCCAGGCTGTGCTCCTCTCCAGACTGTGGTCTTCAGGCTGAGCTGCAAACAAGATGCTCTCAGGTGATCAACTTTCTGACCAATGGATGAGGTGAAGACTTTGACCAACAAGACACCCTGGATGACAGTTTGGCTAAATACTGAACTTCCCAAGAACATGGCCACGGGAAGCAATGTTGTTCATTGCCAACTCAAGACTCGCAGTTGGCCCGAGCTCCTCTCGGGTGTGCTGAAGGGGTTTGGGGTCTAGGCTGAGATAAGGCAAACCCCACTCCAGTTGCCTACTCTGCTGTGCTGTGCAATTAGAGCCTAATGATTTAGTCTCTGCTTCTGCAGTTCCGCAGCATCTGTGAAATAAGTCCTCTTTGCTGTGGGTTCAGCAGGGACCAGTGACAGTGGAATTAGCTGCTGGAAGAACTACCAGAAAAGCTGGTTGATGCCACAGACCAAACAGAGATATTTAGGTCCTTACGAAAGACCAAGAGCAAAGGAAACCACTTGATCTTCTTCAATATAACCGCAGTTTCCCTGCTGAGGGACCGTGTGGTGTTTGAAGTTGTAAAATCAGGTTCAGGTGCAAACCTAATGCCAACTAAGGTGCCAATGCATGGAACCACTGTCTCAGAGAGCTCATTTTAGATCACACCATGTGGATCTGCCAACCTGCCATCTTCCAAAACCTTCACCTGAACCCCCTGCAATTAAGCAACAGCAAACGAACACCTGAAAGGGCCAACACGCACTGAAAATCAGCAGAGCAAAGTAAAATCTGGGACAACAAACAGTGTTTTCCTTCTTTAAAAAATGTGTTCTGAGAAATCACACGGCTCGAGGGATTGATGCTGGGATATGGAGCCTTTCATCACTGATCCAAATACGACCCAGTAGTGACCAAAAAAACTGTTACTGTTTGGCAGATGCTTTGTGGCCTTAAGTATTTGAAATGAGTTGATGGTCTTAATCCAGTTCCCAGTAGACAACTACCACATCACAGAAACCACCACCACAATTGGCACCCTTTCTGGCAGCCCGAGCAGATTGGCTATGGATTAAATAAGCACAGCCACCCGCTTCTGCCTGGCTAGAGGTTGCCCTTCTAGGTCATGGATGAGACACAAGGATGGGGTGGAGTGGTGAGGCTCCCACACCCTCTACTTGTGCTGCGCTGGTTTTGTGGGTAAGGATTGGAGCCCATCTTCCAGGCCTGTGATTCAAGCACCCTTCATAAGCAGTAAGCTCATGCACATGTCTCTAAAAATGAATTTGAGAATAACTTAGAACTTGGAAGAGTTTCAGGATTTGTGCTCCAAGCAAGGCACCAGATTAATTTCTAGGGAATTCATCCAAGTCAGGGGAGTTACATCAGGGCTCCATCGGACAACATGCAGACAAGCGACTTGTAGAGCAGCTTTAACTTGAGAAACATTCCTTTCGCTGTGCTACGGTGGCTATCATCGATTTAATTATCTCACAAGAGGTCTCAGAGTGAACACAACCCACACCAGCTATTGTCAGAAAGCTGCAGCTGATTTCTAAACTGGGTAACCGATGGCAATGGTCACATAGGCAGAGACCCGATGCACCTCCAGCGAGTCCAGCTGTGCAATGTGGAGAAGATCAGGGCTTCAGTTAACACTGAGGGTGGTTTTCGTTTCCAGAGATGTTAACTGCACTGGCGCCTCTTTCCAGCAAACAGCACTACCCCAACAGATAACGTGAACTGAGTCCTGCAGTTATTCAGGTGCCGTTTGCATGGAGCCCACATGGAAACCTCAGGTTTCATCCAGGCAGTGCCTAGGCTGAGAGAGTGGAGTTCAGCACAAGTTTTGCACGTGCTCCCCTTCACGGAAAGGCATTGCCCCATCCTTGCAGCTCAAGTGGGCAAAGCCAGAAGAGGAACCGCACACAGGCTCTCTTGAAGCCACTGCTGGGCTGCTTCATTTTACACTTCTTGCAGCGTTGCAGCACACATGGCAAGCAAGGCAATAAAGACTCTGGGGAGCAAATCCTGCAGCAGCTGCAGGCCTCCCTTTCCTGTTCAGCTCTAGGACAGCCAAAGCCCTTCCTTCTTCCCTAAGTCTTTCGTAAGAAGGGTAAGAAAACACGTGGGTGTCCAAGTGGTGACTGTCACCCACAGACTGATTTAACACCTCGCTGTCACACGTATAGCAAGACTGAAACGCAGGCCAGCCCTTGAAAGCAAGACGTCTTCTGCCCACAAGAAGGAGCGTGCAGGCAGATCTTTGCTGCAGATGGCCCTCACGCGTTTTAGGGTCTGAGGAAATCCCAGGAAGCAAAAGCAGCAAATGTTTCCTTGTCTGCGACAGACAAGCAGTGGAGTGTCTTGCCCCAGGCAGCCACTTGTGCTTGGCTTTCGTTGCACCTGCACTAACGCTCAGAACGGAGAGCAGCAGACCTCTGTGAAGGCAAGGTCCAGCTTCTGAAGCCAGCAGAGAGCAAAGCGATGAGAAGCAGCACATCTTACCTCTTGGCTGCAGGAAAGCTGCACAGCCCAGCGCGGTCCCTGACCCTGGACATCCACACGCTCCTGCCAGGCCAACACATGTTAGACATGAAGAGCACCCTCGTAGAAGTACTCGATCTAAACTGAGCATATTTCCCAACTGCAGTCAGACCACATGTGAGGGTGCGGTTGGCACAGAAAATCACACCTGATTCGGAGCACCTGGCTCTACCTCCAGCCTCCTGCTGCCCTGGGGCCATGATCATCTCACCAGATACCACCCGCCAAGTCTCCTTGCTGAGGAGCTGGCTTTGGCGTGCCGTGCAGCCAGGGTGGGGAGAGGAAAGGAGTGCATGGGGCAGGCACACAGGAGCAAGCGACACGCTTGCCTCGAGTGCACTCTGCTCAGGTGCAGGTCTGCATCTGGGGGCTGAGAAGGAGCAAGCTGTTGCTGCTACACCCTGCTGGGTATTCCTACATCCTCAGCACAACTGGCACTGAGAGTTACTAATCACCGAACACCCCTGAACTTGCCACTCTCCAAATACAGCTTTTCCAACCACTCAGTGCAGCCTACAGCAGTCCCAAACGGATGGATGAGCCTGGAAAATTCCTCGGCTGGCCTTTTTCAAAAATTGTTGTCCTCCTTCTCCCAAACAAGGACAAAGCCACAGCGAGACACAGGCTTTACAACTTCCAAAGCGTGCTGACCATGAAAATAGCCTGCTGACTTCAAAGTAGACAGCTTGTGTCCAGGTGAGGTCATGCCCAGCACATCGCCTCTGCGTGCAGGTTCTCAGCAATCCTACTCTGAGGCGTGAAGCCCAACCTCCACACAGCGCTTGGTGCATATGGCCCAGCAAGAGAAGACAGACCAAACCTCAGCCGCTGCCAGGGCCGTTGAGCGCCTCACAAACAAGGACAACCATAAAACACGAGACAGAGCTCTGCACCCAGAGGTAAGTCTCTCTCAGACCAAAGAATCCCTCTGGGGAACAAACCTTCAGAGATTACCCTAATCCAGAATCCGATGACCTTTAGGTCACAGTGCGAGAACTTCTCCTTTGATGCAACTTCCACGGCATAACCAGAATGACATTGGCAACAACAACCCGACCCCATTTCTCCCTTCAGAAGCACCTACCCTGGGCAGAGCTCCCCAGAGAGAGGAGGGAGAAAAACAAGAGACTCCGGGAAGTCTACCAGGAATGTGCCAATCTCATTACTATGGGCAGTGCTCAGGTGCTGCGATGAGAGGTGCCAGTAAAAGAAAATAACCCCAAACTGTAAAGGTAGAGAGTCTTCCCTTTAGGCCATGGGAGTGGAGAAAAAGGAATGCACCCTGGATCAGATGGAGCCACCCTTGTATGAACTCCCACCCTTAGCCCTTCAGCCAGCACCAAACTCCACTGGATCTGAAGCTGCCCTGACACATTTAGCAGTTGTCCGCAGCAGTGGGGAACAGATTGAAGCCCCATCCTTTGCTTCTTGCTCACTGTGCTGTTGCAGCAGTGCTGGTCTCCATCCAGCAAAATCCTCCTCTCCTTGGAGGCTCAGCACAAGAGGTCTGATTCAGAAATGTTCCCCTTCTGCTTCAATCCGCTTGAGTTTCTCACCCTGAGTCATCAAACTACAACTTTAATGTGGAAATTCTGTGAGCGAGCTTTGTTTTCTTTTAACTTCAGACAAGGTACAACCAGAGGAGAGAAAAGAGGTGTCTCATGGTTGAGAGGACTCTTTTAACCAAGGAGTCACATGGCTCTGTGGCCAGCTGCCAAGGCAGTCATGAGAGTCGCTGCCATTCCCCTCAGAACTCTCTTAACCATGTCCTGCCTGCTGTCCAGCCTGCCGCCAGCCCCCTTGTAGCCAAGGCCAGCAGCTCTCCTCAGCCAGGCACTGCTCTATTGTACCCATGATGGCTGCCAGGGAAGGAGGTGGCACCATCAGAAACGATGCTGGTGACTTTGGTGAGCACCACTCTCTCTCTACCCTCCCCTGAGGCTGCACTGGCCGTGGCAGTGAACTAGGCAGTAGCAATGCCGTGTTTCAGATGAGATGAGATTTGCCTTCTCTGTTGCCTGCAGTCAGAAAAGACTCGCAGAAAGTAATGACACAGCACTTGTGCTGCGTTTTGCATTTCGAAAGTGCTGCAGCAGCTTTTTCCCTCCTGCCCCTGCCCTGCCCCCAGGCTCTGCCAGCGCTGCTGTTGCCCTATGACAGCTATGGGAAACGGAGTCAGGCAGAAGTCAGAACCCTGCTCTTCTGCACCCAGTGTTGGGCCTTGCCTATCTTCACCACAGACCAAATCCTGCCACAGAAAACTGTGGCCCTCACAGAAGTTGTGCTGCTGCTCTGGCCAGGGTTTGGGTCATTACAGATGCGCTCGGGCTTGTTTAGACGCTTTCTTGCCTTGCTGCTGGGGATGTTGGGACTGATCCTGCAGGTCCACACAGCCCTGCTGGGCACTACAGAGCAGCCACTGCACTCTACCCCAGTGGTGAGTGAGGTGATCCCTGTCCAACTCACATGAGTGCCGGGAGGATTAATCCTCTTGAATGAAAGAGACTATTATTAGACAGCAGTCACATTTCATAATTGTGTCTTCCTTCAGCAGGTTAGGGGGGTGAATGTGATATCCAGCCTCAGCACCATTTTTGATTGAATACACCTCGGCGTGTTCTCCGAGCCCTCCTTGCAGGCAGACTGCTCCCATCTTTACAGTTTGTGCGCAGCTCCAGCTCTGAAAGCTGGGCTGTCCCACGGAGCCCTGCACGCAGTGAGCAAACGCGGCCGTCCTTTTGAAGTGTTTCTCCCCTCAAAAAATAAATGACATCTTGTCTCCATGTCTTCCAGGAGAAAGTATTCTAAGCTCACAACCCTGTACTTCAGGCGTGCAGACTTTGATTGCTTCAGGGATGTGCTGGCCAAAGTCTCATGGGATGAAGCCCAAGAGGGAAGAGGAGCCCAGGACAGCTGGTCACTATTCAAGGATCACCTCCTCTGTGTGCAGGAGCAATGTATACCAACACAGAGGAAAGCAGGGAAGAATGCTAGGAGGCCTGCCTGGCTGAGCAAGGAGCTCCT
>JAOXOE010000001.1:47610428-47629117 GCA_028565055.1 Phoeniculus purpureus
GATGTCCCTGCCCATGGCAGGGGGATTGGACTAGATGATCTTTCGAGGTCCCTTCCAATCCCTAATGATTCTGTGATACTATGGTTCTTACTGGCACCAGAGGCCATAAGGATTCTTTCAGTGATCTATAGAAAGGACTGGGGGTTCTGTCTCACGTGGCCTCCTATTGACATCGTTATTACCAGTGTACCTGATTTGCAACAGGATGACCTGACCTCGGATAAATGTAGGACAGTAACCAGTGGACTTTCATGGGGGAATGTTTTCCTTCTGCCACACATTAAACGCCTGAGGCCAGCTTTGCCCTCAGACATACTCTTGCTGTACCACTGGATGTCCTTCTCTTCACGTTCCTTGGGAACCCAGGGCAAATCACGTCTGCCTTGCACAAGAAGCTGAAGCAAAGGCTGTGTCGTCCCACTGTGGTTAAGTGGGATTTTTGCACACAAACGTTGTCCTCTGCGAGTTCCTACAACAGGTGAAGTCTGGCCTGCAATCATGGGCTGAAAAGACCACAACTGCTCCAAACGGGAACTGCACCAGGGGCACAGACTGTCGGCGGGTTGTTTGGGATTATCTACCAGCAAAGTCACGGCAGCTCTCCAGCCTGCCTTCAGATTTTCTACAGACGGCAAGACTTGCCGTAGAGTAACGCACAGGCAAGAATCAGCTCACTGCCACACCTCAGCAGAAGAAAGATTTCTGCTGTGAAGAGAGTGGCCGTCTGGCCTCATCTGCTGAGCCGCCGGAACCCTGCCTGTCCTCCGCTAGAACTGAACGAGGCGGGTAGCTTTCAGCTCTATCGCACCATCCAGAAAACTGCCTTTTGGAAAGAAATGCCAAGAGGAAAGGGTGAGAAGACAAACCAGTGCGTTGCTGAAAGGTTTGTCCTAACAGGATTCAGGCAGCAAGAGAAGAGAGCGGTCTCCGACACATATTGTGCATGGACTCAAAACCAAACCGAGAACACACCATAAGCCCCTGGGTCTAGAACGGTTTCGCATTTGCTCTTGCAGTGTTTACAGCGCTCTCTGTGCACATGGGGTAGCAAAAGCAAATACACGGGTTGTCTTGACAAGAAGCAGCCAGCAAGTCTTACGCAGCATTTCAGGCTGGAAGGAAAACAGCCTGGAACCCCCTTTTGCCTTCAGGGGAGGCTTGAGGAGAGAATGAAAGAGAATGAGAGAATGCCAACAGCCTTTCAAGAACTGAAAGACGCTCTCAGGAAACCTGCCTTCCTTGGCTTTTCTTCCAGAGCGCTGCTATACCTGCTCTGTCTTAACCTCACAGGTAATTCTGGGCTTTCAGTGACAAGTTCTTCAGCCCTTTGCCAGGGCACTCACATGCGCACAGCACCCAAAGGTCGTGGAGACTTTGTTTTCATCTGTCAGGATGATGTGTGATGATCGCTGCTCTCATCACTAGAGGCCTGGCTGATTCCCACATGACTCCGCCATTGCCCTGCTACTGTAGGTCAGCTCTACACCTGGGGCAGGCTGGGGAGCTGAACAGGAGGCCAGTGAAGCACCAAAGAGGAAAGAGCCAAAATAACAAGAAGAATCAAGCACATGGGCCCGGAGTTACAAAAAGCCATCTGTTGGGTAGTGAGTAGACAGAGGTGGTTTGCCACTGTGCATGAAAGACACTGGTGAGACTTCACTGAGGGTAGAACAACATGCAAAGGTTATGGGCTGAAGAAACAGGGCTCGCACCATTAACCTGTTCTGGAAAGTGCGGTGTCAGCACCAGCATGCCTGCAGAATAGCTTTGATCCATAACTGGCCATGGCTTTCAGTTGCTTGTGGTAAGTGGGGAGCACCACAGGGTTAACTGTATTCTGGAAGTTAGGAATCTCTCTGGCAGCATTTCAGTTCAAATTACAGAGTGCCATGCGCTGAGAAAACACTCGGCATCGTTCTACCCCTCAGGATGCCATATTCTGGAGCAGGTACGCACAGGGCACTCATTGTGTTGCCCACAAGGTGTTTGTCAGTCTTGCTGCGTAATTGCAGCGTGCCTCCTCCACCTCTCTAGCACCTCTTTTGAAAAGATTGTCTTCTGAGGGATCGGCCCTGTTCTTTGTTTATTATGTGAGTGTATCTGCACTTAATCTGGATGTTTCATGTTGCTTTATACTTGCTTGTTGTAGTATGTTAATAGTGCAACATCTGGAATAATTCCAGGCTGACATCCCACAAATTCCAGATGCTGCCACCTTTCCTCGTAATTAAGTCAGTGCTTTTCATTAGCAAGGTGCACTAGACTTCTAAACTTGCCACAGAACTTGCTTGCCACAGAAGATTGGAAAACTTGCTGACTCCCAAATATGTTTGGATTCAAGATACACAGAACTTGATTGCTTGGCCTAGATCACCTTGGTCACACCTAGACAGAGGTGGCTAGTCACAGGTTTACCAAAAACTCTGCAGCTTTAGACGGGGACTTTTAGAGTGATACCTCAAATAAGTGAAGGACTTCTGGAGCTCTGTGTGGCTCCTTCAGTAGGTGGAAGTAGCCTGCATCAACAGGTGAGCCAAGCTCATGACGATTATGGCAGGCCACTATAAAATATTCTTTCCCTTTCTCGTTACTGCTGAGCAAAAGCATCAGCTCTAAGTGATCCTGAAAATAGTTTAAGCCCTGTGGAGACTCACCTGTTCTGTCTCTAAGCCAACACATCTCTGGGGTACAGTAAAGCTGAAGTCCTCTTCCAAATCCTCTTATAGATTACTGTTGCTAATTAGGTGCAAAATCAGGGGTGTGCACTGCTGTAACTGAGCCAGGGACAATCCTGTTCCCATAACAGCTAGTTTGATCACAGAGGTCAATGCATCCCTTATCTAACCAGCATGGGAAGAGTGGGCCAGCCTGTATAGCCCTGATTGTATCCGCTAATGTGGGAACATCAGTCGTACTGGTTGATATTAATGGCAAAGCTGTGCCCACCTGGAAGGGTCTGCAGCACAGGGCAGGTTGACTTGTCTTGGCTACGGCTTTCTCCTGCATCGCACAGGTTAAGAGACAAACTTCAGGGACTGCCTCCACCAGTGCTAATCTGTAGGGATTAGGCATGATCACTTTCCTGTAGGTGGAAGAGAAATACATAGCGCTCGTAAGCCTCTTCCCAGAACTGTGGAGAAGCTCTGTTGTAAAGGATGTGGAATTGTAAGGACGTGGGAGTGTCAGCAGAACAGATGCAAAACACGCAGAGAATTTTTCTCCCTCTACATTTCCTAACCAGCCAGTAATATCTACTAATTAATGTTTGCTAACATTTGCTGCTGTAGATATATGAAGAGTGTTAGAATGTGTAGCCACTCTGACGGTTTACACTTCTATTACTACACACTTTCTGAGTTATTCCAAATCATTTTGTAGCAAACGACTGAATTAGCTCTGTCTGTGTACCAGCAGATAATCCCCCAAGTAAGCTTTTTAAGATCCAGCTCTCGTTCTGCTGGTGAATGCATCCAACCCTAAAGAAGATGAGCAGTGAAAGCAGTACACAAATGGAAAGTCAGACTAGTACCATCTCCTTTAGAAGAAGCTAAATGTGTCCGTGTGTACAGGCACAGGGACACCCAAATGTACGTCACAAGACATGTTGCCAGGCTATTACGTATAACCCGGGTTTTCAGACATTTATACTAATTGCATCAAGATTATTAAATGTCAAGATTATACTTTAAATATGTAATTGGATTACCAAAGTATGTCCAGAGCATTAAAATGCATCAAACATCCTACTACCAACTATTCCGAGTGCAGTCAGTTTTCTTTTTTGACAAGTCAAACGCTAATTGCTTCTGCTTGTGAAAATGTTGACAGTGCCTCCGAGGGCCAAGGGTTAATCTGCAAACATGCCAAACAAAACTACTTACAATACAGAAACGCGTTTTATAGATCAGTTATTTCTTTAACTGATTTCGGATGTAGTCTACTGTAACTTCACCTTCTTACCAGCCAATGCCCACAAAACGTCGAGGCCACAGTGCTTTTTCATTCTGAAAATAAAATTTCATTTCATCATTGCTGGGTTTCACTCTGAACATTCCGTTTCCTCGCAGTGGAATTTTGCTTTACAGTTTCTCCCGCAGAATAACCGAGCTGCACCGCGTCCCGCTCCACTCGCCCTGCCCTGACCCGCACGCACCGAGCAGGAACAAGCTGTGCTCAGTTCACTGAGCCAGTCCGCTATCTATTGCTCTTGGTAGCCTTGGCTTTATCCCTGAAGGACCAGCAATTCCGAAGCCAATGGCCGAAAGATGACAGAGATCTCGGGCAAGATTAACACAACCATTGACAGCCCCTGAGAACTCACTAAATAGCAGCTTAGGAAGCAACCTCCCCTCCGGAGAGCGAGAGGGGCAGAACCGGACACCAGAAGATACTGCTCAGGCAGGCTCTACTATGCTTTAGTCTTCTAAAGCTACCATTAGGAAGCCAGAGAAGTGTATTTACCCCCAGTACAAACACCACAAGCTCGCTAGGCTGCTACCCCTTAAGCACCGAAATAACTCAAACGGGAGGCTTCGGCTCTGCCCCGGACTCTCCCCGCTGTCGGGGACGGAGCGGCTGGCATGCAGAAAAGCCCGGGAGTGACACGAAGGGGGACAGAGGAGTGCGGGGGGTGACTGAGGGAGCAGTTGCCTCTTCCCGGCGGCCCCGGACGAGCTGCAATCTCCCTCTCCGGGGAGGCAGCTGATTTCGTCCTTCTAGAGTGATGGATGGAGGGAGGTGCGCGCTGGTTAGGGGCTCCGCTTTGTTGGATTTCACCTCCTGATCCTTTTTCCTTCTGCTCTGCTGGACTGCAATGGCCAGCTCGGCTCCGACTCCGCGAGTCCAGCTCCGAGTGACCTGCCGCGGAGGGAATGAACCGAGAACGGCGCAGGCAGAGGCGGGGGAGGGTGATTTGGCCACATCAACTTCTCCCAAGCGCGGGGCAGCGCTCAAAAGATCCCCAAGCAGTTCGCTCTAAATAAAGCAGGCACTGCTTTCCTTCTATTCCTCCTCAGCAGTCGCCTTAGTATTATTATTATACTTCTATAGCTTTTGCTTGCGGACCTTATAATTATGTCACACAGCGAGGGAAACCGCCAGCATCCTAGCATCTGGTGTGCGGTTTAAAACTTTTGTTTCAAGATTTGAACTATTTATGGAAGGAAAACTTTGTAGGATAGTAATTTCCTACGGTTTTGAGAAAAAAAAGTATGGCTACGCTTATGTTAAAGGGGTATATTTATTTATTACGACTCCTTCCTCATGTTTAAAAGACAGAAAGATAAAGATAGCACTGCAATTTTTTTTGTTACAAGCTCTTGGTCACCTACCAGCAGACATGTCCCGCCTGCGAAAAGAAAAAGGCAGCTCTGGCTATTTAATTTAATCAATAGCATGCAAACGAATCCAATCTGACGTTCGCCCATAAATCGAGTGCCTGTAAAAATCTGTAGTCAAGGCATGTGCATTTAATCAAGAATTAAGAATGTAGGAATAGGCGTTTAGTTCTTTGCACGGCTGTGTTTATTCCCGCTTTTCTTCCACAGCGGTGGGTTCTATTTTTCCACATCCCACAGGAAACGCAAACACGCGCAGAGAACAGGCGCATACGTGCTGGTTCGTGTGCGGGCGCACAGTCACACAAAGAACCCCGAAAAACGAGCAACAAAACAACGACGACGACCAATAACCCCAGCGCGATGCACATCCATGCAGAAATCCACACATGGCCCAGGGGAAGGACTTCACATTTTGTGCCCACCGCGGCCCAAAAAGATCCAGGCTCGGCACAGCGGACTCCGCAGCCGAAGAGAAAGCGAGGCCGGCAATAACGAGAAGGGTTTTCCCCATCGCCGCCCTAGCCGGGGTGAGCCCCTCTGCCGCGGACTCGAACCGTCCGCCCCGTTTCACGGGGCTCCCCCGGCCCGGGTCCCCAAGTGCCGGCACGGAGGAACAAGCCGCGTCCCGGGGCTGGATGAAGACGGGGAGCAAGAAGCTTCCCGGTTTAAAACCGTCTACTCCGACCGAAGGACCCGCCGCCCTCCTCTGCCCGGGCCTGACTCAAAGCGTGCCTGGGTCTCGCCCGGAGTGCGGGGGAGAGCAGAGCCCTTGACAGCCCCCGGCTAGCCCCTCCGGCGTGTACCCGGGCTGGGCCAGGCCCTCCCTGGCCCCGCTGCTGGCCGGCGCGGGGACATCGGCTCGCCGTCCCGGATCCTCTGACGCGGTGCCCGGCAAGGACAGAGACCTGCAGAGGTCCTGCAGGAGCAGGACGCACCCTCTCCGCAGCCCGCACGGACCAGCCCAGCCGCTACATATCCACCGCACAGTTAGATAGAGATATAGATATTTTTTAAAAAAAGCGACCGAAACTCCTTGCAGTCCCACCCACCGACTCTCATTTCCCCCACCCCTACCTCCACCCCCTTCCTCACAAGGAAAAGGTCTTGGAGCCAGCTTTAACTGCGGTACTGGAGATCCCTCCAGAGCAAAAGCAGACGGCGGCAGCAAGAGCCTCCGCGGCCGGGGGCTCTCCCCGGGCTGCGGGACTGGGCGCCCGCTGCCGGCTGCAGTAACCACCCCCGCCCCGGCTCCTGGGGGATCCCCGCGCTTCCCCCCGACGAGCGCGAAGCAATGCCCGTGTCCCGTTTGGCAGGAGGAGTCGTGGTCGGAATACCCAGGGGAGAAACGCCGGCCGCCCCTTGTCTTGCTGCCCCGCTGCCCTCCGAGGTGCGCCCGCCCCCGCTGCGGGAGCGGCGGCCCCGGCCCCTCCGACGGGGCAGCCCCGGGAGTTACCTGGTGCTGGGTACCTTCCCTCGGGCAGGGTCCGAGCAGCAGCGCCAGTATCGCCACCAGCCAGCACAGCACCTCCGCCACCACAACCACCGCCACGACCACCACCATCCTCACCACCACGCACTCCACGGAGCTGCTCTCCGTGCTGGCTTCTCTCGGATCCCTCTGCTTGCTTTGCGCATTGCCCCTAGGTAGCTGCTAGCGGGGTCATTTCAAACAGTATTTTGGAAAAAAAAATAATCTGGATCACTTACAGGTAACTCCCACTGGTAAGGATGAGGAAAATCTGAGGGTAATACACTGAGAGTAACACACTGCGAGATGAAAAAAGGATCATGGCTGAATCCCGCTTACACTCTTGGAGTTCGCTTCCTTGGTTATTCCTTTCTGGCCCCCCCGGTCGTAATTCCCCACCCGTTTTGGTGTCAGCTGTGCCTTGAATCTGAGTTGGAATCCAGTGCCTTGGGCTTGGGGGGGCTTTGTCTGTCTGTTTGTTTGTTTGTATTGTTGTGTCTAGTATTCCCCTGGTGCTAATGCTGCTCCCTGTGCAGAGTATGAGCTGCTGCTTGCTGCTGCTCTCGCTGCTGCTGCTGCCTCTGGGCTCTTGCCTGTCATGTCTCAGTGGTTGGAAGTTGTTACAGTGGGTTCTCGTGTTGGAATGAGGATGGTTTAAAGGATTCGGATGGCAGAAAGTGCCTCTCCCTCTCTCTCTCTCCCTCTCCCTCTCTCTCTGTGTGCAGCTCTCCTGAGACTCGGGGCTGCCATTGGGCAGTCAGTCACTACAATCCGCCTACTTTTTTCTCCCCCTCTTTTTTTTTTTTTTTAAGGGGGAGGATGACAATGGAGAGACAGCGATCTAGCCCGAGCCGCAATGAATCCGCGCTTCCTGGCTGATCCCAATCCGCCAACGCTCCTTACCCTCTTCACCGGGCATTTTCCAGGCTCTCTGTCGCCCCGGGCGCCCGGCGGGCGTCTGGATCCCCGCTCTGCCGGAGCGCACCGGCAACTCGTCCTGTTCATCCTGAAGGAGCTGGCGGCTCCCACTTAATTTCCTTTATTGTGGGCAGCTGCTTCTGTTCCCCTGAGAGAGCTCCGCCGTCCCTGCAGCCTCGGGTTTCGTCGCCCCCGGTGTTGAAAACTAAGCTCCGGCTTCAGGGGGATCGCGCTCTCTCTCTCTCTCTCTCACACACCACACAAGAAAGAAGGAAAGAAGGAAAGAAAGGAAGAAGGAAAGAAGGAAAGAAGGAAAGAAAGAAATCAATCGTATATTCTGTCTTAACCCTTCTGACTGATAAATAAAGACGTGCACACTCGTACATTCCTAGAGAGGCTGGATTTCGCGTGAGACAAGGAGGCGGAAAGGACTGGTGTGACACAGCCGTTGTGGGAGGGCTAGCGGGGGACGCCTGCCCACCGCTCCCGGCTTCCCGGTACCTCTCGCTGCTCCTGCGGGAAGACCTGGCGCCTCCTCTCCCTTTCTCTTTCCGAAGAAGATGCCAGTCTGAAGAGACGTTTGCCGGTAGGTCAGTTGTCTCTCCCCTGCCTTTCCTCCAGCCAGGCAGTCCCTGCCCCTCGTCACCTCCGCGCTCCGGAGCATCCCCTCGCCTTTCCTGCTCCGGCGGGCGGAAGACCTTCGCACCCTGCAGAATGCAGTCGCTAGTCCTCTTTGCCTCGTTGGACATTTGTCCTCTTTTTTCGGAGGAATGAAATGTTAGTGGTGGTGGATGGAAAGACATGCGTTGAGAATGCCGGGGCTAGGGTTTGAAAACGAACCCCAAAAGAGAAAGGCGCACTGCAGACAATTCAGCACAATTGCAGACGAAATTAACAAGAACCGGGCTCCGAAGTCTCCTCGGTCAGTAGGGTTTGCAAATATATTCGTCTCAGGTTAATTGTCTAATGACTGTAGGAGCTGTCTCAGCCAATATCTTTTCCAATCGCCCTGGGAACACCACTGCCAGTGAATCAGTCCCAGCACCTATGTGCATCTGTCTTCGTGACACAACGAAATATTCCTTCGGATGTGATGGGAACAGCAAGATCGGTGTTAAAACGTCCTCTGCCGCCCAACGTGCGAGAAAACTCTTTTCGGGGTTTGGTTTTCTGTAACCGCTTTCATCTAGAACATCAGTGCTGACGAAGGGACACGGCAACGTCGGTTTGAGAAATGTTAAGCAACAAAAGCGAGAAGCTTGAGGCTTTCAACGAGCATTTACACATAAAGAATGGTCTGTCTACCATTCTTTAAAATCGCCGCCTTTCTACTTCTGTGCGTGTGCGTGTACATCCACGCGCTCATCCACACACGTCCGTATGCAGTTAGATGTGCAGCTCGGGTAACGTCCCTTCTCCCTCTCAGAGGAGTCTGGGGCAGCTGCGTTAACTAGAAGAACGAGTAGCCACTTTCGATGTTTTATTTCGAGCATTTGTTTGGCTTCGGGTATAGTTTTAAATGCGCATCTGCTTTTAAAGGTGTGCCTGGGGGAAAGGGCGAAAAGAGAGAAGTGAATTGGAACGAGGCAAAGTAACGGCTGGCGCTGGGAAACTGGGAAATTGCGCTGGCAGAGCTCAACCCGACCCAGCTGAAACGAAAACACTTGACCAGTCTCGGTAATTTTCGGATCGAAGTTAGTTTTATCCACAGCTTAGCCATGTTGCGGAAGGAGATTTGTATAAAATAAACCGAATCGCGCCGTTTCTTTTCGGAAGGTTAAACCTTACTCTAAGAACACGGAAAATTTAACAACAACAATAATGATTAGGGTAACAAGAATCCACCAAATTCCCTTCCAATGGTTTCTACGCGGGTGCCAGCCAGGAGCAGGGAGAAGTGCACTCGTTTTCTTGGTTGAAGCCGAATATATTGTTTCCAATAAACTGATGTGGTGCTGGAGGAGAGGGTGCGTTAGGTTAGGTTAGCGGGGAGAGGTCAGGTTAACACCTAACATGGGCGTTTCGGCATCTGTCACTCCTTCTTCCACAAACCCGTCTATTTTGGACAAAATGAGGGGCCGAACAGCACTGAAATGGTTGCCGCCATCACAGTCGGGCAAATGAAGCATATCAGACACGAATTAACTATTTCCTCCTTCTTTTTCTTCTCTTTCTCCCTTTATCTTTTAAAAAAAAAATCTGTCTATTCCCAGATGCGGTTTCCTTCTCACCCCAAACCGGGGAGTGTCTGAGCCCGCCAAGGGCACGTCAGAAGCCAATAAGAGCTCTGAAGGTACGCACAGCAGGCGGCACACCGAGCTGCATTCTGGTGGAAATGGCTACTTCTTGCATCTCACGAGCAGTCTAGTCCCAGGGGAAAGAAGCAGGGGAACGATGTGTCTCTTCAAATATACGGGCATCTGGTTGCCGCTGAGGGCAAGAATAGGCGACAGCAGTACCAGCAGAACAACGAAGGGCCCGCGGAGGGGTACAGGGAGCTCGTTGTCCCACCGTCCGAGGCTTCAGGAGTAAATCCCGGGGTCTCCTCCCCGGGCCCCGTGGCCTCGTCGGGGGTCCGAGCGGTGCCACGTGTTGTCCGCCGTCGAGGCTGAGCCCCAGCCGCTGTCTGCCGCGGGACCCGCCCCCCGCGGATGGGCGACGGGAGTGGCATTGCGTCGGTGTTTGCTGAAAACACCGTAAAGCCAGGGCGAGCTTTGCTGTAGGGGCGGGTAGCGGGGTCAGCTGGCCCCTTTCTCGCCTCAAAGTCCCCGCGAGAGCCGAGAGGGAGCGGCGTGCTCTGATTCCCCCCGAGAAGAGCTGGGGTGGGGGAGCTGCGCCCCCCGAACTGTTGCACGCGCCTTTCTCCGCTCCCTTGAGCAGTGTCAGGTTCCGTCGCCTCCATCCCTCGAACATCGCCTGCATCCCTCGAACTGCACCTCGACCTCCTTCCCACGGGAGTGGGGGTGTCGTCTCCGCCCCCTTCCTATTTCTCTGCAAAAAAGATGCGGAGGGAAAAGGGTGGTATTTGCCCCCAGAGCCTTGATCCGGGCACTGCCCGCAGCTCCGTCGTTCCGAAGGTCGAATCACTTTCGCCCAGACCATTTGCTCTGATTTGCATCTATGGTACAGTTGTACTTCGACATATTTAGTAATTAAACTGGAGCCGAGTGCTCTGCGATCTTATCTGGAAATATTCCTGGTTTGGTCCTGCCGCGAGCAGCGGTCAGTACTTGCTGTCATCTCTTCTTGCGAAGGAAAACGTGGAGTCAGCAGGGTTGCAGACGCTTTACACTGTGGTGCCTGGACGGAAATGTCGACAGAAATATCAAGACATGCCTCACCTCACACTCCTTTCTCTCTCCAGCACGCTCAAGGATACGAAATCGGAACAAGGAGGACTCCCTAAAAGAGATCCTACCGGTGAAGGGTCTTGCTCTTTCTGTCTAACCGGACTTTTTTAGGCACCCCACCACGTTACCCCACGGGACACCACTCCACCCCGTCCAACAGCTGTGCATTGCGTTACCTTCTTCCACCTTGGTCTCACGTTTGCCACTAAAAGCGGAGATCTCCGCAGGCTTTACCAAGGCAGGAACACGTGCTCCGCAGCAAAGAGAAGGATTAAAAAAAAGCCTGCGATGTCTCTTTGCTGTGTCTGACAAAATGGCTCTCCTTCACGCCACAAAATAAACCCAATGTACTGCAAGACTAACTAGGATTTATCTGACTTCATCTTCTCCCCTTTTCTGCCCAAATAGCTCGCTAGAAAAGGTATCATTACGCTCAAAGTATATGGTTTCAACAAAATGGTAGTTCCAGTGGCTGATGAAAGAGGAAATAATTGCATCCCATACGCCTAGCCTAGCAGCAGCCCTGGATCGCAGAGCAAATTTCCCTCCTATTGTTCGGAGAAAGTGAAGTATCCTCATCGCCTTACAGGCACGGCGATGGATCTGATAGGGTTTCTGTGAGGGCTTTTACTGTTCCTTCTGTCCATTCAGTCTTACTTACAGACACAGACCAACTGCATTCTTGTGATTTTTTGCTCTGAATCCACTTCTAAGCCAGCCACAATCACTTTCGAAAAGAGATCTGCCTTTCAAACTGCAGCATGTGCCAAGACTTCTGTTCCCTCTAAAAATAAAATCGCAGTGCAACCGAACAGCAATATGTTGTCCTCCAGCTATTGAAATAGATGGGGTTACCCCTGTCATCACTTCATTTATGGTTGCACGACCTCACCAGACTCCCATCTCATCTAAACCGCTGCAGATCTGAACGTGGAGTTCGACAGAATCCATCGCTGCCGACCAGACACGACAAAAGGCAGCGAAGACAACTGGCACTGCTGGCTGCAGCAGGTAGGATTTGGGGCACCCCAGGGCAAGTGCACAGGCCAGGGCAGGGCTGGACGCGGGTTTCTCCTGGCGTCAGGGCAGGGAGACAGTGCGAAGGTGCGGCTCCAGCGCCTCCTCCGCGTCCGCGCATCCTTCGCGGGTTGCCTACGAGGCATCGCCGGCCCCTGCAGCGGCCCCTGCGGCTGCAGGGGCGGGCCAAGAGCCCTGCCCAGAATAAATACATAAACACACACACGGCGAGGGGAGGACTACTCCATTCGGCTTGAGCCCACCGAGCAACCTGCCTGGAAACCCTCCGGAAGAAGCCCGCGGCTTTCACTGGCGTCTGCAAACGAAGCAGCTGCGGGGGCGCTCCGGGTGCTGTCAGCACCGCTTCCCTCCTCACTTTCGAGGAGCCTCGTTTATTTCCTTGCCCCTACCCTCTCCGCGGTGCGACCTTTACATTCGGCTTTGAAGTGCTCCCTCCTGCCGATTCCCTCCCTTTCTCTGCAAGCCCTCCACCGCCGCCCGGGCTGCTGACAGTGGCGACCGAGCTGTCCCCTCTCCGCACATCGCGCCTACAGCGTCGGCGGGGTGGGCAGACTGTGTGGCCCCGGCAAGTTCCCGCGGCAAGGAGAGGCGGCCCCGAGGGGATCTGCCCCCCGCTCCCACTCCCGCCCCGGAGGGCTGCTCTCCGCCTCCCTCCCCACTCCGTCTCCTCCCCGTATTGATTTCAAGGAGGGAAGGAAGAGGGGTTACTTTTGGATTACAACTCACCTCATGCATTCTTGATCATTAAAAAAAAAAAATCTCGCAGCTATGCAAAGACAAGACCTTTAAAGGGTTTGTAGCTCGACAGGTAAGGACTCGGCTGGGGCTCAGGAATGTGGAAATACAACTCAAGTCAGCCTACTGCGACGAGCAATATTAATAAGGGCTTACAGGTTCGAGGGGGTAAAGGCGGTGGCAGAGAAACTTGGCAAATAAAGCAAGAGTAGGCAGTCTCGATCGCGGCGATCAAATACCGAAGACCAAACAGGGGGCGTCCAGGGAGCCCCCGGTGCCAAGCCGGAGCCGGCGGCGGAGCCTGACCGGTTACGCAGGAGTTCCAGCGCGGAGGCAGTCGGGCCAGTTGTCAAATTAATTTCAACACCTCCGTGTGATGGATAGAAACGCAAACTGCGTCTAGGCCTGCATAAACCAAACCCCTGAGTGCAGGTTCAGAGCAGGGATTCCCCTCCTTCCGCCCCTTTCGCCTTTCTAAACACTTAAGCTCTGCTCTATTGTCCCAGCCGCAGCGGCGGGTGAGTTAACTCTCTCAGGCTGCTCTTTTCCCTCCTTTCTTTTTTTTTCTTTCTGAGTGCACTGTACGCCAGAGACAATATTTAAGTTCGCTTAAGCAGTACAAAATAAAAGGATCTGTCATCACCCGCGCTCGGCTCCCTCCAGGCTCTGCGCTGCCCCGCGACCGAGGACAAACACGAGTGTCTTCGGGGGGCTGCCACCACTTGGAACCCAGGGACAGGGGGTGAGGCAGGTAAACAACAACTTTTCTTCTTCTCTTGTTTTGCAACGTTTTGTTCACAGCTCTGTAATAACGTGACCCCAAAGGCAAGGAGATTTGTCGTGCACAAGGACTTACCCTAATTTGACATAGATGACTCCAAAGCATAGAAACACGTAGAAAATCCACTTTCGAAAGTTTCTGTGCATGATCTAGAGAATGGACTGAGCCATAAAAATTGCACAAAAAGTCGAACTGATGTTGTCGGTTAAATCCCAGTCAAGAGCACTGCTGAAGCTACCAAGGAGCAAAACCAGCCGAACTGTAAAAAACCAACACCCTGTCGATAAGTGGCTCTTCCCAGAGCCATGGTGACCGAAACCAGCTCCGATACTAAAGCTAAAATGGAAGGAAAAAACCAGAAAGGGCTTCTCAAAAGGGTAAAACAAAAACCAAAGACAGACGAGTAAATGAGCAAGCACTGATCTTGATCAACTGCCTCATAGAGCACTGAAGTTCAATGTGTTTTTACTTGTTCTGACTTCCCCAGGTAACACTACGTATCTTGCAATCTACGACTCCAGGTAGGAGGATCTCTCTCTCCCCACCCTCCCTTCCTCTCTCCCTCCCTCTCTCTCTTTGCTGCTCTTCCCTCAACCCAGCAACCCCGTATGTGTCAGGGTCTAATACACATCTTATCTGTGCATGTGCCTCTGAGAGTTATGCGTGTGTTTGTGTTTCAGAGGGCATGTCCTGAAGCCGAAACGCTGGAGAAAACACATGAAACGTTTCCAGTAAGGGAAATAAAAGACCCAAACCGAAGCATTTTTTAATTTCCTCTAGTATGGTAATGCAGCTGGATTTGTAATGTATGGACTTGCAAAAGACATTGTCAAAAGTTTTATTCTTTTCTAACTGTATTTTTTCCTATTCCTAATCAAAAAGAGGAAGGCGTTAACCCCCGCCTGCTTACAGCTTCGCGTCACGAAAGGTCATGTGTGTATGCGTGCCCAGACTATTTGTCTTTAGCCATCCGACCCTACTTATGTACAAACGCTTGTCACACAATTGTATTTAGTTTTCCACATTAAGAAAACATTCTTCCTCCTGCGAGAAACAGATACGCTTGGCTTTTAACACGGATTTAGGATATTCAGCTTGCTGCTTCTAGGGAGATTAATTGCGGAGACAAAAAACTCACTTTGCATTCAGACACCAACAGCCACACAAGGCTTCCTTCTCCTTCCGTCTGTCACTTTCTCTGTCTCAGTCTCTCCCTTTCCTTCCTCTCGTTCTTTCTCACTGATTTCTGAGCTGCTGCGTTTACTCCTGCATTATGTGGAATTACCTGTTCCAATCTAGTCCACAGCGTATGGCTGTCTGGAGTCGTGTATCTGCGTGCACAGGCACGCTGCAATAGCACTCCAGTGCGAGCTTGCGGGCCGTGGTGGGTTACACAGCTGTGGACAAACTTGGGCACCTCTGTCCACTCACACACAGGAGCCAATGTACAGGTAGGAAACGTGAGCGGAGATAGCCCCGGACATCTCTCAAAGACACTCGGCGAAACGCACGCCAGCAGAGGCTGAAAAGAGAGCAGGCAGCGACAAGCAAGCGAAAGAGACTGAAACACAGGACTTCAACACCAAGTGTCTATCCTGAAGAAGAAAACAAAGGCTTTTTTAAAGCCCAGCCCCGCTGCCGCACTTGAAAAGGTGCAGTGTGAAATCGGAGGTAGTTTTTAAATGACTCCCACAGCTGCCGAGAGCAGCGTCTCTTGGGGGCATTCAGAGCCGGTCCCTGCGCAGGGGCACTAGAAGCCCAGGGGGACGGAGAAGAACCTTGCTGGGGACGGGGCGGGTGAATCATGCCGAGGCCCCCTGAGACGGCCGCGAACAGCCAAGCTGCGCCCCAGGCCGCTGCCCTCTGCCATCTCTCCTCCCTGAAAGGGTCTCCTCTGCCCTTGCCCCCGCACTCCGCATGTTTTAGCCTTTAATAACCAACACTCCGACCCTTGCAGGAGACAGCAGTCCTCCCGGACCGCTTCTCCGGGATGTTTCCCAATATTTACCCACGGAAGGCTTGTCCTTTCAAAACGCGGAGCATTCCCCCCACACGCTTTCCCCTGCATTTAAATGCCCTTTACTCGATTGTCTTCCCAGCTACGACGTATTTTTTCAGTCCCCACTGTTACTCGAGCATTTGCAGGTAGGACCGAGCCATGTTTCCCTTCTGCAAAGCTACTTCTCCCAGAAATTCACAACTTGACCCAGATCCGCCATCCAAACTCTTGCTCCAACATCCCAGAGGGCACCGAGATGCGGCCAGCCGCCTCGGAACCCCCCTGCCAGCCTCTTTTCTCCCCTTTTCGAAGCCCTTCGAAGGGGCAGCGTTCCCTCAGACACTCTGAGCGAGGCCCCGGGACACGGAGAGGTCGCTACCCGAGGCTGAGGAGGCGCAGAGTTGCCGGGGCGCACCCCCCGCCCCCGCCTCTGGGCCATGACGGCGGCCGGCGGCCCGGCCGAGGCGACCGTGAGTGCCCGCGGAGGACCCTACCCCAGGTGCTCCGCCGCAGGCCCCAGCCGCGGGGAGCGGCGGCTCCCGCGAGGTAACGGCGCCACCCAGCGGCTGCAGCCGGCAACGGCCAGTCTGCGACGACAAGGGGCGCCTGCAGGGGGACTCGCGGGGGCGGAGCTGGGTCCCCCTTCCCGCCGGGCTGTGACGGGTCGGACCCCGCCGCGGCCACCGGCTTCAAGAGCGCAAAATCTGGACGTTGCCCGTAGGCCGCCTCCCTTTCCTCTGCGCCGGTCTCTGCTCCCTCACCCCTGCAGTACTGGAAACCCCAACATAAAGTAGACATGGAGCTGTCGGAGCCGGGTCCAGAGGAGGCCACAAGGATGGTCAGAGGCAGCACTTCTTGTATAAGGACAGGCTCAAGAGAGTCGGTGATCACCTTGGAGAAGAGAAGGCTCCAGAGAGAACTTTTAGCCTCCTTCCAGTACCTGAAAGTAGCCTACGAAAAAGCTGAAAAGGTTCTTTTTTTTTAACGAAGGCATCTAGTGATAAGACGACGGGCGACAGTTTCAAACCGAAGAGGTTTTACGAAGAACCTCATTTAGGTTTTGGGAAGAAATTCTTTACTATGAGGGCGGTTGCTGAAACCAGAACAGGTTACTGAAAAGCTTAGGCTGAGGAGAAGATGGTGTAATGAAGTTTAGTAGTTCTGCAATTTATGAAAAAAACAACCTGTAGAATATTAAAACAGCTGACTAGCTATTCAGAAATTCACAGTTCCAGTATAGGCAAAACGCCTAAAATTCATTGAGCTACTTTAAACAAACGCCACTTTAGTAATGCTAAAAGACTTCCTGAAAATAAGGTAACATTCATAAACACAAAAGCATTGGTAGGTGTGGGTTGAAACCATTTGCAGTATGCTCTTCTAAATCATTATTTATTACTAATACAAACTCATTGGCATGGCAGATGATAGAGTAAATCAAAAACACAGTAATTTCTACCCACTGGCCATTTTTCACCCATTCACCTTCTGCAGGTAGAGCTTAACATTCACTCCCCTGAACCCACAAAAGGAAAGGTTGCCTCTGCCATCACCCTGAGTGGGCCTCATGCCTTCCCATAGCATTTTGATAAAACAGCCCATGTCAGACTTCAGCTTTCACAATCTATCACAAGTGCAAACTGTACAACTCCAACTGCAAAGACTGTTCCTGCATCTAGGGAGGAGAACCCAAAAGACAGTCAGAACTCACCAACCAGGCTGGCAATTTGTCTGACAGCTTAATTAACAGGAGGGAACTACTGGGTGTGCAGTTTCTCAAGAGTAACTTGGATGTCAACTCTTTATAAACGAGATAATGGGACCAAGATTAGCTGGCCAGCCATGGGTCTAATTTTATTTTAGACTGTACAACACCTATACTGTCCTGTGAAAGACATGCTGCTGGGGCTGCTATGGCTTGAAGGGCGTTACACACAGGTGACTCTGTTCTAGCAGAAGGAGCAGTCATCACAGTATGAGGAAAGCTTTACAGGAGTCTCTGTACATGGAACTGTAAGGAGTGAGAAAGGGGAAAGAAATTTTAGACTGTCGGACACAGCTTACATCATCTTCCCTAGAGCTTATTTCCAAGCATAGTGTTCAAAATCAGAAAAAATCCTATGAAATTTCTGGGGAAAGCTGACAACAGGGATAATTCCTCCACTACAAGCTGCTTTATGTGCTTTTCTCTTCTTTCTTTACTACTCAGACCAATCACAGGTAACTAGCGTGCTTGTCATGGGTCCCAAAGGCTTAACTACAGGGAAAATCCAGCTGCATTCACCCCAGCCAGCCACTGTCTGGCACTGCTGCTCCATGAAGTTGTAGATGAAGACCCTCCATCTAACACCAAGACAATAAAAGTGTGAAATGTTTCTCAGGAAAAAAAATATACAGACTATATATATATATATATATATATATGTAGATGGCTGGAAGAAAAGGAAAGAACTCAAAGAAGAAAATCAAAATAAGCAGCATATGAAGAGAAGTAGCTGATAGCTGACTGGGATCTTACACACGATTTACTGGCATAATTAACAAGTATGTATGTTAAGCACATGCATTTACTACTAGCATCTAATATTTTGTATGTGTGTTACCAGGCCTTTACACACACAGTCTTTTCTTAAATTACTCCCTCTCATTTATCCAGCTGCTTCCTGGGTCTAGGATGTCCATTCTTTCTCAGAGACTAACAAACCCACTGTCTGCCTCTGGAACTTACTTTAAGACTTGGGATGTCCTCCAGTCAGCTTCTGATGCTGAGCCCTGCCCCAGTCATCTGGTCTTTGAGATTTGTTTCAGCAGTGTCAATAAAGATTTCAAACACACAGACAGAGTCATGGCATAAGGTAAATCTCCAGCTGCATAAATCTAAAGTACTCAAAGTACCCATTTAAAGGAGTTCTCTTGCATTTCTTCTGATAGGTCTACAAATGCCTTCAGTAAGGCATTTGACACCGTTTCCCACAGCATTCTGTTGGAGAAGCTGGCGGCTCATGGCATAGACAGGAGGACTCTTCGCTGGGTTAGAAACTGGCTGGATGGCCAAGCCCAG
>JAOXOE010000001.1:47629217-47658163 GCA_028565055.1 Phoeniculus purpureus
GTCAGGGGAGGTTTAGATTGGATGTTAGAAAGAAGTTCTTTACTGAGAGGGTGGTTAGGTACTGGAATGGATTGCCCTGGGAGGTGGTGATGTCACCGTCCCTGGATGTGTTTAAGGAATGAGTGGATGCAACGCTTAGGCATCTCGTCTAGCAGCTAGATAATAGGATAAAGGTTGGACTCAATGATCCTGGAGGTCCTTTCCAGCCATGATGATTCTGGGATTCTGTGATCCTGTGATACAAGTTTGCATTTCCCTTTCTCCAAATGTTACTGTTTTACTGCTTTATATGGATTTACAAGATGCTACTGTGACCATTCAAACCACATTTAATATCCTCTATCTAGATTCCTATCAAACCACATGACTGTATCTTCTACTATTTTTTGCAGTTCTTTCTTCTGCCTCTCATTTGTTCTTGTATGCAATTCTCAGTTTCATAAGAACAAGCTCAACTTTGTGGTGCTGCACTAACGTAACGAAACTCAGATTTACCCCAAAACTCAGTTTGTTCTGTTGGTTTTTCCCATTGACTTCCTCATTCTCCCACTATTGTTTTATGTTACAGCAGAACATTATTCTAATTCAGTAATTTTGCCACCAATCTAATAGAGCCCAAAAGTGGATTATCCAGCAGGCTCTGGTAGACTGCACATCCATCAGTTGACAGCTACAAAATTACTGGATAATTAAATCCAGATAGAAATCCAGAAAAGGGAGGAATGATTAATTTGGTTCCTACTTCTCCATCTGTTGCTGTTCACCCCATACCACTGAAGATCAGCTTCTTGGCCTTTCTTCTTCCAGCCACCCAAAGTTGGAAGGGGCTTCTTCCTGTGGGACAAGAAAAACAAAGCTTTGAGAAACAGAATGAGACATAAAGGAGGAGATGTCTGAGTCCCCTCCACCCCTTTTTCCCTAGGCAGGAAGATCCTCAGAAGTTGCATCATACAGTATCTACAAAGGGATTTGATGTAACTACAGCACAGCTGTAACCCTATGGTTTGGCCATTCTGTAAGCCATCTGTAACCTGCTGAACATCAGGACAATACATGATACCTTGCTGTTACAGTGAAGGAAATCAAATGTCATAATTCCAACAGCTTGTGAGCAACCCTTGGAACAGACACCAACCACCTCCTGACCACCTCACATAAGATGGTGCTGCAGATGGCCTGGGGCAGGATGACAGCAGCCTGGCAAGGCTCCACTGCTCCCTGCCCTAAGCCTCATTCTTTTTAGGGACTGAAGGCCGGCTCTGCATTAACACCCGTGAGTCTGAACAGTGAGTAGCTCTTTCGTGATAAATTATGTTTCTACTGAAGTAAGTCATACCTGAGACACAACGACACTTGTGTATTTGGAAACTGTATGAGTATAACCTTCAACTTCAATCAATGGATTGCTAATTGAAGTATGTAAGTGTGATTACAGCTGCAAAAAATGTTCGAGATGTAATCAGTGTTCACTGCTTGTGTCACTTTGTGGTACTTCTGACAGCATTATTTGCATGTGCTTACGTACAGAAGTTGAGCTTCTCCACGTTACAGCCTGCCACTGCTAGATTTGTGTGCTTTGGCATCCGAACTGAGATACCCAATGCCATTTTGGTATCTAAGCTAGTACTAGTTGAGATCTCCAGCTACTACTACTCACTAAAGTGAACATGAATAGGGCAGCTAAATAAAAAGCATTATGGTGCTTTGTGATGACTACAGCAGCTTCCTGGAGGAGACAGACCCCAGAAGGCTTATGTCAAGGCAAACACCTTGACATAAGTCAGCTCATCTTTACAAAATGGTGGAATCAAGGGTCTTCCAATTGCCTCTCATTCTGAGCTCACTCTTCCTAATCTGAAACAGCCCCTGACCTCCTTCCCCACTTCAGACACAGCATAGGCTGCTGTACATCTCTGTGTTCACATCACACTGAAAAAGGAAGGGGATGATGAGCACTCAATCCTTTTAGAGGACATTCTTCTCTCTTTCAGGGTTATGAATTGTGCCAGTTGACCACAGCAAAGCCACCATGGATTGCATTTCTTGGTTTATGCAAAGTATGAATTCATTATTCCAATGAAATCAAAGAATCATAGAACAGTAGGATCAGAAGAGACCTCTAGAGATCATCTAGTGCAACTCACCTGCCACAGCAGGTTCATTACCTAGAGCAGGTCACACAGGAACACGTCTAGACAGGTTTCAAATGTCTCCAGAGGTGTTCCTACAACCTCCCTGGCCAGCCTGTTTCAGTGCTCTGACACCCTCACAGCAAAGAAGTTTTGTCTCACATTCAAACTATTATCACACCTTAAGATAGTGCATCACTGCACAGAGTGTCAGCAACACTGACACTCTCAAGTCAACTCAAGACTAAAACCTCAATTACCTGCACACTTAATCCCCTGTTCATGGGAATTTGTATGCTTGAGTAATTGAAGAACTAGGGCCTAAAAAGTTTGTGAAGCCAGCATTTTTGTGCTTGAAAAGCTTTTGTTGCAATCTTGAGAGCTCACAGCACACAAGTAATTCCAAGGGACTTTCCTCACCTTTTTTTTTCCCTTGCAGAAATGCTCTTAGTTCTTTCAAATTAAATACTTTTAAAAATGTCATGTCATCCAAGAACATTTTAAACTCTGGATCAGATTGGTTGGATTTACATTTTTGGCTATTTGTGATCTGATATTCAGAGCCACCACAAAGTAGTAATGAAACGGGGACCTACTTCTGAAATTAACGAAAATAATTGAAACTGTGGTCGCCAGCCGAACTTCACTCTACTTGTCATTTTACCCTGGCAAATCAGCGCTTTTGCCTTAAAATGCTCGTCCTGTACGTAAAAGGAATTTGACAGAATCCTGACAGCGACTGTACCAGCAGCGGGCGGTGGGTGTGGCTATCGGGAAAGAACCCCTCCGCTGCGGTGCTCGCGGGCGCCAGCAGGGGGCGCCCTCCCCCCGCTCTCGGCAGGCGATGCTGGCGCGCCGGTCAGAGAGGGCAGAACGTTCTGGACGCGCGGGTCGCGTCTTTAGGCCGGTGGCCGTTGACCCGCCCCTGCGTCCCCATTCAGCGGCCGCTCCTGACAGCCGGGCACGGCCCGGCTCTGGCTAGCGTGACGGCCGGCCGGAGGTGCCCATACGCGTTCACTCGGGCGGCGCGTGGGCGCTGTGAAACCACCGGGCTGGGCGCGGCTGCAGTCCCCGGTTAAGCGCTGGGAGCGGGACCGGCGGAGGCGGCTCGTTGGTCGGTGCTCGGTCGGTGCTCGGCCTGCCCCAGCCCGCGCCTGGTTTCGGGGGCGGAAAAGAAGTGCTGTACCCCTCCATTCGTCCCGCTCCAAGGCCGCCGTCCGCCGTCTGCCGCCATGCTGCTGCGAAGCGCTGGCGCAGCCGCCTCGGCTCTGGCCGGTCCCACTAGCAGAAGTCCCGGATACCGCCTTCCTCCATTTTCTTTCTCCGCCTTTTGCCGCGTTGTGAATCCCTGGCTACCGCAGTCCCAAACCTCCCGGTACGCGCAGCCTCTCGAGCAGATTCCCGAGCTCCGGCTGCCCTTCGGCTGCCAAGGCCCGCGAGAGGGTGACGAGACCGCCGGGCTCGGACCGGTGTTCTGACACTTCCGCTGCCCGGGAGCGTCGCGGTGCGCGCACGGACTGTTTTCGGTCCATCCTCCTGCCCCGTGGAGGAGGCTGGTGCCGCCTCTTCACGGAGTCGAAGGCGCTGCTGTTCTCGTCCTCTGTTACTCTTGGTGTTCCGGAACCCCAGCGTACTTAAAGATAAGAAAGGCCGCTAGTCTGTGTCAAGGTTTCACTGTTTCAGTTCAGGTTGAGGGGGTGCGGTGTGAGCTGTGACTGCCCGCCTTTGGCGGTGCGCGCTGTGGCCGCCGCAGCCCCGCCGCATCTCCCGCGGCTCCCATGGCCGAGCCGTAGCGGTCATCGTGCGGGTAGGACTGGTGCAGCCGGCGCAGCGTTGGGCCGCGTTCCGCAGCGGGGTGACGGATGCAGGGGCCAGCGCAGAGAGCTGGCTGAGCGCCTTCACAGCCCCTAAACCAGTGCTTTTATTAGTATTAGCTGTAGTCCCATCCTCAAGGACTCAAGGGTGCTTTTCGCCTCTCAAGGAACTAAACACAGTGATTCAGAGCCTCCAAACCGTATTTTAAAGACAAGGCTGCGGAAATCATACCCATCAGTAAAAAGCAGCCACGCCGATAATTTAAACTTTATTTTCTGCCGTGTCACAGTTTTTTAAAGACAGTTTACCGTGACGCTTCCTGAACTTCGCATTTTTTGCCGCTTCTGACCAAGCAGGACAGTCCTTGGATGTAAAACTTCCCTAGAGTGAGAGTGTTCTGTTCCGGCAGCCACCCTCAGGGTCGCGAGTCATGAGCAGAGGTAATGTGCAGGGAACGTCCTCGTGTAAAATCGCCCGGAGGTGTTGGCTAGAGGACGCTACTATCATGTTTTATCACAGTAGTTCATTGTTCCGTTTGGTCAATTTTATTGAGCACATAAAGACAATGCCCACCTAGAGAAGCTGCTTCTGTCGCTGACTTTGCATTAACTCGGGTCGAATTTGCTCCCTGCGTATTTAGAAATACAGAGTTTGGTTTTTTATTAAAAGTCTGTCGGAATACCGCGGTGAAGTGCGTACCCTCTGTGTAGCTCTGCCCCATTTGTGGATGTTGTACGAGGCCTGGCACAGAGACAGGATTCTGCTTCGTGCAAAGAGTATAAAAAATTGGGGGGGGGGGGGGGAAGGGTTATTTCCCACGTGGAGGAAAATATGAGGAACAGTTTGGTCTTTGGGAACACACAGTGCTCCACTGCTGACACACATACACCCCACACCCCCCGCTGCACGACTTCAGCTTTTATCAGCTTTTATTTATAGGGTTTGCGTTTGTTTGGGCTTTTCTTTGCTTTTCTGAGATCTCCACAATGTTTTGCTTTAGATCTGGGCGCAAGTTTCATCCATCCAACTCCATACAAAGCCTAGAAGCTGCGCAGAGCTGGTGTCCGTTAGGATTTGCGGACGGGACACGGGACAGTGGTTGGGGTTTTTTTATGCCTTGGAGCAAAAATGTGATTAGATGCAAAGGCCGAAGCTGCACGAAAAAGAATTGTGGAGTGTCTGGGGTCTCGGTTCTCGTCCCCCAGCAGCATTGCTACAGGGTTGTTAATTAGTGGCTCGTGTCCCGTAAGTATCCGACAGGAACAGCTCACCACGGCTCGGTTCGCAGCGACGGGCACTGACAGACGAGTGGAGCATCGGGATGCTTTCAGGACGGCGGTGGGGACGGGCTTTTTGTTTCCAGAGACAATTGCTCGCAGATAGCAGCAATTTTTGGTTGGCATAAACTTGACTTGTTTGCTTAACTCTTGCACAGTCCTCCTGCAGTGCTCATGTGTATTGGTATAATAGAGCGTGGTGCAGTGAGTTGCAACTGAAATGAAGTCGTAGGTCTCCTCGTTAATGTGGGTGCTTAAGGTTAGCATCCACAACAATGAGGCCTTTGTTGAAAGGTGGTCTCTTCTTTCTAAGGTTTCAGTAGCCATCAACCTGCAATGACACCGACAGGAATAGTGAGTGCTTACCAAGCGGGGAAATATTTCATTTGTATTCAAAATGGTCACTTTTGCAATGTGTGAGACCGTGTTTTTCTCTTTGGGAGCCCTCTTGCTTTTCCTCTGTGTTATATCGACAGTAAGTGGAGAGTGGCCGGGAATTGCGGTTTCAAACAAATAACTTCCATGGAGCGGTGGTGATTAAATAACACAGATTATTAAAACAGTTAATGGGTCGTTAATAAAGTATTGTATTTGAAACGTGAGTGAAATCAGAATATTGAGAGGTAATCGCTAAGTCATTTAAGCCCCTTTCACTCGGCTGTGGAAAGAATATTTGCTGAGTCCCCGGCTTGTCTCAGCTGCGGGAGAACACTCACTGGCTGAGAAACCAGCCAACACGTCTGTCAGTCGGTCCTAATGTCCGCAGGTCCCGCTTCCTGCCACATCTGCCACGCGCGTCCTTTTCCCGCTTCCCACCCCACTCACAGCAGGGATTCTGCATGGCTGAGCAAGAGAGATGCCGGTGAGATTTGGGGCAGGGAACGGAGCAGCTCTCCTGCTGCTGGACGTCAGAGGACCGTGCAGGTGGCTCCAAGCCCCACCGCTAATTCTGAAATAAAAAATCAACCCGACCTTCAAGCAGAAATACTGGAATCTTGCTTGGCGAAATCTCTGTTGTGAAAAGAATAAATTACCAATTATTTCTAATTAGAGAATAGTTACTATAGTCCCGCTATTTAAATATTCAGTTCTTTAACTCTTAAGGTAATATTCTAAATGTCCCGGACATGAATGTCCCGCATGTTACTAAGAGATCTTTATTAGCTACAGTTTAAGCCGACATTTTAACTACAAAAATAAAACCTAGGTGATGGGGATTTTTAGAAGCATATCGTGTGTTGCATTCCCAGCGTGGGGCCGGTGGTTTCTCCTCCCTCCTCTAGTTTTTTGCTTCTGAATATTAATACTTTATCACCAACAGCCTTCCCTGGAACATGCTGGCAGTTTTAGGGAATGGTCTGTTAACTCCCCAGGCATTTGCAGATAAACGCCGATGCAGTCTCGTAATTAGTTCCTGTGTTTATACGTTTACGATTTAAAATTAATTGAGGCAAAGCAACTCTTGATAGTAGAACGCCGACGATTATGTTGATTAGATCTCCAGCAGGGAGTGGCCGTCTGTATTAATTTCCCTACCCGCCCCCCTACTTTCCTCCTCTTCTCCCCGTTCCATTTTACTACTGCTTCCAAATAATCCCTCATCCTTCTGGGGGAGCTTCTAAAATTGTCTTCAACGTGAAAAACCGGTGCGTTGGAGCATCCACGAAGTCTCGATTTCCAGTCTATCCTTAATGTATTGCGTCCAATAACATCCTACGTTGTCTTCAGGACAGGAGCTTGCTCTCACGGCTCTTGTGTCCTATTAATTAGACAAACACACCTGCTCATTGACCATTCCTACAAACATTCGCGAAGCTTTGCTTTGACATGTCTCTGGTTGCAAAACGGGTCCTTTTTTTCTTTTTTTTATTTTTAATCTATTTTTGTCTCTTTTAAAGCACTTGGGTGGTGAGCTTGGGGTGGAAGAACGGCATGCGTGTGTACCAGGGTTGGTGCGGAGCACTGCTCACACACTTGCAACAAAAATCTGCTGGCTTTTATCAACTAAATTGTGGTCAGTTTTGTGATTTGTGATTTTTTTATTTTTTTGAGAGTGGTGGTGGTTGTTTCATTGTTTGTTTGTTTTTCCTAGGAAATTTGTTTTGGTTGGTATGCAAAAAGCAGAGCGACCGTCAGCGACTTGCTGCTTATTTTCCCAAACTTTCTCAGACAATGCCAGAGCAAGAGGGGAAAGCATCTTTTATATAAAAATTCTTCCTTTAAAAAACTAATTTCCTCGTTAAAAAACCCTAAAAACCCACAAAAAACAACACAACACTCCCACCCCCGAAACACACAGCGGACCCCCCCACACCCTTTTCCCCCTCTAAGCCTTCTTAAGAAAGGAAACCAACTTTTTATTTCTTAAAAAAACCTGTTCTTAATTGAAAGAGAAACCCAGTGCGTGCTGTCCGCTTGGGAAGGATGCCGAGAGGAAAAGATGGGGCCAAAGGCGGGCTAAACCCCTGAGCATAACCCATTAACATCATCGCTGTATCCTGGTACCGACAGGAACTCCGGCTGCGCGGGGCGCGGACCCGCGGGCGGGGCTCTCCGCACTAGCTTAGGTGCGACGGCCTGCCCGGCTGCGAGTGCGCCTGTACCCCCCTCTCCCCGCACTAAAAAGCGGTACTTGCTTTTCTTCAGGTCTACCGAAGGGGTTGGAGGATTATTTGCTCGAAAATAGACCGTTTTGGGAGGTATTAGGAGTGAAGGAGAAACAGCTGGTAAAGATGAGCTGGGCAGCTGCTTCCATTCCCTCGAATAATCCAGACACACCCTTTCTTTAGGGGTTTGGACCAGTGCATTTACCCAGGCAGGTACCTAAACCATTAACCCTGCTGTTTGCTCTCCTGGTTTGAGCTGTCAGCTCCTTCTAGCTTATAGGTTGGCTTTTGTTTGTGGGCGCTTGAGCGCTTTGTTTCTTAAAAAGCAGCTATGAATGACTTGTTGTTACCGTACAGATCTAAACCCATCTGAATTCGTAGCCTGACAGCAAAAGCAGGCGTTTCACTCAGGAGAACTCAACAAGGGCTTTTCTTCTTTATTTTCCCTCTTTTTTGGGCTCTTCCCATGTAATATTGTACTCGTGTAGGAAGAAGACATTTCTCCTTCCTGCTCATTTAGACTAGTCCTCCCTTGGAAACTCCGGACCAGAGGGAAACAGGCGCGCCCGTTTCTTTTGGCTTTTTGTGGTTCGTTTGTTGTTTCAGGGTTTTGTGTGGTTCTTTTGTCTGTTTCGTTGTTTTATTTAAAACCGGATGTTTGTCACAATTACCACCGTATTTCTGACGAGCCTGTGCTGTTTCCATTCACTGCCTAGCTTTCAAGTTTCCTTTCTTCCTTCGCAACCGGCTCAACTTGAGAATCCGAGGCAGAAGCAATGTTGTTTTTTCCACACAAAAAGACAAACTAATGATGATGATAATAATAATAATAATGACATCCTGAACCTTCCCTCCCCATCAGCCCCAAACTAAACTGCTCCTCCCGCAAAGCTGTCCTTGCCCCGCCTTGTCGCAGGGGTTAGCTACTCTCCTCGTCCCGTGAGCACGTTCAAGAGACATTTTAATCCGTCTGAACGTGGAAACAAAGCTGGTTTCCAGAGGAAATTTCCACTGCTGCTGCTGCTGCCTCGCACCAGAGGGCGCCGGCAACTTTCCCAGGTTGTTGCCTGCTCTCAAGTGCAGCTGGAAATTAACGCTGTGGACTCTCCCACGGCTTTTGTAACATTTACCTTTTAAAACACAAAGCTTTATTCTCGCTTTCTTTTTTTTTCTTTCCTGAAAATGCAGGTTGGATTATTTGCTTTGTTTTGGGATTTATTTGCTTTGTTTTGGGATTGAGGGGCGGGGAGAGAGCTGCCGCCCTTGTATTGCCCTTTCCCAGCGCTGTCAGGGCTTTTCACCCTCCCGCAACAGCTCCCCGAGGAGTCTCGGGAGATTTACAGCTTCGCTCCATCTCTGCTAACTTGGTCCTAATTAAGTCACTGGATCACGTTAGCGTGACATTACCGTGCTTTCCCTCGTAATTGTCTGGTATAAAAGTTTGTCTGGCTGTGCTTAAGCTTAAAGGGTCACTTGGGGATCTTTAAACAGAGAAACACTGAAGCGCTGCACCAGAGGAAAATAAGCCAGTAAACCGCTCAAAACAGCTGTAATTTAACACCTGTATAATATCTAACTTTGTGTCTAAAGGCTGCAAAGCCAACCTCCCACATTACTACTGCAGTCTCCAAGATTTCTTTACAGTGAGACCTAAGGAAATGTCTAGTTAGATTTCCCATGGCAACTGTCACAAGGAGTGTTGCAAGGACGTATTTGTGCCTCGTGTTGCGGTGCCTCAGCAACTGTGTTTGATGCTGAGTTGTGTCACACCCTCACTTTTCGGACTGACATACTGGCGTGCGTACGACAGCACACAGACACAACTGTGTTGTGTCTGGCACTGAGTACCTGCCTGCTTTTACACAGGTGGACGGGTAGTGTCATGCCAGAGGAGTTTTGTCACCGTTCAAAGACTAGGACAATAAGAAGCAACTCCAGCCCAAACAGCAAAATACTTCAGGGCACTGTATGTTACCAGTAACAGGGAATTGGGACAGCAAGAGCATTCCTTGTGTTTATTTACATAAGTAAATATTGTTGCTGGATCAGAGACATAATTTTCTTGGCAATGGAATTTGATTATTCACAGGAAAAAAAATCAGAAAGGTGATACGCAAGTTTTTTTCAGTGTAACTTTTTCATCTCCTCATATGTGATAATTCTGCAAGTACGTTGCATGTATAGACATGTTCCTATGTGACCTACTGTAGGTGCTCTGCAGATGTGCCAAGTGCTCTGGCACAGGGGTTGGACTAGATGATCTTTCAAGGTCCCTTCTAACCCCTAATTTTCTGTGATTCCACCGATCTATATCTCTCAGTCTCCCTCATACTCCTCAGTCTCTTGACGACTTCTTTCAGATAATTTACCTTGTCGCATCGAGCGCAGGTGGTGACCCCTCCTTCCTCCATTACAAGTGCCAGGCACACTCTGAAGTTAAGAGACCTGGACACCTGCATGTTTGCACGAGAGCTCTGTCTAGGTCATCACACTTCTTTCCAGAAGTGAGACTTTTGTCTCAGAGTAAATAACACAAGTGTGTCTGGTATTGTGAGAAAGGATCTTAAAAGATTTCCTGGTTTAAGGGTTCCTTTCTCGACACTGAGCTTAGAAATGCACTTTGTTCACTTTGTGCCCAGTGTGCAGTGGGTGGTAGAACTCTGATCTTCAGAGCCCACCTATTGTTCCTTGCACACAGGTCTCAATGAGCAATAATGTCTGGCCATGGCAGTGACTGATGCCTGATAACTTGCTTAGTTGTTCTTTTTTAGTTGGTTTGTTTGTTTTTTAAGGATGGAGCGTGCCTTTCAAGAAACTTCTTTACTCTTGGAATAAACCAGAAAAATGTTAAAATGCCTCTTGACTCTTAAGCCATTTCCATTGAAGCTGATGGTGAAAATTGTCTTTGACTTTACTGGGAACAGTACAGAACCATTTTAAATGCTATGGTGTAATATAAATCTTCTAAGTTTTAAATATTTCCATACAGTGGAGCAAAGAAGTCTGAAACATCATCAGAAAGACTGCTTCTCATTAGGTCGTTCCACTGCACTATTTCTGTTCAAATAACATTTACTAATATGAGAGACAAACACATTTATACAATTTGGGAGTCTGGCACTAGAGTTCTGTGTTCACAGCTTTTATACATTATGATATTTATGAAAAATACTTTAACTCTTCACTTGCATAAAACACAGGACAGATGTTTTTCAGCAGCATTCTTCATCAGGCCTTTTAGCTCAGCCGTACCGGAGTGAAGTGTAGGATTTGATTACAGTTAAACTCAGATAAAAATATTCCAAGAGTGTGGAGACTCTATGTGCAAAGGCAGAGTAAGAAAAGTGGGGAGAGACATGGAAGAAAGAAACAGTGATTTTCTCTGGCTATCCCAGGTCTTTCCTCCTTTCCATGGAGACCTGTAACTTACCACCTTTGGATCTTCTTCTGTCCTTGGTGGTGGCCTTAAAAAGGTTTAAGTGAAAGAACAGTACCATAATAAGCCTTCAGAACCTCGCATTCTTAGAAGGTCAGGGAGGTTTCCTTCTCCAGAGGCATGAGGGCTTCCAGAATCAAAACTGAATCTCTCTTAACTCCTGAGTTGTTGTCACGTCCTGCCCAGCACCCTGTCTTCTCTCTCTGAGACATATTGGGAGAACAGTGATTTGTTTGTTATCCCCTAGTGATAGCTTGGCTGGGTAAGCCAACTGACAGCATTCATGCAGACAGCAATTCAGGTCTTAATAGTAATCTTCTAACAGGAGAGTACTGTCCAAGTGTCAGACTTTGATTAACAAGAAGCGAGATGGCTCAAACCATTGTAGTAATGTGTGAGCACGGTAGCGGGGGAGACCTGCACTCTGCATGGGAGCTCTGCCAACCTATCTGCAAAAACCATGCTTGAGCCCTGAGAACACGGTGAGCTGACATCTCTCGAGGACTTAATGGCCATTGCTTTGTCTGAGACCCTGGGAATAGGGTCCCTCTTGCTGTTGAGGGTGGGGAGAAGAACACCCTGGGCAGTGATTATAAAAGGGGAGAGATTCAAACAGTGCTACGGCTTCACCATCCACTGTCCCCAGCCTGCAACCAGGATGAGAGGCTGACACACCCAACATCTTCTAAGCTGGGGAATCGAAGTTCACCTACAACCACCACTTCACCCCCTACCGAGAAACTAAGAAGATAGCCAGTGATTTGCTCAGCCAAAGCAAAGAGCAAGGCAGGATGGGGGGAGCCAGAGCCTGCAGTCCAGAGTGTTGATGTGACCTCTTAACTCTCTTCTCTCCCTTCCCCCTTTTACTCTGCTCTATTCTCTGAGTTGAGCATCTAGTAACGTTAGTGATTTCTGTGCCTTATGTATTTGGAATCTGATAAAACTTTGTCTTTCACGCGGACCTGTGTCCTATGTAAGTCTCCTTCATTTGACCCCAAGAGAACCCCATGAATCTGAGTCACTCCCTTTTCTTCAGATAGGACATGACACCAAGCAACAATTTACTGGATCCTTTGCCAAATACCACAAGTCTCCCTTGAGTTTTTTTGCGTGTGTGTTTTGTTCACCTGTGATCTCTATAGTTGGTGTCTCTACAGCATCTGGCGTAGTGTCTCAGGCTTACAGATGTTGGTGAGAAGCCACTCTCACCTGAGGAAAGACAACTTCATCTTTCACGAGATCGAGAGGGGGTAGTATACAGCTTAGTGAAAAAGATGTTTATTGTCTCCACACTTCCATTGTCTCCGGAAGTATCTACTGCTCCTTGGAAGTCACATATGGCCTAAAAATATTTAAAAGGGAAAAATGACAAAGGGAAATCAAAGCCAAAAATATCCAGCTATAAAGCAATCCAAAGGAAACGTATCGTTTTGTGAGAGAGTTTAAACTGTGACCTCGTCAGAGTAAAACTACCAGCAAAGCCATGACGAAAGTGGGGAAAACATGAAAAGTTTCTGTAACGGTACTTGTGCATTTCACAGCAGCTGAGCAACCTTGTGCTTTGGCCCTGGTCTTGGCTCCGTTAGGCAGATCATCCACCTGCTCATGCTGTACATGGGTGTCCTCACAGCTGCCCCCTGAGATCGAGAGGCTGTTGCATTCCCTGCAGCCTGTCACCTGTACAGCCACATCTTGCTGGGGGACCTCTGTTTGGGTTCCCACGTCCCTGTGCACTGGTAACCATAGCCTAGTCTTCCTCTGCTGCTGGCTCGAGACCATTTCCCCCTGCGTGCAGATGGCTCTGCGTGGTCTGAGCGTGGCTTCCGCTTTTGCTGCATTTAAGGATCCCACGGTTTCCGCACAGCCGAGTCCCTTCTCGGCTTCAGCCGCAAGAGGTTCTGACCTTATTGGTTCCCGCTTTCCTCCCTCGAGGTTCCCTAGTCGAGGAAACCCCCCGATCTCATAAAAAACCTCAAGAAATAGTGTTCGGGGCCTGGCACCAGCTGCATCACTCTGAGAAAGCAAAGGAAGTGGTGTCTGGGTTGGCAGCTGTTGGATTGTGCGTCTTTGTGAGAAGGAAAGTCCTGACCTAAAGGCTGCTGAAGTCAGTGGAAAGTGCCACTGAAAGATTTTACCTACGGCCTGCCACGGTGAAGGCAGTTCATTCACATACAGCCATTCCTTCGTGGCGGATATTTTCAGCAGGGGCTAGTAAGAGTTTTCAGTAGTTCTTCGAATCAATTTCTTTTTAATATGTCTAGTACCATCTTACACTCGAAGCACTAGATAGGCTGCTCTCCGCTGGAAGTCATCAGCTGTAAATGCACCAAAGTGCTCTGAGTTTTTAAACCCCTGCGACCTGAGCTCGTTCTGCAGGGTCAAAATGTCTGGAGATCATTATTTCTTTTCTTGGCATCCTTTGATGGAATGAACTTTACACTGGACCTTGAGACATATCAGGTACTTTAACAGAACCTGTAGTCCTGGTTAGTTGCTTTTGGGGTTTTTTTGAGCATCTCCCGGTACAGTATTATCTGCAAAGTTGCATGTCAGTGGAGATGAGTTTTGTGCTGATCACCAACAGGTTCTACCGTCCACATTTTGCTAATGAGTGCATTTCTGACTAATGGTTTAAATTTTGCAGGGTCACTTCCTACCTTCCTCTCATATATCTCTTTCTGAGACAAGAAAAGTCCCACTGAGGGACAGGCCTGTCCACTCATGACGGTGCCTTGCTCTGTATGTAAGGAAGGAGAGGTGGATGTGCCACTGAAGTGTCTTCCTCCTCCTCTTGGTAACCAAACACGTTTTGTGAAAGTAGCATCAGCTGTAAGACCAGAGTCAGTTTTCTGTCCAAAACTCACTGAATTTTGAGCGGATAGAAGGGCTTCATTTGGCCTTTCTCCCGAGCAGAAACACATACGGAAAGTTGCACTTAAAGTCTTTTTCTGCAAGCTGTGTTAGCATTACCAAACGTTCTTTACTGTTGCCATGGGATACAGCACTTTAGATCAGGTATTCATGATGGAATTTTCCTCTCCTTTCTCAGAGGCTGTGACCTGTTCAATCTAAGTCAAGCGGAGCGTTGGCTAAACTCGCAGTCCCCTTTGGCAGGCAAACAGCAAGCGACTGTTGGCTGGGATTCTGTCCTAAAATGACTATCTCTGTCGGAAAACTTAGCTAAAACTAGGAGCACCACAGCTGCAGTCTATGTTTCTCCTGCAGATCTCCTAAAATAAGAATAGATAAATATAGAAACCTGTTGGGGCCAGCACGTAGGGACAAAACTGGGGGAAAGGAAAGGGATGGGGGGTTTAGGGTTAGGGGTTAGGGACCTCAAGTCACTGGGTTTGAGGTAAATCGCAGCCTTGCTCTCAACTTGCTATCCAAATCTTGGCAACATTTGCACCTAGATGACCTTTCCAAGTTACTCTGGGAAGGGTACTAGAGTGGAGAAGACACAACACTAGTGCTGGGGTGAGGAAATCACATGTCAGGCATTGTTGCCTACTTCAGTGTGTTACCACATCTCAGTCTGAAGGAAGTCACAACACTAGACTACGAGTTTACACACTGGATGTTCATTTTCTGGAGACCAAAGTCCCGTTTCTAACATATTCCTTGATTTTTATGGTGGGAAAATTGCTTCATCTCTACTTGATACCTATTTAGGCAAGCTGCTTCTCCATTTGGAATCTGCTTCTCTCTCCTCCTTTTACGGCAAATTCAGCAGTGCAGGACTGCACAAGAAACAGACTGCAAGAAATCTTCACCTCAGTAGTCCCATAAAATATCTAATATTAATTTCCAGGAAATCATCTGCCTGGGCAGTGCGTGCTACTCATGATGACACGTGTGCTCAGGCAGGGCTGTTGGATGTAGCTTGGTCAATGCTAGCGAATGAAATACAGGAAATCTTGTACTTGTCTGAAAATCAAGTACTTGTCTGAAGAGCAAAGGAGCCCAGCTCCTACTCAAGTGGATGTTCATTGATAGAGCTAACAGAAGGCAAGATCCCCATCTGTCTTTTAGTTAGTGTGCTAACCTGCAGCCATCAACCCCCAGGCAACATGACCACAATGCCAGTGTCAGTGTCAGAAAGTAGCAGGAAACCCAGACAGCCTTTCTGCTTTGAAGCAGGTCCGGTCTGAGATATCCTCGTAGCCTGGATTGTGGCTGCTGCAATAGAAAAAGGACTGCCAGAGGACCCGTGTGAATCCTGCACCAACTGCCCACTTCAGACAAAAGATAGGAAAAAGCTGGTGTTAATCTGTGTGTTAGAGTGAACACTTGAAATTAGTGGAGGGGGTACAGGTGAAACTCCAGAGGGAATGACTGCAAAAATGCACCTTTCCAGCAGGGAGGTGAACAGACACAAATATTTGAGATAACAGAACTGCTGTGTACAAATCTGCTAGACAAAGACTTGGCTCTGGGAGAAATAGTCAGTGGAGCTGAGGAAGGGTTAAATGATGAATTAACACACAGGATAGGTCACTGTCCTTTAGTCTTGCCTTCTGGGAGGAAGTTTAATCTAGCCCATTAACCTTCCTCTTAATCCTGCAATTTACTTACATGGGGATTTGTATAATCCACCTGTTAAATTATTCCTGCTACAGAAGGCTATGAGAAGTATTTGCAACATAGCTTGAGACTGGATTTTAGGACTGGGTTTTGTTAGAGCCACACAACTCTGGCTAGGTTGCCTGGAAAATTCCACAGGGCTCAACGCAGGTGGAATCTCTTTTTCTGTAAGTGCATGTGTTAGCTTAGCCAAAGTGTAGATCCAGGTTCGCACACAATCCCGAATATTGGAGAGGAAGAAGCTCTAGGAACATCTTTGCAGGAGAACACTGGAAGGGCAGCCTTGTAGATCACAGAAGTCCAGACACTGCAAGATCCCTCCAAGAAGTCTCATGCTGGAGAAAAGCCACACAGCCCCACCCAACCCTATCCATCAGGCCTGGTCGACTTTTCCACACATCCCAGGATGCCCATCTGTAGTATCAAAGCTATTTCTTTATTTTCCCTTTCAGGAGAGGAACACAAATGTGACTCGAATGATTAGAAATCTAGTAAAGACAATTAGCCAGACTAATTTGGAACAGGACAAAGAGAAAGTCCTACAGGACTTGAGCAGTACCCTAGAGGGGAAACTTTTCTTCTCACAGCAGTGAGTGAACCTTTTCCTTCCCTGAAGGTAAAAATGCTTTTCAGAGTTTAACACAGCATCACTTGATGTCAAAGGCAGTCTTTGCATTCCCATGGGTTATATATGAAGGGCAGCCCCCCCACCTTTTCCTGAACAGAGGTTAGCACAGGTGTTTGCCAGTACCTGCCTCATTATGGACACAGGCGACACCAGAAACTCAAAATAAGATAGTCCCATCTCCTGGAGAATTTTTTTTGCTGTTTCACACTGCTAAAGGTGTGTTTGTAGGTATGACATAGACAGAGAGGGCAGGCTTTACAGGTCATTGTAGTCGCTCTCTGTTGGTCTGACTCGACCTACATCCCCTAAACACACAACCACACGCGCACAAAGCAGCTTGGCTTAGGGACTTGACACAAAGGGACATTGAAAAATTCCCATTATGAATGTGGCTCCGAGTGTCTAGACCAGCTCCTGGCTGCCCATGTTCACATCCATCTGTTCAGATGGCAGGGTGCCTATGCAGAGACTAGCTGGACTTTTGTCCCATGACCCAGGTATTTTGCAATAGGAAGGGCACCCAGGCCACGCTTGATATCCTACTACAGGACAGCCTTCCTAGTAGGTAACTAATTTACCTTCCAGCAGCACCTGTCAGCTGTTCGCAACAAGTTTGTTCACTTTTCACAAGGAACCCCACAGAAAAAACAAGGGCTGGTGGACACAAGTTGCTCCTGGGGAAATTCTGATGGGACCCCAGAGGAAAATCTTTCACTGTGAGAGCAACTAGACACTGAAATGGCCTTCCCAGTGAAGTGGTGGATACCTCAGCTGTAGACAAGGGGCTGGGCCACGTCATTTAAACCATATTTCTTTAGCTTAGAGGATTGGACCTGGTGATCCTCAGGGTCCCTTCCAACCTGGTCTACTGGGATACAGGGATGCTTGACTAAGCGCTTTATTTCCCCTCAGGCCCAAAGGCCGGGAGACTTAGCTGTCTTTGAGATGACTGTGTATGAATGAGGCGTTTGAGTGCTCAGTTCCTGTACCTGTGCAAGTGGCAGATGATAAGTGAAGTTAGCTTTGCACCAGCCTTTTCAGAGCCTTGTGCAGCTGGTCAGAAATAAGTGGAAGAAATCTCAGTACAGAACAGAATTTAAAAGATCTCTAGTTACAAATTCATTCACAGTAAGAGAATTATTACAACCATTTTCAAAACTCTGTGTAGCAGGGGAGTCTTCTCAAGAACCGTGGGCTGTTTTAGTGGGTCTATACCACAGCAACACAGTGTCTTGTAGGTGGGATCTCCTAAGCTTCCTCAGGTAACTGCTTTCAAAGGCTTCTACAGGTAATATGATAGACTCCCATACATTGCCTTCTACATCTAGAAATAGGGGCACCAACTCTTAATAAGAAGTCCCCAAAATATATGTTATTGTTGTATTACTTAAGGGCTTTCTCAGCACTTACGGCACCTTCCAGACACTTTGTCATTGCCGATTCATACCATACAGAAAAACCCCCAAGCACAGAAAAGAGATGGCTGTCTTTGGATGCGTGGGAAGCTGCCTGTGATACTGTTCTAGTGCACCCATTGCTTCTGTCCTTTGAGGCAAAGCCAGCTTTATGAGCTACCTTAGTTAATCCTTTTATAAGTCTTTTATGACTGCTATCAACAGTCATCTTCACCTTTAAGTGGACCAGGCACATGACTGCCACACTGAAGGAATAAACAATGCTCCAAGACTCCACCTTACCTACTCCTACTGCATATCAAAACATCCACCTCCATTGTTTCTGGATCTAAAGGGCACTAATAGATTTTCAGTGCCCTGAACAGACACATCTCAGACCTACAGCTGTGCAAATGCCTTCTGCCACTCCGGAAGCCCCATTTCAGCTCAGCTTGGAAAGCTTGCTTTTTTTTTCCCCCCTGAGCTACCTCACAGGTGTTTCATTCTGCTCTGGTTCCTGCTGCTTTCCATTTCCTGACTGGTCTTTGTTGCAGGTAGACTTGGCCTGTCTCTGGTCCCTTTTTTTCTGGATGGAGAATTTGTTGTAGGTAACATTATTTCTAGGTTTATTTCATGCTGCTCCTGGCTGTGTTCCCTGGATGGACCCTAGGCCAGCTCATCATCTCACCTGTTCCGGAACCACTGGTGGTTCTGGGCACTTCCACTGTCCCAGCCTTGACCAGACCCTGAGAGGTAAGTGTATGACCTGCACTGGAGCAACTCTCAGCTCTTGGCTTGTCCCCCAGGGAATCCTGCTGTGTCCAAATTTGCACCTAGGTTTTAGTGAATTACGTTCCTAAGGGAAGCAGGTACTGGTCCGAAGGTGTTCTGTGTTTTGGTGGGGGAACTTCATTGTTTCTGGTAGGGAAGAGAGAGGAGTGTTTCTTCTTAATTGTGTCAATAAAAGCCCCACAGTTCGTGGAGTGGCACAGCAACAAGTGCATCCCTCAGCATCTTCTGTGATTTATGGACTGTCTCTGAATGAACTTTTAACAATAGTATTTGTTCCCATAGCGCCCATTAAATACAGATGGCTGGTTTATTTCCCTGATGTTCCCATGAGAACGCAGTTCCAAACGGCATGCGGCGAGGGAATTACCATCCTTACTGGGTGGTTGCAGTCACTTGCACTTTAGCGTCTCGCTGTCACCTGAGGCATACACCAACAACCCAGCAATGCTCTGCCTGTTGTCTTGCACTGCTTTGCCGTGTGTCTCACTTAAATACAGCCTTGGCAAGGGTTGCTTTGAGCCTTTATCAGAAAGGCCACCCAGGAGACAAAGATCCTGCAAGCAACGAGTAGAGATCAAGACGTGAATTTGGCATCACAGTGCTATCAAAGTGCTGAATGGTTCGTGCAAGCTATGTGTGCTAGTGCAGTAGGCTAAACTTTGTAAGGACTAAGCAGAATGTTAGATCTTACCAAGCAGACAGGTGGGTAGGTAAGGGGAGCTACTTTGCCTTTCCCTGGCCAACCTGTAAAACCAGAACTACAAATCCATCTGTCCTGTAGCTTGCTGTCATCGATGCTTGAAGAAAAGGTGAAAACTACTGGGTTTAATTGTCTTAAACACAAAGTTTCACTTCCCCTTGGGCACCCAATATTGGTTGCTCATTTCTCAATAGGCAGAATGAACAGACCACACTTAAACAGGTTTGACTTATGGTGGGGAAAAGGGGCTGAATCTGTGTCTTGTCAGAGATGCCCAGTGCGGTGTGCAGCTGCACCATCAGGGCTGTCTCCTCACTGATAGCTGGGCTGCAGAAGGGTTGGTGTGGCTGTGTGAAGTTTTCAATAAAGGGCCACTGAAACAGTTGTTTTGGAAGATGTTCTTATTGGTAGTCTCTGCTGATGTACTGGTACAGCACATGTTCCGTGATCCAACTAGCTCAGGAGGTACAAGGGGATGTGATGAAAGAGAGGCTGTTTCATTTGGAATGAGTACTCTCAAGCACAAATACTTTCTGGGAGGTGAGAACAGTCCTGAGGAGAAGGAATTGGGGGTGCTGGTAGGTGAGAAGCTCGACATGAGCTGACAATGTGTGCGGGCAGCCCAGAAGGCCGTCTGTGTCCTCGGCTGGATCAAAAGCTGTGTGACCAGCATGTCAAGATAGGTGATTCTCCCTGTCTATTCTGCTCTTGTTAGACCTCACCTGGAATAGGCAACCAGTTCTGGAGCCTACCATAAATTGTGGATGAGATCAGCTGAGTTGCCTAAGACAGCTATGTTTTTGATTTGCATTAAACAAAGATCCCACAGACCTCAAGTACAAAAGAATATAAAATCTGTTGCAATGAGAAGTAAGTTACTGTGCTCTGGTTAAAAAAGAAAGTCAACATAATGTACTTCAGCTGTCCTAGAGCTCAGGTGCTCAGATGGAGGCAGCCAGTTTATGCTGTGTCCTGCTGTGGTTTGCGGCATGCAGCCATCGAGCAGGGATCCTACGCACTGACAACACCATCCTCTGCTCAGTAGGATTAGATATGGACTAAGATGCTGCTCCTTAGGACCTGGAAATAGAGGGATGGAAACGAGTAATGTTTTTTAAAATGCATCCTGGATATTTGTTGCTGTGCTGGGACGGATTGTTGGAAGGACTGTTGAAAACAGGCTCGGAAATGGAAGACCCTGTACCCAGTCCCTGTGGGACAGCCGTACCAGTGCGGTTAACACTGCTGCATTGCTGTGTTGGTTTGAACTGTCTGGGGTGGGGTTTTGTGTTACAGTATGGCTAACTATCTGCTGTAATTTACTCTGTAAGGCTACACAACCTCTTCGAAGGTCACAACCACTTCCACTTGGGGAAAAGAACCTGTTTCCTCTCTGCTCAGCCAGCCACATGGAGGCAGCAGTGGAAATTGCATCTGGTGGGTTAGGAGCAGTGTGCCTTTAGGTACAGCCTTCGTCATGACCCTGCCAGCTTCTCTGAAGTGAAGGCAGCAGCAGCAGAATTACTCTGAGGCTACGAGGCAGTGATGTCAGGGCACCTCACCTATTTTAGTCTAATTATTATTTTTAGCTGTCATACAGCTAAATCTTCCGTTGTCAAAAACACACAGAAAAGCACCCCAACAGCTACCAAAACTTTATCCTCTTTTAAATATTTTCTTTCAGTAACTGTTGCTGTTTCTTGTTAGAGTCGGCAGTTAACGAAAGTTGATACTCGGAATGTGTAAGGCACCAGAGTGCGGAAGCAAGAAGCTGGAGCCCAGCTCCCACTCTGGATTCGAACAGCTTTTGTTCCAAGTCCTGAGCAGACACGTCGGGAAAAACCCCAAACTCTTTCTAGATTATATCTACAGTACCTAAATGCAAAAGGAAAAGGCTATAAAGAAATCTGTAGCCTGGTTTTGTCCTCCATGGATTTTTGCCTGGTGCATCCGTACAGCTTTAGAAGACTGGATTTCAAAAAGCTTAATTGTAGTTCGAAATTGCTAGAAGTAGCTTATAGTGTCAGTCCAGAAGATGTTTCGCTGGTTTTTGTTTGTTCACCTGTTTTTTTGACTCCTTGGATAATTTATCTTTCTTTTCTTTAAGAAAAAAGAAAAAAAAGAAAGCCTGCTGTTACTGAAACAAATAGGTACTGTATGTAGAGCTCTTGAGTCCCAGCCTTTGTTTCACTGCCTGCTTTAGGTGGGTTTAGGGGCCAGATGCACTGAACTTTGCATCAGACAGTCCTGGGACCATCTGTGCAGAGTTGGGGGGTATCAAAGAAAGGCTGTTTGTGTTAGTCGTGGGAAATGCAGTGGCCTGCCTGCCAGTGTGCTACATGAATTGAACTAATTGAAGATTATGCTCTAGAGCTTGCCGTAGCTGAGTGAAAGGATAATCCTTCATCAGCTGCAGTCTCAGCCAGTAATTGGAGCTTATTACAGGGAGGAGTTCCCCTGCAGTGCTGCAGAAACTGAGAGGCTTTAGTGTTTAATTACTATCTTTCAATGGATATGGGAGGAAGGGGGAAAAAAAAGGCCAGGGTAAGAAAGTCCAGGACTAAGGGGAGGGGCAGCAAGTATAATGCAATTTCTGATAGTCTAGGCTAGACATTTAACAAGTGAGAGTGCCTTTTGTGTGCAACAACAACATTCTGGAATGTATAATGAACCTCTGTTGTTTGTAATTAACCCCCACGTCACCACAAAGTCTTTGTTTGGGATATTGTCTTAAATGGATTGTTTTCCACATCTCCAAAGCAGCTGAAAAGGGTATAAAGGTCTGACAACTTGCCACATTCATGCCAACCTCACTTACAAAAAGGGTTTTTTTAGTTTATTTCAGTCCTGACTGGAGGTGACACTCCCATTTAACTCCAGCTCCCTATTCAGATTGGAAACTGGTGGAGAAGAATGTAAGGCCATGTTCATATACCTCTATCAAAATCCACTTGAAGGAGCTTAGACTTTTGGAAGTGAAAAAGATTGTTTTGCTGAACAGAGATACTGTTAGGGTTTTATTATTGTTTTGGGTTTTCCTAGTTGTAGAAATCTTTAGGTTAAAATCGGTGTCACACCAAGTCCTCATAGATCCTCTCCACAGTTCCTCCAATATTGTTATTAAACAGTGAGTCTTTTTCAGGGAACTGAGACCGGCCACTCTGGTCCACAATCACTTGGATTATGATTTGTGTTATAGTTTTAAAACGTGATTGATATTGAAAAACAAGTTAAAGATGCAACTTAAGCAAGGCAAGCTAAGCCAGTTTCATCAGTTTAAGGGCTGGTGGACTAATGGGTTTCTGTCTCAGAAGCTTGCTTGTGCTGTTGTGTCTTATTGCTTATCACTGTACTTCGAGAAAACTCTTTTGTTTGGTACCATGTAAGCAGAACTGGCTGCATCATTCCTGATGTACTGTAGTTCCAGGAATGATGTTGTCTGTGCCTGGCTGTATTTGCAAAGCAGATTTTATAAGCACTATTACATAAACTAACCAGTTGTTCCTGGTATTCATAGCCCTTATGGAGCAGAATGAGAAAATAATGCATAAAACAACTGCCAGGGGTTTACAGCGATGGCTGATCTCCAGTTAACATCTATTCTTAATGGCCACTTTGATTTACAGAGTATTTCTGAGATCCTACCCTTCTTCGTCCGTTAGCAACACGGACACTCGAGTTCACACCCACAATGCTGGTCCTCCAGGTGCTGCTGGAGAGCTGACACTGCATTATGGAGGGGACACAGCAATGTAAATCTTCTCTGAAGAAGTACCAGTCTGTTTGGTCCTTCAGAGCTACCAGCCACCAAGCCCGAGGTCTGTCTGCCCCAACAGCAGAAAAAAACTGCACACTAGCATCTTCAGGCAACATCGGAGCAGCTTCGCGCGATTTGCCTTCTACAAAGGGTTAGCTGGGCCCGGACAGGCATACTTCTGAAAAAGTGTGTTCTGCATGTATTTAGGGTTTATGTTTGCATTTGTTTTGAAGACATTTAAGGTTTATGTTTGCATTTGTTTTATTGCAGGTTTTTTTGCTCAGAGACACAGCTAAGCACTCAACCGTGGGCTCAAGAGCCGTGGTCTTCATTAGAATGTCAGCGTGCATTCCAATGCGTTGGACCTCTAGACTGCTCTTTAATGATTTTCCTTGTGGCATCAGATAACTAGCAAAGAGCTGTGAAAAGTCACTGTGCCATGAACACTCACACACGCACAGCTGCCGGGAGGTAGGAAAGCTGTCAAAATAATGAAACAGATTAGGAATTCTCACTAGATATTTCCGTATCAGAAGTAGAAACACAACCAGTAACCTTTTTGAAAATAAGCTCTTTATTTGGCTCTTGTTACTGAATACTAGCAAAACTAATGACCTAAATGAGACCTACTACAGAAAGCAAGTGCATAGCGGGTTGCTAGCAACAGCTACTCTTTGCTGTTTAATTGGAAACAGTTAATTGCAGAGTTACCCATTTCTTCTAACAAAATAGCGTTCACAGACTCTAACAAGTTTCGACCTTGGCACCAGTCAAGTAGCTCTTACCACGAAACAACTAATTAGACATCAAAACTGCCTGAGTAAATGTAAGGTCACAACTTTTCCATTAACTATGCAACCTTTCTATTAACTACAAATAACCAATAACTTCTCACCACAGAGAGTCATTTTGCTGATCAATCATCCACCCTCTTCCCTCGACAGACAGGAGACTCTTGAATATATAGAGACACGTGTCCGCTGTGTACGTGGCACTGACATAGATCTAATACATAAAACTTCAGTTTTGGAAACAATTTAGTCTGAATATAGGCAGTAGAGTATGTAAAGGATGAAAACATTTGTCTGTTCTCATACCTTATGAAGGGGGTTGAAGCTAAGAAACTGCTTTGCTCCCAGGTTTTCGGCACCAATTTTGTGGTGGGTTCAAAACCACAATTAAAGGTACGGGAAAAGAAAGCAAAGCAGTCAGGTCTCCATCGGATCTCGGATAAATCTGCCAGACAATGGATAGCTTAGGGAAACTGGAAAAGGGTTTATTAACTCTGTGACTGTGTACAGAAAAGAAGAAAAGGTTAAGCGAGTTGGTGCACACAAACTAGAAACTGTGTCCCAGACGCCATCACATGTGCTGAGAAAAATACAGTGGGAGATCACTATCGTGTTGGTCCTTGGGTCTTTTCTCACATCACAGATCTGCAGGAAAAAAAGAGCACGTCAGTCATGTAGAGACGAGCACCACCACCCTCTCTATTGTTCATGCATCACCCCTGTCTGCGGTACAGCAGCACCCAGACTCCTGTTTGCGGACTCCTGGTGAACTCTTCAAATCTTCAGCGTAGCTTCTCCAGCTCAACGCTCTCGGGACGGCCTGATTCCTCAGCGCCTGAACTGCATCCCTCGGTGCAGGAGACCTGCTTTCACACAAACATCCCCAACTCTGTCTTTCATGCCCAAGGCTTAAGGATTCTCGAGTCTTTCTGCTTTCTTCAGCTAAGCACGGACGAATTCTCCCCAACACCAAGCACCCCCCAGTCTTTCTCGCTGGCAGAAGCAACCAACAGTCTCTCTTCCTGCTGATCAGGGCTCTCTAAAATGGTGGCGGCCGCCAGGGCCCCGGCCACGTGCGGCACCCAAGATGGAGACCGACCGCACAGCTGTGTCGGCAGGGCCACACACACCCCCTCTTCTCTGCACGTGGCCAAGAGGGTTTTCCAGGATCCTCTCCTCTCGCCTCCCCTCGCCTCTCTCTCTCCCCTCTCTCTCCTCCTGTCTCAGCTCCAGGAGGAAGAAAGAGGAGTTCCTCAACTCACCACGAGGCTGAAGGTCTGCTCTGTGGTGGGGGGTGCTGGTGGTAGATCTGCACCAAAGTCCTGCTTCTCTTGTCCTTGGCATCAGGTCCAGACCAGGGCTCTCCCGTCTGCGCCAGGGTCTGTGCCGGGCTGGGGCTGTCTTTGCCGCACCGGGGTTGTCCCTGCCGCTCCCTGCTGGTTACAGGAGCGGAGCGGACCCAACCCGGTGAGCCCCCTCCGTCCCGGGGCAGGGAGCCGCTGGAAGCCATCTTTCCCCCACCACTACCCTGGGAAGGGGGGTGGGGGTTAGCACGGGGCTGCAGCCCCCCACTGGGCTGGAAGCCCTCAGCAAAAAGAGGCAGGACCAAGGTCACTGTCCCCTTTTATCTGCTCACCTAACAACACCCCTTAAGGGCAGGTACTTGGGACAGTGTCACGTCCCCCCAGGACAGGTCACTGGGGGGAGGGGTGTCCGGAACGTTTTCTTTTCTTCATGAAAGCACAAACCTGTGCATCTGAAAATTCTGGTCATTTTCAAAGTACAACTCCGAGAAGCAGAAATGGTCCTGCACAAATATCTGCAGATAGTTAAGAGCAAGTGCCTTTGCCAGCTCTTCAGAGAGAATTAGCCTTTAGGCAAACCACCTTCTGTCAGATCTGCTTATCCTGCTGAACGGGGCATTTGTTTGGCAGTTTCTAAATCCAAATGGTTTTGGTCACAACCCATATAGTTATTATTTTATATAGTTGTATTTTATAACTTGCAATGCTTGCTTAGATTTCCATAGATTTCAGGAATTCTAAGTTACTAGATGTAAAGAAGTAGTGTTCTCGTTATTGATTATAACAAAGAGCCATGATGACTCTTCTCTCGTGCCAGGTGAGCCTGGGACTGATCTTGTTTGAGCAGCAGTGATTTGTTAGCTAGGTGGCAATTGCTCTATCAAGCTGAGTTGGGCAACAGCAAACATTACACCAAGGGCTTAATTGGTTCGTTCCACTGCAATTGACTGACACAGGAAAAAGCCAGGCAGGTCTAGATATGGAGTGGCATATCTGTCTCCATCCTTACACTGCTGTGACAGAAGACACAAATGTAATTTCTCGAAGCAATCTGTATACTCTCTATTGCTTACAATTTTAGAGAAAAAACCTGAACCCAGTTGTGGCTTGTTTCTGAGCACACAGCTTACAATCCAAAGAGAGCGCACAGTGTGTTCATTTTTACACGCCTTTATATTTTTTAAGCCATCGTACTTTGAAGACTCACTGGCACTACCGAGTACTTAGACTTGGCGAGACCAGAAAACTGAGTTTGTGTGAGGCTGTTTCAGTAAGTAAAATGTGTGTACTGCAGGGATCATTTACAAGCCTCTGTGTCGTCCTTGCTCACTGTGTGTGAGCTCCAGAACCAGATTATCTTATCTGGACACACCTTTGCTCACTGGTTCATGTTCTCACAGTAGTTAGGCACTGGTTTGGGAACTAGGAGACTGGCAGGCAGCTCAGTGCTTGATTGGAGGGGTTTTTTTGCTCAACCCTAAGCAAATACATCCAGTGAGAACAATAAAATGCTTGCAGCAGAGTTGGTAGCATTTTAGGTAACCAGTATTTAAATCTTGGGGCAGGACTCCGGCAACTTTGGAATGTGTCTAGAGGAGGCCACGAAAATGATCCAACAGCTGGAGCACCTCTGTTATGAAGACATCTGGACGTAGTTTGGGTTGTTCAACCTGAGGAAGAGAAGACTCCGGGGAGAACTCATAGTGGCTTTCTAGTACCTGAAGGGGGCTACAAAAAGCTGGGGAGGGATTTTTTTTACAAGGGCATGGGGTGAAAGGATAAGGGGCAATGGTTCTAAATGGAAAGAGGAGAGATTTAGGTTGGAGATTAGGAAGATGTTCTTTACTGTGAAGGTAGAGAGACACTGGAACAGGTTGCCTAGAGAAGTTGTGGAAGCTCCATCACTGGAAACATTCAAGGTCAGACTGGATGGGGCTCTGAGCAACCTGATCTAGTGTGAGGTGTCCCTGCCCATGCAGGGAGGTTGGAACTCAATGATCTCTAAGGTTCCTTCCAACTCTAACCTTTCGATGACTTTATGGTTTTATGAAATAACTAATATTTAGAATTGAGCTCAAATTCATCTAAGTAGCAAAGGGGTTCGGAGCAGACCGGGCTCACTGCCCAAGATTTGCTTGAGCATGGATTGTAGACCTTGGTTGCAGACTTCGGCCTAGTGATGCAAAGGAAAACCATACTGAACTTCAGAGGCTTACAACTTGGACCTCAGTGAATTGTTTTGACTCAACAAAAGAATCAAGAATTTGGGTTTATAGCACTTAACTCTTTCCAGATTGGTTAAGAATTGATGGCTCATTAACCAATTACATTTTCTTACGCTTTTACACTGTCCTAGCATGGCTGGGCTGCTCTAAACTCCTAAGGAGGCTTAAGAGTTTATAATGTCGTAGCATAGTTGACATTTCTTCCCTCATTAAAGAGGCTTTACTGTGCTAAGGTTCATGACATGTTTAACAAAGCTCATATGCACCGTAGTTGTTTCTGACTTCCTTCTTAATTTCAAAACAGAGAAGATTAATGTGCAACATGAATTTGAGACACCAAATGGATGTTGAGAAATACAGGAACTGACGTGAGCCTCAAAGGTAACTCTGGCATGATGATTTCTTTGTGAAACAGAACCATTTACCAAGTGATTCAGGGTATCCCAAAAGAGACAACTCTTCTGCAATGATAAATCACCATTGCATTGAATGATTTCACCCTTTTTGGGAATTCCTGATCATAAAGCCCCTCTTTTTACCTAAGAATTCTACTTCTTTCTTTTTTCTTATACCTAAATTACTACACTATTCATTAGTTGATAAAATTATTAATGCTATCATATTCCAATTTTAAACAGGTCAATAACTGCAAAACCTCTGGGTGAGACCTAAGTTAGGATGGACTTTGTTTAATGGCACCAAGTCCTTTCCTCTCTAGTTTAGGGCATTTTGTTAGCAATGAATGCTTATTTCAGACTGTCCATATGCCAAAACAAAGACTATGAGATGCTCTCATGGACTTGGGAAGGGAGAGAAAAGGATAAAGTTAATTAATTACTTGCCTCTAGGAAAGCAATATTTGCGATTTCTATACTGTTGTCTGAATCCCAGTCTCAAGATTGGTGCATCCCTATGAGTAAGAAAGCAAGGTGTGGAAGCAGGAGACCTCTGGCTGAGGTCAGGGCCTCAGGAAGAGTAAAGATCTTATGGAAAAACTCAGTTGGAAGAAATTTAAAGAATGTGGAAAACAAGCCTGGCCCCTTGGAAGGAATATAGGAATATTGTCAGAGAATGCAGGGATCCAACAAGAAGATCTAAGGCCAATCTGGAATGAAATCTGGCAAAAGCTAATAAAAGACAGTAAGAAGGGTTCTGTATATCAGTAGGAGAACGAAGACTAAGGAAAAGACTAGTGTGCTCTGCTGATGAATGACATGGGCACCCCAGAGGCAGAGGACACAGAGAAGGCAGAGTTACTGAATGCTGTTTTTGCTTTGGTTTTCACTTCTAAAGCCAGCCCTCATAAAGACTAAGCCCTGCTGACAGGAGACAAGGTGTGGAAAGAAGATGACTACCTCTTGGCAGAAGAGGATCAGGTTAAGAGAGCCCTTGGCCAACTGGTCCCAATGGGATGCACCCACAAGTGCTGAGAGAATCATAGAATCATAGAATCATTACGGATTGGAAGGGACCTCGAAAGATCATCTAGTCCAATCCGCCTGCAACAG
>JAOXOE010000001.1:47664180-47701528 GCA_028565055.1 Phoeniculus purpureus
CACTAATCAGCAGCAAATCAAGTGTCAGGACAGCTGGAGGCAGTGAGAGGGCAGTGCTCACCAGTGCACTGTATTGCTGCAATTTTTTTTCTCTTACATGAAAAAGAGTTCAGCTGAATAAAAGATGCAGTTTGTCCTTTCATAGAAACTCCCTTCTGGTTCGAGTTTGGTTTTGCTTTTCTGTTTCTATGTAGACACATTTGGGTTATGTCCTGAAATGCTTCCTGCTTACCTACGTGCAAAGCCTATGTGGAGATCTTCATTTATGCATGAACTGACAAACCATAAGCATCTTTTAGACTTCAAGACTTCGGACAGTATTCATAGAGCCTTAACATTCACACATGAAGATAGCTAATGAAAAGCAACCTGGAGTATCACTGACAACCTCATTTCTTGGCAACTTGCAAGTAAAGCTTCAAATATGTATATAATATATATATGTCTATGTACACACACACACACACAAACACATATATATAGGAATGTCCTCACCAAAGAAAGAATTTTCTTAACTTTGTTTTTCATGTTTTAGTAGAGATCTGGCCTTTTGCAGTTATTGAAATATAGCTTTATCCACTGTGATTTGATTCCTTCCAAACTACACTTTGAATTTTAAATAGCATGTCTCAATACATTGTGAGGGATACTACTGCATGTTTGTTAGGGGCTGACATCTCATTTCCAGGCTAGCTTACTGTAGCCCCATCACTATGAGACCAGGAAGCTCCTCTTGAGCTTGATTTATTTAAAACTCAGTTACAAAACCAATTTCTCTTTATAGTTTTATCTTGAGAGCTGAGATTTTTTTCTTACAGAAGTAATAAAATATGCCAGATCTCCTTTCAATATGCTCATTGAAATGCAGACTCTGACACATCTCGGTCTGCTTTGAAGATGCTTTTCTGCGAAATACAAACTCTTCTGAGGAAAAGGAAGGTTGCATCTGTGAACTAGAGAAGCAGTGGCTAAACCTCATATTGATGTCTCCATTCGAAGCAGCCAGGGAGACACATTTACTTTTGAATGCACAACTCAGTGCCAAGTTGGCACCATCTTTCTTGTTTATAGATTTAAATTCAGCACATGGCTTTAACTCTTCAGCTGCAGTAGCTGCAAACAATTCCCCCCAAACAAATGCTTAGGCATAATCAGTTCATTGTCTTACCCGTGCCAAGTTGCATTTGATCTTTAGAAATACAGTCCAGAACGGTATGTTAAAATGCGTGTTGGGTAAGACACTTGCAAACAGCAGAAGAATGCTAGAAATGGAAATGTTTACAAATATTAAACCTTATTGTGGAAAGGCATGTCGTAAAATAAACATTGTAAAAAAATCACATAATGTATTAATGGGGAGATACGGAGTGGAACAGATGAATCACTGAAAAAGAGTCCACTGAACAAGACTAGTAAGGACCAACAAATATTGTGCTCGTGGCCATATGTTCTCAGCCCACACAACGACTACCTGGTGCAAACAACATGGAATTGTTGGCAGTTGGAAATTCATCTGGGAAGAACATTTCCTAATTTAGAGGTTTTAATTTTTAACTCTTAAAAGATCTGTTCTGGCACAAGATTGCTTTAGTAAACAGGTTATTTCAGTCAGGTTTGACAATGGATAGGATACTTGTGCCAAATGTTTCCTCTTTAAAATGCACCTTTCCTTTAGCTTGCTGGATTTTCATGAAGACGCATTAGTTAATCTCTGAGAAGCATTCAAAGACTGTGGTGGTAAGAAGTGCCCCAGGAAAACCTTGTCATTTAGGCTCTGGTGGGTAGTTCGAGAAGCACCCGGCAAGCAGGACATGGTGCTACACCTTGTTCAGCAAGGGGAATGCAAAATAGAGTAGCTGCTAAAATAGGCATTGTTTTCTTCCATTCATTCAGTGAAGCTGGGACCCAGCACAAAAGACATACTACAGGCCTGTGAGTGACAATGGTACCATATAAGGTTGTGTAGGTGGAATGCCACTGCAGGTGATATTCATTCCTACTTTTTTCTGTTTGATTCTATAGTCTTTAGTCCTATTTAGTCAGAAGTAACCCCTGTTGTAACACGGTTTTAACACATGTATGCACGTGCATGTGCGTGTGAGCACAGGTGTTTGTGCACATCAGTGTTTTGCAAGCTGGGGAAGGGGATGTTTAAAGCAAATGGCATAAACAGACATTTTATCTTGTAGCAGTCTACCAATATCGAAGCAGTCATCAGGAGTGGAATATTCTGAGATGTCCCACAGTGCCCTGCTGCTTGAGACAACTGATGTCGGTAAGTCAAGTCTCTGTTTAATGCAGCTCCAGAAGACAAATGACCAATAAATTTTTGGTGATTCCCTCTATTCTCTTGACAGTGCCCTGCCTTCTCGGCACTGTTTTCTGCTGGCTCCCATTTGCTCCCCCAGCTAAGAAGTCCAGTTGTGCAAATAGTCCTGAAAGGTGAGAGCCATTTGGCTGCAGATTTTCAAACAGATTATCCCCGAGGCACACACTGGTAAGGGAAGGTTTAAAGGGAAATACTCCCTTGAAAATAAAGGTAGTATTTGATTAGAAGTTAGTAGGATACAATCGTGCAGCTTTCTCATACTCCTCCGAATTACACAGCATAAAGAGATCGTTTTAAGCATGGATGTCCTATGGGGACGAGCTGTCTGTGATTGCAGCAGCCACCACATTTCAGAGGTAACTGAGGGACTCTGGCACATATTATTGAGGAAATGTCTCTAATACCAAGCATCTCATAGAGGGTATCTTAGAGTCCTGAAGCTGTGTCCCTGGGAATTAGTGTTTCATTTCTGCCCTTGCTCAGAACATTAATTAGCATCCTGAGTAATGCCAGCGCAGCTCATCAGGACAATCTGCGTACCCCCAGGTTACAAACTGACCATTCTAAGGAGATACTAAGCAAAGCTGGTGGAATACGTATCTGGATAAACTCAGCTTGTTACAGCCTCCTGTATCCGGCAAGTTGTATCCGGAATTGATGCTCTTTTGCAAGAATGAAAGGCTCCAGCCAAAGGGCTGCGTCCTCGGCTGTAGGTTAGGGCAGAGGTACAGATGCAACACTGGAATAATGAGTTTGCAACAGGGAAGGCTGTGAGCAGGAAAGGGTTAACGCCGGAGCCCGGGATGGGCAGGACAATGCGGAGCGCGCCAACGGATCGCGCCGGTCACGTGAGCATGAGGCAGCCTCGGCCTCGCCCGCGGGTGGCGTGCAGCGCTCTCGCGGTCCCCACGTCTCCCCTTTCTGGGCTCTCTTTCTGCGGGTCGCAGTCTGGGTTTCCCCGCAGGAGAGCTTGCGGAACGTGTCGGTTGGGGGACAGCAGCAACGCAACCTTCCCCTTAGAGATAAAACAAACGTACAAGTAAAGCTCGGCGTCTGTTAGGCCGAGGTGTGCGAAGCGCGGACTAGAGAGGAGCTGCAGCCTTGCCTTCTCCGGCAGACGTCAAGCGCAGCGCGCTTGGGGTTTCGTTTGTATTTGGGGAACGGGCCGTCCCCGCGCAGGGTGGCCGCGGCGCTGCCGGGCCGAGCGTGTCCGGCTCGGGTGTATTTGCATCGCGCGTTTCGCTGGATTCGTAGCGTGTTTCTTTGTCCAGTGGAGCTCGTGAAGACTCCTGTAGCCTCGCCCCGTGGAAGCGCCTTCACTTCCGGCCGCGCTTGTACCCCCCGCAGGGCAGCTGGCGGAGCTGAGCGGGTGGCTGCAGGTCCCTCACTCCTCATCAGCCGGCGGCTCTGCAGAGGTGCGCACACACAGCTCCAAGGCTGCGGCCCCGGAAGGGTTGGGGCTGGGTAGGATCTCTACGAGAGCCGCCGGCGCATCCAGCTCCATGGGAAAGAAGGAGTTAACGCGGGCGGGGGTGGCCCTCTAGCCACCCTCCACGCCCCGCCCCGCCCAGTTTTCTCGGTCGCCGCTCCGCCATGTAGTCGCAGCGAGTACTCCCCTCGCGAAAGCAGGCAGATGGAAGGATAGGCACCCAGGCAGATACAGAGGTGCTCTTGCCTGGTGGGGGCTACTTAGTTCGGCTGCTGGGACTGAAGCTCCCTCACTACCTCGTTTGTGCTTCGCAGCGCCTGGCGAGTTGCGGGGGGAGGCCCGCCCCACCCGCGGGCGCTCAGCGGCCACCGCCCCGAGTCGCTGGTGCGCTAGTGGGGCGGCTGCAGGCATCTCTTAGCAGGAAAACAGTCGAAAGCACCCCGTCGTACACTAACGCGGGCCCTGCGAGACACAGATAAAGCGCCCAACAATGCGCTCTGCTGACGCCCTGCGGCCCGGCGCGCTGCCGGTGCCCGCTAGGCCGGGGCGGGAGGTGGCGACAGGGGCAGCAGCGTGGACGGGGTTTGTGCTCGACGCCCTGCTGCGCGCTGTGCTGGAGCGGTTGGGCTCGGCTGTGTTCCCCAGCATTGGCACGCAGCCGCAGGGGGTGGCCAGGAGGATCCAGGCGGCAACATCGCTCTCCCTTCATTCATTTCCACACCTTCCCAGTCTTTCCCTGCCGGGATGTCGGCTGTGCAGTGCCGCGCACGGCCAGCTAGACGACAGTTAACGGGCAGCTCGCCTAGGCCCTCTGGGTGTTCGTTCTCCTCACACCCCTTACAAACTAGTAGCGGTCTGAGGCGGGGGGAGGAAGCGAGGAGCGGAAGGGACAGGGAATGGAGACAAGCGCTGAGGGCTAACAAAGCGTCAGGTGCAGCGCTGGATGCGCCTCCTCACGGCTGTCTGCCGAAGGATTTGGTCTTTTAAACGGTCCCGTGGCAATTAAATGAGAAACGGGAAAAGCTGCGGAAGCGAAGGGTCGGTTCTCCTGGGCGCCACAGGCTGCCAGAGAGGCGTGTGCTTGGTGCCAGGGCGGCCGTGCGGGGACGGAGAAGGACGAGGCAGCTGCTCCCGCAGGACAGCGGCACGTAGCGCGTTTTCCCCTTTCCAAAGCAGCCGGCTGCGCTGCTGGGCGAAGGTAAAATTGTCTGCAAGGCCTTTTCGCAGGCTGCTGTCACGCTAGGCCGGAACGAGCCTCTGGCGTCTCGCTGTAGCTGCACAGAGAAACGAGCCGGGGCCAAGACGGGACTTGAGCTGCAGCGGCGGGGGGGTGCGGGGAAAGAGGGGGCTGCAGTATCTTCAGCACCACTGGAAAACGGCAGGAGAAGAGAAGAACGTTTTCTTTGGAACGCGTGGCCTGCTGCCAGGCAGGTGTTTAGGGTTTCGGAGGTTGGAAGAAAGGGCCCGACTGAGTCGTGACCGGCTGCTGACAAGGAAAGAAACCCGGCTCCAAACTGCTGCTCTCAGCCTTTTTCCTCGCCTCCCTCCCGTCCTCTCGGAGAAGAGGCAGCGCCTTCTCTGAATGATGCCGAGGTTTAACCAGCTGCGATGCTGAGTACTCTCGGCTGGGGCTGCAGAGCTGCAGTTTTTCCAGGGGAAGACATTGAAAAGCTTCCCTTTCAAAGACAAAGCTGGCTTTTAAGCACTTAAATAGTCCAGGAAACAGTGTCTTTAAAGAAAGATTCTTCTTAACTCTGGGTTGAGAACGTGTAAAGCCACCTGTGATGGGGGTTTTCGCTGCCAGAGGCGAGGGCAGTGCTACAGCACACCACTGCTTTAGAAACGTCTGAGCAATACAAGACCAAAGGAACGGCCAGCGACAGAAGCCGGTAATTTTTGTCGCCTTCTGGGGGGGTGGGGGGGTGTGTTTAAGTCTTGCTGCAGCAGTGAGCGAAGAGTAGCTGCGCGCAGCAAAGTAGGTTTTCGTACTTGACCGGCTGTGTGTGTGCGTGCGGGAGGACAGCTGAAACTTCATGAGCAGTCTGGAGACTGGCAAAGGAATCGTGTTGCTGATGCAATCTTCTGACTTGTATGTCCAGTGCATATTTCTAAATAACAATGAATGGGAAAGATGCTTTTGGAGTCTAGAAGCTTAAAGGGAAAAATAGAAGCAATCTTTAATGAGGCATTCTTACATGAAAACATTTAAGTGCTGTGAACATCAAACTAAATATTTCAGATATTCATAAATCAGAATATAATGTTTGTCTGGAGTAAGAGTTAAGACAATTTGTGGTTATTACCTCGTAATTCCTTCAAGTATTTTAAGTAAGTTAGCAAGTTACTGGGAAAAGGTGTTGAAGTGGCATATTTGAGGCATGTGGTGCCTTTGAAAATGCAGTTTGGGTTTTCTCTTTTCAGATCTGTCAATACCAGACTGTTACCCAGAGCCACTGGTTATTATTTATAATCTATGTTTTTTGAAATGAAAGAAATACAATGACTACTAAGAAAGGCATTTACTTTCTGAAGCCAATATAAAGGCCCAGTTGAGCCTTTCCAATCAATTTTATAAAAAAAAAATTAGACTATAGCTGTATAGCAGAATAAGTACCTTTTCTTATTTTTAAAGCCAAGTACTGCGGGCTGTATTTTGTGACCTGTTGCCTATCACAGAAAAAACGGGGGGAAGCTGTTTACTGACCACAGAACATTTGTACAGAGATTGCTGTTTGTCATTTCATTACTGTTCCATAAAAAAAAAAAGCATCTTTTTTTTTTTTTTATCCACTTTTAGGTGCTGCATAAAATTGACAATACTTTTGCTTCCTAGAGTGCCATAGAAGTATAATGAGGTGTTTAGTCACAGTTTGGATATGGTATTGGTAGAAAACAGTGCAGGATCTGTGGGCTGGATTTTCAAGGGAATAGTCCTTGTATTCCAAGGCTGTGTAAATCCCAAACTGGTATTCAGGAGGTAGCTGGACCCTAAATTATCTGTTTGCTTTATTGTAGGTTGTTACCTGCTGAACTATTTCCTTTACTTGCAAGGTCTTCAGTATGAGGTTTGGATTGGGTTTCTTCTTCTGCTAACCATTAGGTTTCTGTTGCTCCCTTTCTTACATGGGTCCTTCATAAATACAAATGCAGTCTGGAGTAAGTGTGCTTCTCTGATATGGGATAGGTGGGTGGGAGGGCTTTAAAGGGTGGATCTTAACAGACCAGTAAAACATTAATACGCTAACAATACCTGTGACTGTGTATTTAGATATAAAAGTCAGTGTTGTGAGTCGGAGCACTGCAGTATGATGAGAGGTGTATGTATTGCATAATACACTGCAGTTCAGAGAAAACAGACCTCTATGTGAATACCAGTATGGACAAATACTGTAGTATGGGTGTTGTTTCGCAAGCTAATAGTTTTTAATCTACGCGCAAAATACAGCACTATGCAGGCTTTGAGAATTCAAAATTAAGTGTTGGAAACCTATTGGGATGTAGAACTGGATGTAACTGTGAAGAACTGAAGAGCTGTATACAACTGTGAAGCATTGGACTGCATGATCTTTCGAGGACCCTTCTGATCCCTAATGTTCTTTGATTCTGTGATCTAACTTGTTTTCTGTGGGTATAAAAAGGTGCATTAATAAATACATAGTAGGTGCTGGAATTACAGAATTATTTTGAATTTGGCACCGTTAATGTCCTGTCTTGTTTATATCTTGTTAGATCTCAATATACCCTTAACATTTTTATTTTAATATCAGTTTTTTCTTTCAGCAAATAGAATAGCATGAACCTGTGGGTTCAGGTTATGTGTGTAGTTCCAAGTTGAAATAATCAAGCAGACTCTCTTATGTCACTGTCCTAGTGATAGCTGAACAGTAACACCTTTATTTGTGCAGTTGTTTGAAAAGAAATTGAGCTTCAGTTGCTGTGCTATTCAATGCTGGAGCTGGTTCTTTGAAAATAAGTAGGGTTTTTATGTACTGAACGAAGTTGATTTTATTTTGTGTTTGTGTTCTGTGGTTAAATAGGGTATGAAAAGTAGTATAATTAGAGTCATTTACACAATGAATCAAGCCAGCAGGTGATACAATATGCAAAACATAGCAACAATCAGTTTCCTTAGAGTTCTAGGTACTGAAGAATTATTGATAAAACAAATTGTATGAAATACCGTCAGAGTTAGGACATACTGGGTGATAGTCACTATGCAGTATCATTATCTAGGTGACCCTGCTCTGGCAGGGGGATTGGATTAGATGGTCTTTTGAGGACCCTTGCAGTCCTAATGTCCAGCGGTTATTAACTGTGCTAAAGATCCTGTGATACAAATAATTTAATAATAAGGTTGGGCTTATGATTGATATTTAAGCTGGGAAAGTTTTTTACTTACGTTTTATTTTTTTAAAATTAATTTTAAGAAATGAAGTAATAGTTAAATGGATCTGCCTGTGTTTCAAAGCCATAGAACCTGGTGGACTACAGCGATAACATCTGGGACGTATTTCTAAGCTTGTCTAGTATTGGCAGCTATGACTACTGCTAAATACATAGGCTTGTCTGTAGATAATCTGGAAAGCCTGCCATGTGTGAATCTTTCCAGTACCAGTATAGATGTTAGATTAAATTCTGCAAAGAGAGAGCTTGATTCTGCCGTCAACAAAACCATGTTTCCTGCGATTTAAATAGTGTGCCAGATCAGGCTTACCAAATTTGCTTGAAATGAAACAGAAAACATAAATGTATGTGTGCAAATATATTTATTTGTTACTACTCTGTCTAATTAAATCAGCAGCGTGGTGTCTGTTGTCCATTAAAAATGTATTCATGGTTTTTCTTTAGGGCCTGGCTTAGTGTTTCATGGTCAGTGGGGAAAAAGTTGAGAAAGAAGCGGGTGTCTTCTGCCAGAGAGATATTCTTGTGGAGATGCAGGCTTTCATCATGACAAAGTGAAGACTTCTCTTAGGTAAAACAAAGTTATCATTTTTTTAAATATCAGAAATCAAGTAAGACTTTATTCCCATTATTTCATAATGCATATTTCTTAAGGGTGGTCAAGTATCCTCACTTGAGTCCAGTACCTTCTTTTACTCCAGATATCCCAACTCTTTCACTAATCATGGGAAAACCAACAAAATCTAGTTCCAGCTTTCTAATCAGAAAAGTGGCTTGATGTTTTCTTCATTCTGAACATTCAACAAGAGACTGATCCTGTAGACTCTAGAACGTGTCTGTATCCACTTTTTAATTTTTATTTCCATGTAGTGTGCTGCACCGGGCAGGTATTTCTGCCTACAGTTCTTTACATTATGACAGCAATTACAGGATCACCACAGCTTGGAATGAGACTTTGAAAATGTTCTCAGGTAACAATTCTTGTGAGAAGGAATTGTGGCAGTATTTCCAGTAAAATTACAGATACATATATATAAATACAAAGTGCATGCTTGTAACAAGGTTGTCTTGTTATAATGCTTTGTATAGTCTTAATTCTTTGTGATTTATGTCAAATGTGGCATGGTTTTTTCACTTTGCTTTTCTTCTGCTGCTGGAAATGTGTTCCAGAAATGTGTGACTTTACTGATACTGTGAGTGAGGATGGAGCTGAAGAAACTTAAGTAATATAATCAGTCAGGTGTGGTTACACAATCTGCTGCTTTATCTCCTGTCTTATATTTGAGCTCATAATCTCCTAATTATGTAGCCTTGTTTTCCTTTGAAAAGTAGCAGTGTGTGGGTTGTGGTGAGGTATTATCACACTTTGGGTGAATTGTTAGCCACAAGACTGAAGGCTGAATGTAGCAAACTGCTGTCTGAGTGGCAGTGTACCATACATCTTGGAATCCTTTTTAACTATTAAGTGAGTTTTGCAAATGATGATACGTGGTTGGAGACAGTTACATCATTTGACTATCAGAGATACTGACATGTATTAAACCTGTTAACTTATTTTTAAGCTATAAAGTACCTTTGTGTCTGTCTGGATGTCTGGGTGTCAGGAGATACAGGTGTATCCAGAAATGAGAGGTAGGGTCAATATTGCTGTTACTGCCCCACACTCCAACCATGCCTCCCCCCTCCAAAAAAAACCCCACTATAATTTTGTGTCACAAGCCATGTTTCCTCTCTTTTCAAGTTCAAGAGTAGGGGTATCTTATTCTGTAACTTTCTAGAATGTGGTTTTCACTTCCTGTCTTGGAGGCAGAGTGATGTTGACTGGTCTGAAGGTGAAAGGAAACTGGAAAATTAGAGTAAGGGGTATAATATTGAGCCTGCATTGGAAGAACTAGGGGCTATACAGATTATTTTTTTTTTTTTTGTCCCTGGTCCTGCTTTAAAAGTTGCTGTCATGATGGGTGACCTAGTGCTGATTTCAACTGCATTTAGACCCTGTGAGATTTGTGGTGCTGTGTTCCCTGCACTAAAGGTTTTTATCAGTTTGGATCCTCTGCCTGGTCTTACTCCTATTATATTCTTCTGGAACCTCAAGCAATATTCAGTTTTTGCCTGAAGGTAGAGAGGGGAAAATATCTTAGACCACTCCTTTCCACATACTCTTTTTCTGCCATCCTGGTTGAGTAACTGATGGTAAGAGCTGCATCTCAGTGAGTGATGATGCCACACGTGAGAAAACCAAGGTGCAAAGCGAAAATTGGAATAATCTAGCAGGCCAGCTGATTAAAAGAGAGAGTGGAGACACTCCAGCATGCTGTATAATCTGCTTTGTTGTTTCTTGTATGTTAACAATGAAGTCTTAATTTAGCTGTTTCAAGAGATGCTTCTGTCAATGTATTTCTTATTAGTAACAATGTTTTAAGATTTAATTATTAAAAGGTCGGTAACAGAAAGCTTCACAAAGTGCTGATGTAGCCTGATTAAGCCTAGTTGTCAGCATATGTGAATTCTTATAGACAGTGTATTTTTACTTCATTTTCCTTGGTTTCTTTTTGCAAATGAACCATCCTGGAGCTAGAAATTGTCTACAATAACAGGCAGCTTTTCTGCCTATTCCCATACTGCAGGGTGTCTTCAGATTCACATTCTAATAGCTACAAAACACTACACTTCTTAATAACCATGTTAAGACTGACTGTTTCGTAAGTGAAGCTTTCCAAAGGAGATACAGAAGAAAAGAATGGTGTTACAGTATTGAGGTGATAGTTGTCACTTACAATGTTTTTATAACTTTAAAAATAACCCAGCCAGCTGGCTAGCTGTGCAGAAATTAAACTGTGTTTGAAAGGAAGACCACACTGAAGTACTTTTGCTCTGGGATTAATGTGCTATTGAGCCTTGGCAGCTTAAGGTATCTCTCTTTTGAAAGGGGCAGTAGAAGGGAAGTCAAATGATTTAGTGGCTGAAGAGAGTTGCCACTTGCCATGAGCTCAATCCCTAGGGTTATGACCTTTTTAATCCTCTTTAGTTAATGTATTGGTGATCTTTACTTAAGCAGAGTAAACAGTGCTGTTCTTAACAAAGGGGAGGTCATGCTTTGCATTACACTCTGACCCCAAGGTCACGGCCTTTGTTCACTTCTCAATGGGAATTGCTCTCAGAGGGCCACCACAAAATGGAGAACTAATTTAGGCACGTGCTGGCGGAGAATGGCCAAGTATCAGGTTTGTCTTGCCTGAACCTCTGCGCATGCAAAAGTCAAACTATTTTGAAGAGGATGTATTAGCTCTTAACTTACCAGCGGCAGTGGCATACCATCTCTTGTCTAACTAAATAAATTGCTTGGGTCTTTCTGCATGTGCTGCCAGTAATTTATTTATCTGTTTTCAGCCTTTAATTTTTCTTCCCCCTACTGGCCTGTTCAAAATTCAGAACGAGGAAGCATTTGTCTAGTGAAAATTAGAGAATTTTTTCTCTTAAAATAAGGAGAGAAATCTTGCATGGCAGTTGCAGCAATAAACTTGGGCCTTTGAGGTCTCAAAACAAGCATTGTTCCTCAGCCCGCAAGGAAACGTGATGCTGTGTCCCAGCAGATCGCAGTCATCACCTTCTTCATAATACTGTCTTTGTGTTACATCAAGCAAACACACATGCGCACACACAGAGCCCTGTAGGGCTGAGCATGTAAGTGTGGGGCACTAAGCCAAAGTGAACTAGGATATGCTTACAATTTATCCATCATTTTATGCAAAAATACTGATTTTTTTTTGGTTTTGCCTTCTGAAGTAACTGCTGACAGAATACGATGGATTGGATTTGTACTTCCTGTGGCCAGGGAATATCTGTAAATGTGGTAACTGAAGTAAATTATCTGGAAGACTTGTGTAATAGAAAACATTGTCTTTCACTGACAGATGATTTTTTAGATTTATTTTTTTTTAAATCTATATGCTGTTATTTGCCCAGCAGTAAAATCTGTGAAATACAGTGATAGACCATAAAATAATTAAAGAGTAAATTCAAAGTTCTGCTTTTTTCCTTCTGTCAAAAACATAAGCCCTTAACTGCTGATGATAGCTGAGCTGTGTAAAACACAGCAGAGTTAAAACAGAGCTCAAGGGGCTAGTGTGTATTGGGTGCAACTTAGAATGTTGGCGCCTCAGAAATAAGTAATACATGACAGTGATCTTTGAGGCTTCTGTGGCTTGACATGAGTAGGATCAAGGTAAAAATGCGTACAGCAGTAAGTTGTAGCACTCAGATGTGTGTTTCTGGGATGACTGTGGAAGGCCCTGTTGGTATAATGGTGTGCAAGGTGGATTCGCCTAATGTGACTGCTGGTTGAGGGCTGTGCAAGTGCTGGCTGCTGTGCCATTTGCAGTTGTGTTTCTCTTCTTTAGGCTCTTCCAGTAATAAATAGTAAGCTACCCAATAGTTGTTTTCCTCATCTTTACAGTTGTGGGCACCTCTAATGTTTAGTCCACCCTTGTGAAGTGGAAGCCTTCACCAAGATGGAGGAGTCTCAGCCCTGCCTGGGAGGAGTGCATGGTCAGGAGAGATCCCCAGTGCCTCCACCTTGCCCAGAATAGCCTTTTCTGGAGGCTTTTCCAACTCACCAAGAGAGTGTCAAGGGAATGTCAGCTGCATTTATTTGGCATTCTCTATTAGGGAAAGGTAAAATGAAAGCTGGAATTACATAGTAGTTCCAGCACAAAATGGCCTTTTCCAATAGATTTCTAATGAACTTCTTATGCTGATTAAGGTTTTGGCCATTAGCCAGCCAGCAAAAGCTGAACAATGCAGTAAATCTGATATTCCTATGAAGTGTGGCATTCTCATTTGCTCTACGAGCATGCTGCGTGTGACTACAGTATTAAAGGAAAATAGTGTTTTGCAAGGCCCCACAAAGAATCTTCAGTTATCTATTTTGCTTTCCGCTCTGTGCTGAAAACTCACAGCACTGACAGCTGAGTGCTGGAACAGCATCTCGATCTGCGTATGCAGTGCTTTATTAGATTTGTCTAGTAATTCCGGATCTTTACGTCAGCCTCCCTGATTATTTCAGTTCTTCTATAGCAATGAGGTCTTAGATCCAGGTAGTCACAGAGCAGTTAAGTTAGTGGTACATGACCTCTAAATGTAATGGTGAGTTGGTACAACAGTGTTGAAGGGATGCAATTAGTGTCGATCTAGTGGTGCTGTTATGATCAATGTCTCTTATATAGGTCTTGTGCTGTACTTTAGCTATATAACCGTTTTCAAATGGTATATTTGTATAACTAGAAAAGAAAAATGAGGCCTGAACCATGTCTTCCGTGGTTTCTCTAGTAGCAGTTAAAATGTAAACTTTGACGGTATTATGAAAAGATTGCATTTTCTGTTAAGTAGTGTTGTGTACTCTGGATATTAATGGATAGTCTTTCTCTAACAGTATTCATGCCTCCTGTTGTAACACGAGACCAGAAATGCACACAAGCATGTTCCTGTCTATCTTGTGTATAGTTCAACCCTATTTCACACAGAGGACATGCGTGTGCAATGTGGGCACAGGTGTGCAGAAGAGCTGAAGGATGTGATTTTATTAAAACAGTTGCTGAAGAAAGGAAGAATTATTTTCTTACAAATAAATGATGGCAATAGTATGGGCTTTAGATGACAGCTTTTATTTTTGCTATTTGACTTCAAAGGTTTTTGAAAAGCAGATGTATTTCTAATTGAGTCAAGGAGTCATTTCTCTGTCTTGAACCAAGTCTTGCTGTCCTGTCGCCAAGAGGCAAAAGCTCTTATTTTTTTCTCTGCACCACTGTCTTACCAAGTCACACATTTGCACACTGCTGTTTTCTTGACTGTTTCTGTCCACCAAAAGTTTCATTGCATTACGTTTCTGTTGCTAACATGTTCTGGGATTATATCATCCGTCTTAATGCCCCCAGAAAAATGGTTACATTCGAAACTAGAAATTTCCATGGATTAGTCACTGATAACCCCTGAGAATTTTCAGTTTCTGAAAAGGAAGTGTTTTTTAAACCAGTGGAAAACAGAGTTCACTGAGTAAATCTGGAAGCAGCTCTTCACAAGTCTTGCCTCCTTTTTTTTCTTTTTGTGATGGCAGTGTTATTGTTCATCTTGTCCTTTATCAGTGTAGTTAGCATGGTAAAAACTCTACCGAAGGTGCTTCCTGTACAAGTTGTTTCTAATGGTTTTGTCAATTTGCAGTAAGCTGACCTTTATTAAATGATGGCAATCATTTGATCTGAGTGGATGCAAAACCAGAAATTGCAAAGAAATGTTGTTGCAACGAGCTTCTGGTTTGCTGGCAGCACCAAGATAATTGCGTCTTCTTAGGAAAACAGTTTACGTGCCAGGAAACGGAAAGGCAATAAAATGTAAAGGTCTTTACTCTGTATACAGTCAAAAAACGGTACCTCTGAGGGTGTGATGCTCCAAGTTGAGGCCTTGCTGCTGCTGTATCTGCTTTGAGACCCAGAGCCATCACTCCACTGTGACTGCTGGTAGTGGGAGGGAGTGTGAACTTCTGATACACGCTCTCCTTGTTCAAAGCCTGTGTTGTCCCTTTGAACTGACTAACGTCCTTTGTGCATGGTTCATGGAATGATTATATAGATCTCTCTCTGTCAGTATGCATCTTTCTGGACAAAGGAAATAAGAATCACGTCTGTGCGGGGCATTTTGTTTAGTAGAACTGGAAAGGGGCACACTGTTGAAGCCAAAAGTGCAAATTCAGACATCCCTTCCACAAGTGAGAGATGTAATATTCCAGTGTGAAAATAGAATGTGACAGGTGGAAAGAAAAAACTCACATGATTCCTAGGAAGGCAAGTTCACTGAACACAAATTCTATAAAATACTGAATTGAACGTGGTGTTCTTTTTTCGCAACTGTAATTTGTGCCTGCAACTGATACACAGGATGTCAAAGTCTGTATTAGCCATTCAAATAAAGACTTGAGTACTTTCAGCAGGTTTATTATTCTTTTGACATTATGTTTTATGACAGTAACAGTAATCACAGAATCGCAGAACATGAGGCATTGGAAGGGACCTTGAAAGACCATCCAGTCCAGTCCCTCCACCAGAGCAGGATCCCCTAGATCCAGTTGCACAGGAACATGGCCATACTGTTCATACTAGAAATTTCTGGTTTTTCTTTTCTAGAGGAAGGGTTTAAATTTACCTCTGCATTGACAGAGGTGCTCTGTTACAGTGTGAGATTCCAGTGATATTCTAGATAGCCAAAGTGGATCAGACAATTTAAGGTACTCCTTATGTACTCCACATTTTAGCTTTAAAAGGCTTTAACTTGAAATGTAAAACTGAAGTTGGCTACATGAAATAGGGATGATGCTAATATGCAGCTCATAACCAGTTTGTGTCCCTGTGAGTTCCATGTCCATAACCACTGTGGATTGTCTCTGTGTACAAACATGTTATGTTTGCGAACGTGACGTGCCTTTTTATTTTCTTACAGTTTATGCAATTGCTTAGTCTTTATTAACATTTTGTTACCAAAACCCATTAAGGAATCTCTGTTGTATGTGGATTTTTATTCCCATTACAGTTCACTTTGCTCAGCGTTGTAGAGCTGGGTCACTGGACAACTCTTGCCTAGTTTTAAAGCCTTTAAGTAATTTTAAGTGATTTACAGTATAAAAATATTTTAACCTCCTGTTAGACATAGGCAGTTACAACACTTTCATAATGCACGTTTGCTTACTCTGTGCATCACATAGTATTTTAAACATCTAACAAGTTCTCTTTTCTTTACAGGGTGTTATTTATGTTGGGTTGGTTTTTTTTTTCTGTTTTTTGGGTTTTTTCCTCCACTCCCCCTATCTGTGGGGCACCCAGTGTCTGTTGAACTGAGCAGAGCGCCGTGTTCTGCAGCCCAGCAGCTGGCTTGAGCTCTGTGCTCACAGGGATGCCAGAAGGAAAAAAAGTGCTGCCAGGACAGACTGTTTGCAGCGGGGGAACCAGGCAGGACCAGTCCCTGCTGAAGGCACAGACATCCTGGACTAGTACTTCGGCAGCGTTGGCGGGTGTCGTTTCCCCTCCGAGGTGCGGCGTCCCCGCGGGCAGGGGCGGAGGGGCTGGGAGGGGTATTGAGGAAGCCGGGGATGATGCGTTTGACCCGGGAAGGTACCGGTCCTGGCACTGGGGTCACCGCTTACCTGCAGGCGCAGGGGAAGGGCTGGGACATAGGAACCCAGAGCTTGGAGCTGCGTTGTCTGCGATCACCGTGAGGAACAGATTCCAGCCCGTCAGAGCGTGACTTAGCGGGGCCAGGGGACAGGAGGAAGCCGAGTTAGGTCCCGGGAGAAGCGCGGTGTGGCACAACCGAGGATGTTGGGTTTTGCCTGGTCCTAAAACTTAGACGTGGCTCTGTCCTCACTTCGCCTGCAGCTCTTGCCTCCTTGGCCTCCGCGTATCCGCAGCTCAGCTGCCTCCAGGAACTTGGCAGCGTGTGGCTAATAAGTCAGTAGAAGCCAGTAAATAAAATCTCGCCTTGGGCTTTGATTTGCTGATGTAAAGTGTTAAGCAGGGTATATAAGCAAAACATGAATACCACCAGTTTCAAGTGCACAGCTCTGTACAGTAAAAACAAGCAGAGAAAAAACAGTTGCAAAAGAAACAACGGTGTTGGCAGCAGCCTTAAAAAATCTGCTACTGCAATGCACTGCTTAAAGCCTCCTTTCTTTTAAAATACAAAACCAAACCCCTCCCTGAAAACCCAAAACACTTGTCCGACTGCCAGTCTCATTTCTGTTGATACGAGATTAATGCCAAGTTTGCTGCAAAACATATCCTGTTAAAATGCACAGTATTGCAGGAAGTGTTTTTGCAGAAGGCTTCTCTACGTTTTGAAGGGAGTGTGTGGAAACACGTGCGTTAAACTTGCCTTTACAGTTCAAATCATGCACTTGAAAATCGTCTTTATTTGGCATTTAAAGGTTTTTCCCCAAAGAATTTAATACACCACTGATCCACTGGAATTATGAGTACTCAACAGTAAGTATAACTTCCCCAAGTTACCTGTACAGTGTGTACTGCCCTTTCGATGATGTTTTAATCCCACAGAACACCTTCAGTCCCTTTAGGGAGTGGCGGACAGGACTACTTTGCTTTTACATATGCGTTTATATGTTTATTTTTTTTTTGATCCCTGGAGAGTGTCTTTAAAAAGAAAATCTCTATTAAATGTTAAGTAAAACTGTTCTTGATGATTTCTTCTGTAATGTGCACTGGAATTACTTTAATGATATAAAAAAGATTAAAGTATGAATGTACACTTCTCTGGACAGTGTAATCCTAGAAAAGAAATAGGTTTGCTTTGGTGATTTTATTTTTTTTAAAAAATCCTATACCTGATAATTTTTGCTTAAATATTTCTGGAGCTTGTTAGAAACTGTTCCACACTGAAAATGAGGTCTGTTGTTCAGAAAGAAAAGGATCATTATCTGTTTAGAGCTGACCTTCATGATGATGTCTATATCCAGCAAAACTGAGAGGAAGAAGTGGTGATACCCCTTGGAGTTAAAATATAAGCAAATGAATTTGTGTGTAGCAGGAATATCTGTGAGTTTCCATTATACAGAACTTGTGGTAGAGGAACGAGAGAGGTTACAAAATTATTTAACAGTACACACTGTGGTGTGGAAATATTGGCTCACTACTATTTACATCATTTGTAAATTCAGGCGTCGTGAATCTTTAAATAATTAATCCTGTTCCACTTTGGAATTTCTTTTCCATGAAGCTTAGAAGTTGGACCTCACTTAATGGTTTTCCTCCTTTAATCCTTATTTTTCAGTACTGCGGTAATTTCAATCTTGTTTTACAACGGTGGTGACAGATACAGTGCGTTTATTTATCACTTTGAAGAAGGCTACATTTCAGTGAATTAATCTGAAACGCAATTGTGTAAAGGAGATGCATTTTTAACCCTCTGAAGTCACCAGAATTATCCAAGTTATGAGACAGGCATAAGCAGCAAAGAAACTCAGCTGTTCCCACATTTATACAAAAAGTGAGAAATGGACAAGTATGGAGAGTAAAGAAGGAGGAGATCTGTACTTTTATATAGAAAGTACAAAAATAAATAAGGAGCTAGTGTCTTGAGAAGAAAGAGGGAAGGTCCTTCAGAGAAATGATTACATGTAAGTAAAATACTCTCAGCTAGGCTAATACAAGCTCATACGAGCGAGTCTCATCCTTCCCTAAAAACAGGTCCAGTATTTGTACTACACTGGCATTAGAAGTTGTTGAATGCAGTACTGCTTGTAATCCCTTTCTCGTATAGGGTTAACATTCTCTACCGTGCATGTTCTGTTAAAATAAATACTACCACAAGTGTCACGCCACTGCTTTAAAACAAAACCTGTAAGAATTTTAATGGGACATTACGGCTGTCCGCTGCAAAGTCTGCAATCAGAAATTTTACTTGCTTTGACTTCTCGGCCACGCAGATTTTATGCACCATCTATCCTCTGCATCTCCATGCTCTGTGCAATAGATTCAAAAGTTTCTAGAAGAGGTCAAAATTATTAGGTGTCATTTTACCAAAATAAAAATGTCTGGGAAAGTTACTGTTGAAGTATCTTGTCAGCAGTGCCCTGATAGTTTCTGTTAAGCTTTTACCATAATTCCCTAAAAATAAATACTAAAAATGTATTCTGGTTTCTCGCCATTAAAAAAAAATGTTGGTAAGGGCAAACAAAAAACCACATATTTGGCTAACAAAATAAATGTTCATTCACCTCAGAATGCCAGCGGTTTAGCATTTCCTTGAGATTTGAGGCTGGATAAAAATGTGTGGCAGAGTTTCCTCAAATCTGCCACTGCAGGAGTCACTCAAGATGTGGTACACCCAGCTAGTTTCAAGAAACCCACATGTGCCACCCTACTCTTTCAATAGAGAAAATGCAATTCAAGTCAGGCCTGAAAACAATGAGATTGGTTTGCATTTGCTTGGTGAGGTACGGGTAGAAAGCGTGCTTCATCAAACACAGTATGTAGTGCTACGTGCTGCTCTCACCAGTTAAGAGTATGCACAGCTCTTGGAATGGCTGCATTACAAGCTGTAAGATAACATGAATTGTATTAAGTCTTTGTTAACTACTGCTGCCACAGCTGATTGCTTTAATACTGCGTTCTTAAAAACCATGAAGGCCAAAAACATCCGTGACTGAAGACCTCTGCCCCATTTTGCAAGATAGTGCATTTTTAAGTAGAAGGTTGGAGAGTGGCCTCTTTGGATGGGCTCTGATAGTTGCAAGAGACAGAAACTTGCGTCTGCTGGCTTGCTTTTTCCATTGAATTATTTTCTGTCACCTCATGATAAATATTTAGTGGAATAAAATATCATTTACTATCTTTTCTTATGGTCTTAGGGGAACATGGTATTGGCTTTTCCAATGAGGTGAAACTATCGACCTGTTTTAATGTAACATCAGGAAAGCGGTAACAGTACAAGCAAAATAATCACTGAATGAGAGGGACAACTCTGACTGCGAGTAGTCACGGCATCTCAGTTTCCTTACAGTAACATTTACCACACAGACTCATGCAAGGCTGAGTCCTGCACTCCTGTAGTCTCCTTCCTGCCTCCTCTCCCCACACCCCACATAGGGCAAATCAAACGCCTGACGACAGTTTTTGTTAGGAAAGCAGGTTAAAGAAAATAGAATCGCATATGCCAATAGCAGACAAAAAAGACATATTTTTACTGCAACAATGAGATTTCATTGGTTGAGTGAAATGGCGAGATGTGACGCAAAAGGACACTTGGACGGGTAGAAATGCTGATGCATGCCAAAGCAGGCGTACCAAGAAATGCTGTTGCTACGAGAGAAACAGAGGGAGAGCAAGAGACTGTGAGAGAGCAAGTTGTGGAGGCCTTGTGTTTTCCTTTTTGGCACGCATCAGAGAGGCTGCAACATCTCTTGTTTCTAGCAGGGAGGGTCTAGAAGCTTTTGGCGTGTATTTTTATTAGACTGAGCGTTTAGAGGAGAGAAGACTAGAGAGATGCAGATCACGTTAGACTACAAAAGCAGTTGGAAAGTAGGAGGCTGTTATGTGTACTAAGCCAACGATCTGTGCTACGACAGATACACACATTAGTATGACAGATGAAGCGGCGTAACTCATTGTTGACCTGACGGTATTAAGGCTGCCAATTTAAAATTACAAAATTCAAATGCACGCTCGCACAGCCACAGCCACACGCTTGTAGTGACCCTACCTTTCCAGCCTATGAGTTATCCAGCTGGGATATTGACGTCTCTTACACAACGCTCTTAAAAGAGCTGCAACGACTTCGCCTTGTGAGTCCATTAGCCAGAACAGGGGGAAGGAATTTGCAGGAAAACGTCTTTTTGGTCTCTCTTCTTTGGCAAGGGGGGGAAAGCTTCTGGAACGTGGGCCAAAGGGGGCAGGAAGTTGTTTCAGAGCAGCACTGCAGCGGCCTGTCACAACCAGAGAAAGCGGAAGGGAGAAACATCCTTCTCTCCCTTGTTCCCCCCCTCTGCCCCTTAAGAGAGAAAAGGGGAAAGGAACGTTGCGCTGGAAGCCACTTTTCTCTTTTAATGGCTTCTCGCAAGTAACCGAAAGAACCCCGTCCTTGCACGTTGCGCTGCCAGCCCAGGGCAGCGAGGCACCAGGGGCCGCCTAGAAAACGCGCCGGGTAACGAGCCGCGGGGCTGCCGGAGGAGACGGAGGGGGATGGGAGGAGGAAGAGCCCGTCCGCGCCGTACGTTTCGCTTAGAAGAGAAGAGGGCGAATGGAGCAGACGCGCTCTAACTGGGCGGAATCCTGAGGCGCCCCGCGCTCGGCTCGCGGCCGGGTGCTTGCTGTGAGCGCGCGGGCGCTCCCGGTCCCGCAGCAGCCATGGCAGCTGCCTTCCTCCCCGCGCAGCAGCCGAGCCGTCTCGCCCCAGTGCTTATCAGCTCTTGACTCGGTGCCAAGGCAGTCGTGAGGGCCGGGCAGCCCGAGCTTGGCTGCGCAGCCGGCCCAGAACACGAAGTCGCCGCGGACTTTTGCACGGGCAGCGTTTCGATTTTTTCAGACGCCCGTCCTCAGCTCTCGGGGTTCGGGGGCTGTTTTGCGTGGGTGTGCCCTGACGGTGCAGGTCCTGCGGACTGCTTTGCTACGGAGAGACGTCTGGGTATGTTTGCGTGTGAGGAGGAACATTCTTCTCGCCCTTCCAATCCCGGAAGATGTTTCCGCGGGACCTCCTCCTCCTCCCCCAACTCCACCCCAGCGAAAAGCTTCCTCGGCTGCTCGGCAGTGTCGAGCCTGTAAGCTGTGGCTGCGTGTCGGCGCAGCCTTCCCCCGCCAGCCCCAGCCGCTCCGTTTCGCTTTTCCGGGTCCCCGTCCCACTCCCGGGCAGCCTGGCCGGGGGGGGGCCTCGAAGGCGGGGCGGGGTGTCACGGCCGACTGGGCGCTCGCTTGTGGGGCTGTGCGCGGCCCCCGAGCGTCTGCGTGCTATGGGGACGAGCCTGCTCCGGCAGGGCTCTCACGCAGGGCCGCGCCCCTCTTTCATCACCAGCCCCAGCTCTGCGCGTTTCGCCAGCTCACGTCGTCCTCCTCCTCTTCGTCCTTAGCGAGGTTGCTCCAGTCGCTCACGAGGGGAAGGCTGGACCCTGGGGGGAAAAAAAAAAAAAGGGCGGCTGCTGCTGCTGCTCCTCCTCGCATTCCTGCTACAAGGGCTTCCCCTTCAGATGGCCTTTGCCAGAGCACAACTTCTAAAAATGCTGCAAATAAGAGCGAGCGAGCGAGCTCCGGCCGCCTCCTCCTCCCTTGTCTTCCACCGCTCTAGAGCGGGGCTCGTTTCGCAGCTGCGCCAGGCCGGGCTGTGCCGCGCATTGCGGTGTCGGGGCTAAAGCTCCGAGCATTTTTTCCTCTGACGCGTCCTTTCCTCTCTCTCCCTCTTCCCTCTTCCTCAGTTAAATCGGTTTCTTTGGGCAAGGAACGGGGGGCTGCGGTAGCTGGTCGCTGGGAGAATGGAGGCTTTTACTTGTGACTCTCCTCCCCTGAGGATCGGTGCCCTGTGCTGCCTCTGGAAGGAGCCTCTCTGGCTTTGACAGAAGGGTATTTCTGCCGGCTGTAGGTATCCGCGCCATGTGAAACGGGGCGGGTGATGCCCTTCCAAACGCCTCGTCATTCGCCTCCGGCTGAAATGGAAGTAGGGCTGGAGGTGGCGTAGTGGCCGCACCAGCTGCTTCGCCTTAGCAAACCTCTGCCCAGTCTCTCTCTGCTGGCGGGGGCGAGGGGATGCGCAGTAAGATGCCGCCTCTGGGACAGGTGCCAGCTCCTAGACAAAAGGAGTGGGGCTGCAAGGAGCGGTGGGAATTAATAGCCACCAAAAACAAGAGTAAAACGACCTCTTAAGAGCAGCACCGGTGAAAGTTGCGGAACGACCTCTTAAGAGCAGCACTGGTGAAAGTTGCGGTGCCTCACTGGCCTTGTTTGCCGAGTGTTTGCTTAGTGATGGGCAGAAAGAAGAAAGTTGTGGCAGATTTCATTGTCCTCGCAGACGTTTGAAAGCCTGGTGAGAGGGCGGAGGGGGGTGGTGGTGGGGTTTTGTTGCGTTTTTTCCCTCCTTTTCCCTCCTTTCTACTGAATTATTCATGGTGCCAGCGGTGAGGCCCGGACTATTCGCATGCGTCAGACACGCTGCTCGTCTGTTTGCTAACAGTGTTGGTCCAGACTTGTTAACCACCAGGCGAGCCTCACACCCTTCTCCTTCCCCCCCGCCCCAGCTCTCTTCCTCCGTCTTTTCTCTTTTCCCTTCGTCTTCTCCTTTCGTCTCGCCTTCCCTCTCTCACACCCTTGGCAGCCCCTATTGTCGCGGCCGGGCGCTGGCAGCCGGGGGCAGTTGTGACGGGGAGCGAGCGGGCGAGCAGGAGCCGCCGCCGGTTGCTAGGTAAGGACCGCCTTCCCCTTCTCGCCGAGGCCTGCTCACACTTGTAAGGGCGAGAAGTGCCGTAGAGCTCGCTCAGTACCTCCTGCTGCTTCTACAGGAGACTGCGTAGCTGCAAGGTGAACGCCGCCGCCGCCACCACATCGTCGGCTGCCCGAGGCTTCCCACCCTGTGCGGGGTAAGCTGCTCTCTCACCGCTTTCTGCTCTCCCTTGATGGGCACCAGCTACTTTGTGTGCAGCTGCGATGGTGTGAGCGGTGAGTAATTACCAAGTAGGAAAATTAGGTTTCCGAGGCTAGATGGGTATTGGCAAATCGGCTCGTGTCTGCCTATTAATGTATTATTAACCAGCAGTAAGCAGTGCGTTATCAGCCCAGCAAGCTTTAGGCTCGTTGAGGACGGTTGCTTGATGGCTGTGAGGGATGTGACAGACTAATATTGCTATTATTGCTATTTTTTAGGTCCTCTCTCCCTCTCTGTCGAGTCTGCCCCTCCCTTTCTAGCCTGTTTAAAACCAGCAGGCTTCGTTTCCTTAGCAGACAAAGGTCGATCACAGCTTTTATTTCTGAATGCAAATGGTCTAGGACTAGTGCCAGTCTTGCCTTCACTCATTACAGTATAGCTTCTTTCTTGAATGGCATGCTCCCCCTCCTTCCCTTTCTTTTATAAAATAAAGATAGAGAGAAGCTCAAGGGAAGAAACAAAGTTGGGCGGTGCAAGTTTTTATGTTTATTTAAAATTTCCATACCTCTGAAAAATTATTTAAACACCCACGTGCAAAGCAGTTCCAATGCAACTGCTGACAAGCACGTAGGGTTTTATGCTGTTTCTGAGCATACACATGAGGGTAGCTGTTCATGTTTCTCAACTAATATTGCTTAAGGTAACTCTGCGGTGATCTGTAGTAGTTAGGTCTCGTTGCACTTGCGTTTTCCAATTGTCCTAGCAAGGTGACTTGGGCAGAAATATTTTCGGTTTTGTACTTAAATTTTACAATGCCTAGGATTGTTCTAGTTTCATTTGTAGTTACCATTTTCATCAAGTGTTTTGAAAATAATCTCTTTTGTGGCCTTTAAAGGTCCAGAAATGCTGTTAAGTGTACTTTCTTCTTTATCTTCTGTGTGTTAGTGAAGGAATTTAAGTATTTTTTAAATATCAAGAGTAGTGCCATTTATAGATCAAAGTCGCACGTGGATGTCGATGTACTGAGTTAGGCATAATTTGGCAGATGGTTGTACACTGAAGATTTATTACTGCTACGAAATTGCCAGATCTATTACGGTACTTACTTTATTTTCTTTATATAGATAACTGCATGCACAAATTAAACTGCCTGGAATTAAGCATATTGTAAAAATACTTTATGAGGAAGCCAGCAATTTCACATGTGTTTGTAAAGCAAAATGATTTCCTCTACTCTAAAATAGAAGGGGTGCATATGTAAAATATTTTAAGCTTTTCTGTTTAATGTATTCTCAGGAATTAAAGTAAATAAACAAAATCCAAAGAGGTTTGGGCTTTTCTGCACAACCACCTCCTCGCCAAATAATTGCAAAGTATCTGGCAACTTGTACATAAAGAGTTTTAAATTCAGGCCGTTGACAGCGTCATATCAAGAGCATCTTTATATTGACACTGCGTCTGAGTTGTGTGACGGCAGTATAAAGTGAAAACAGCTTACGAGGCTAAGTAGTGAAGCTGTATTGGCTGATCAAATTCGAAGTAAGTGGGGAGTGTTTGACCGAACTATGTAGATTAAGAAAGGAATTTAGGAGCACGCAGCTTGGTGATAGCTAAAATTAATTTATTCAGATTACTTTTTAGAGGCCTGTAGTAGCTGCACAGTACAGTGCATGTGAAGTATTACTTGAGGGCTTTAACCTGTAGTCGCTGTTTTAAATTAAATCGCAAAGTGCTGAACACTCTTCACTGAGCAATTTCAGAGTACTCGGTGATAATGCCCCTAATGATTCTGTTTATCTGAAGAGGATTTTTTAAATTCTTATGTTGGGGTTGTTTTATTGCTGAGGACTAGCACTTAAAGGGATAGAAAATTGCTTCTAGTGTATTAGTTCGTTATTTTGTTTTGACTTGCTAAAAGTGATCGCCGTGGAAGTAAAAGAATTAGAGCTGTCTTGTTGCTGCTTTATTTCATGTGAGGATTTCTGTAAGCGTGCTGAAAATTAATGTAGTTGTGCAAGATCACGCCTATGTTAATTGGAGAAGGATGAAAATCGGTTCGTTAGATCGGTGAATTCGGGGTTTTAGATTTCAAATTACTTTTTATTTGTGACTTAAAATGTAAGTGCTGATAGAAATACTGAATCGCTCTGATGAATGCCTCTGGGAATTCAGCACATGAGCTGGAGCATTTACATTTTGAAAGTGTTCTGTGTTGGACTGCCAGGATTGGAACAAAATGTTTGATGCGTGGAAAGAAAAATTAAAAGTGTAGACAATACTTTGCTTAATTAAAAGAATTTATTTTGTTCTGTAGCTGGCTAGGATTAAGTTTTGCATGTTTTCAAATCGTAGTTGCATGAAGCACAGTGAAAATAACTGAGGTTGCACTGGATTTGCTCCAAATTCTGTCTTTTCCCCTCACATCCTCCAAATGAATTTTTATCCTCCAGAAGGATGTGGAAGGTGTTGCTGATAAAGGAACAGTTTATTCTTGTGCTCCCATCCATCTTGACTAAGAATATGGTTTTTACCAGCTGATACTAATGCCGAGAAAGTGGGGAACCTGAGGGGAAGGCCTGTGGGTAGTACAAAGTGCTCAACAGAGAGCAGCGTAACGCACAAGGCAGAGATCAGCTGGTAATGAAACAAGAAGAGCAGAGGCCACAGCATTTTACACGAACAGGGAGGCTGCAATGTGATGGTTGCTTTAAGCGGTAATAAACGGGTTGTGTGGCATCCTTACTCGTTATCAGCTTCTTGAAATTAATTGGAATTTTGCCTGGGTGAGTGCTGCCAGGTTTGGATCAGGTTAAGGGAGATTTTATTGTGGGTAAAGGAGAGGGAAGGATGTGGAGAGAAGAAAGGGAGAGGGAAAGGAGCAGGAGTTACCATGGTCAGCTATGGGCGCAGCTGAGAGTTCTGGTTGTTGCTGAACACAGAAGATAACTTGACGCTGTACGAATGGACGGTATCTTGCATGGCTGTATCGATACAGCACTGCGTTCTCCTACTGCGTGCCAAGCATTCGTGAACGTTTTGTAGCAGCCAGGGAGGAGGAAGAGGAGTGCCGTGTTTCATCCAGTTATTTTTTGGGGGCAGTGCATGTCGTTCTCATCTGCTTAGTGTTTCAGCAGCTCTCTCGTGGGCAGAATGGTTTCCCTCTGATAGGCCCTCATCCATGTGCCACATATTCCTGTGGCATGATAACCTTCATCAGGGCTTTGTAACTCACGTGGCAGTGTTCCAAGTCTCCTGTGCATGTGGGTGCTCAGGGCGTTGGCAGGCCTGTGATCGTGGCACCTTGTCCCTCAAGAAATTGGAAATGTGCTTGAAGTAGGTGTTTTTCCTGCAAACTGCGTCAGTTGCTCGCAGCTTGAGACAGGTGGTCAGCCCTCCCTCCTCCTCCTCAGCAGCGGTGGCTGGTGTGGAGGTCTGACGTACGTAACAAAGCAATAGTGCCGTGCAGCTTCCGTTGCAATGTGTGGTGCCTGTACCTGTCTCTCAAGGGTAAAAATAATTTGGAAATGTGACTGCGTGTCTGTGTTTCTCAAATGAGACGTACTGAGGGATACGGAGCTTCACAGCTGTGTGAGTGTTCATGTAGCTTGTACAGTGCACCTGGTTTTTTCAAACACAGGGTATTTCTTTATCCAGCGTGCATGCAGCTAGCTAGACCTACTAGTGCAACCAGAAGACGAAAAGTTGAAGACCCTAAACCAAGCACAAGAGCCATAGTATCATAGTATTACCAGGGTTGGAAGGGACCTAATAGATCATCAAGTCCAACCACATTTGTAAGCCATTTGTAAGTGGAGTCATTCCAGTAGACAGAAAATGGCAGGGCTCATGTTTTGAAGTGCAGATGCACTTTTGCAAGTCCTGAGTTCATACGACTGACAGCGGTACTGGCTGCGCGGTTCCGTAGGGTTTTTTGTGCATTTGACTCTGCCTGCTCCGTGACAGGATGAGTCCCACTGAGCTTGATGAACTTTGGTGGGATACCCCTCTATCCAAACACTAACGTAGTTTGTAAGTGTGTTTGTGGAATCACTGAAAGAAAATGGCCTATAACTTAGGAGCGAGCAAACAGATTAGTGATTTTTCCTGGGAAAACCGCAGCAATTTGCCCGCAGGTATCCCTGCACTTGCACTGTGAGTGCAGTACTAGTAGGATTCCATTGACATTTGATTTATGATCTCCAAAAGAGAACACAATTCTGTTTGTGGTGCCTTGATTTGTAGGTAGATGTGGAGGAATAAAAAAACTAAAACAGACTCAGACTCTTTGCAGCCTGTCTTTGGAAAGATGTAGGCTGTCAAATATAAGATGTCATAGTTTTGAGTCGCTCTATGTGTAAGCGGGTTTCTTTTCCACAGGAGAATAGTGCTGTCACTTATTCAGGAGTTGTGCCTTCTTTTCCTTTGCACACGTTTGGGATTTGCTGTGCTGTACCTTTGGAAACACAGGATCTGATTCAGTGGCCTCCAAAGGCCATGGGCGTTTTTCTGGCAGCTTCAAGTAGAAAAGGGTTAGTCCGAGATACGTGATGATCCAGCTGCCCCAGTTTTTTTCATGGTCTTCCACAAAACTTAGGGAAAGTGTACAAATGGCCTGGGTATGACAAGTGTGTCGAAGCACAGATTATGTCTTGTTGTTTGTGGTGTCCTGTTTTTAAAAAACAAGTGTGGGGGAACCCAACAGAGCTTCCTCTCACTTCTAAACGCATTGGTAATCTTCTAAGAACTGGTCTTGTTTTTTATTGGAATTCCGTGTGTGATGGGGTGGGAAAGCGATTTGACTGCATCCGGGAGTGTTTGGTCATGATACTTGTATTGTTGCACAGCTCTTTGTGCACACAGAGATCTCTTTTACTTCTACGTTTGTGTATCCAGCAAGTGTTATTTTCAAAAGATTTTACTCTTTGACAGATCAGTCTTTTTAAAATATTTTTTAATATTTATTTTTCCCTCTGGTCACAGTTCTGTTTTATTTTCATAGAGGGACTTCTCATGATGTTTTTGTTCCCTGAAACAGATGAGATGCATTGTCTTACTTGTCTGTAGGAAACAAAATAGTATGTCCTGTCCCATGTGAAGTCTCCCCGCACTGCTGTCGCAGAGTTTTGTACTGTACTCCTGAGCCAAAGAAAAGCTGGTTGGTGTGTGTGGTTTTTTTTTTAAAAAAAAAAAACCCTGATTTGAGAAACCGGACCTTAAATGACTCTTGACTTGCATTTGAAGGCAGCTACGTTCTGCATGACCCTGTGGACTTAGGCAGTTGTGTTTTTACCATCTCACTCCTTGTGATTTAAATCGAGTAGTGTCAGAATCTCGCTCTTGGCACTGGTGTTCTTTGTACTCCAGCACACATTTGTGAGTTACAGGTTGCACCAGCAGGAACTGACCATGTCCCCAGGTGAATGGAAATACTGTCGCAAGCCCAAAGGGGGTGCGGGGATGCACGTACAGATGTTGCCACGTGGAGTTTGGTTTTGGTTTTGATGCAATGTGAAACACAGGGAGGGTTTTGTTGCTGAAGTTGTCATGTAAATAAGCCATTTACATGTTTAGATCTTATTTGTGTTAGTAACTGTTTTTAAAAGAAGAGTTTTACAGCTCAGTCTGTTATGAAGATGGTTACCGTGGTTTTAATGGAAGGTTATACCTTTCGCATTCTGTAATTATTACAGAAGGAAAAATTAACTTGAGCACATGGAAATTTTGGTTCTTAAATGGAGATTTGAGAACTGATGGATTGAAGGTTTAAGGTGCAGATTTACATTTAAATTACATATTACATGACACTTACACTTTAAATTGTACTAAAACAATGATTTCTGCTGTCTCCTTGGTGCCTTCTGAATGTCTTCATAAAATTAATTCATTTAGAGTGTAATGCACTCTGAAATCTGTATGTTTTGCATATGAGGTCGAAGTGTCTTTTGTATGCATGCAGTCCTACTTGGTGTAAATAAAACGGAAGTTGAACGTGTAATACTCATGTGCAGACACTTAAGGTACCGTATAGTGCTTCATTTAGAGCAGCAGTTACTTTCTTCCGTGTAACAGAAATTCTGCTGGGATTGTGTTTAACAGGGTAAAAATGGTATGCGTCGGGTGCTTGTAGTTTTTGCCTCAAAAGTCTTTCAGGAGTCAAAAGTTGGTGTTGCTTGCAGCAGACAGGTGAGGAGTAGCGCTCGAGGACAGATGCAGCCAGCAGGGCCAGAGGTGGTGTGGAGTTTCTAGGAGAAGAGGACCGATTTGGGAGAGAAGAGCAAACGGAGAATGGCAGTTGTGCCTGTTGTAGTGAGTGGGCGGGTGGGGGAGTCTGGAGTGACAACAGAATAATCGCAGCTTTACCAAGCTACTTCCCCATTAATGGAAGGTACTTTACGTACGGGCCACGTCTTGAAGTCGGTTGTATCAAGCTTGAAGGAACCTCAAGTATGAGCATAGTTCTCTTCCCAAAATAGATTTCTTTACGCTGTCAGTTGGGTATAGCTGGCTTGCACCCGTATAAGGCTCTGGGTTGGACACAGAAGCACTCAAATGCCTTTATTGTCACAATAATCCCTGCAAGCCTTGTAGCTTTCAGTGCCTTCTGAGCTGACAGAGCACACACGTGGAACAGGAGGAGAGCGAGCCGGCATCAAACCCCGGAGTTCTGTAGCACAGAATTCTGTGTTGTTTGCCCCTTCTGAGGTACCGTCTCACTTACCATACAGGTTAAGTAAAGGGTTATCAGAAAGAACCAAGAAGGTTTGCTGAAGATCAGTGTGTGAAAAGTCCGGCCTGTGCTTTAACTGTGTTCGGTTCAAAACTGCAGCTGGTGGAAGAAGCACTGCAAGAGTCTCGCAGTTCAGTTACCACCAAGGGGTCGGGCTGACAAGCTTGCCAGTGTGGCTGCGAGCTTCGACGCAGCCCTGTATGAGTGTTTTTGAAAAGTACTGCTAACGGAAGGGTTTGTCAGGATGCTCAGGGGCTGTGTTTCAGGTTGCTCTCTGGTGGCAATGAAAAAGTAAAGCCATTTTTCACAGCATGAACTTCACCTCTTTGCAGACGGCTCGTTGAAGGCCTGCTGTAGACTTTCTGTGCCACTCAAACCACTTCAGGTAGCACACAGCTTTTTTTCTGTCCTTTATGGACTAGGAGCTAGTGCTGTAGAAGCCACTGGGTGAAATAGTGGCTACAATGATGAATTTTTACTGTGTTGTCAGTAGGATAGGCTTATGTCTTTCTGATCAGTATAATCTGCAGTCCCAAGAGTTTGTCTAGTCACTCTTCTGTCACTGAGTTAGTAAAATACGCATCTTAGACACTCTGTTGGCAGAAATTAGGCCTCCGTGACGTATTCGTGTGTCATGGTGCTATTGTCTGGAAAAATGAGCAAGCCTCGGCCTGGGGTGTAACAGTAAGATCTTCAAGTTTATTCCTCCCTTTCCGTTTCAGCATCTCCCTGTTTAAGTTGGAGATACCTGACATTCATGAGATTGCTTCTGGGTGACACAGCTGATGTCTGAATAAACCAAATACAACATTACCTTGACGAAAACTGAGGTGAAAGTTGTGGACTGTTTTGATATGCAGTGCCTACAGAATTCAAGGGGTTAAATACTGCTTTGCACAAGGCAGCTTCTCATAGTCTAGATCTGTGTTGCAGCTGCTCTTCTAGTCCAGCTAGTCTCAATGGAGACTTTCACAGCTCTAGGAGGCGACTGCTCTGCCTCCCAAAATTCGGTAGTGTTCTCTGCCAAAGTGGAAGGCTGTGTGCTCCCTTGCTTACTTGCAATGAGGTTTCTTTTGTCACTGCCATCTTGTAAATTGGTCACTGCCTTTTATGCATTCATAAGAAATAGTATAGATGGCAACACACAGTGTTTGCATGAATGTACCTCACATCAAAGCCTGTGTCTGGTTGGAATAGCTCAATGGGAAGATGCTGTGAAATTGCCGGGGCTGCTGCGCCCTTCCAGCTGAGGTGTATGCTGTACAAGTAATTAAAATCCAGTAGTTGAGAATGTCCTAAGGTTGTGTGGGGAAAGTAATTAGATCATTGACAAGAGTGGGGGGGAAAACCCAACAAAATCCCTAACCTTTGCAGAATACTAAGCAATGACCATGGAAACGACACTTATAAATCATAGCATTTTATATGCTCCCTGCAGAGTAGAAAGCTGGGAGGAACTTTTAAAAATATAGATGCTGGCATATTTTAAAGCTTTTGTTTGCTGACTTTTTATTCTCTGGTAATTCCAGTCTTTTTATCTTACTGCTTGCCTGAATGTAGTTGAATTTGCAACTGAATTCTTTTTACATCAGTCTTTCCTCTGTTCATACTAGAGGAGTTTAATTTCTAGAAGACAGGCAGGCCTTCCTGACGCGTGCGGCTTTGTGGCTGTGCAGCAAATTACAGTCAGCTCAACCGAGCAGGCTTTCTCAGTTAACCTGCTCACAGTTTTCATTCTCACCAAGGGCACAGGTACACTGTCAGGTGCCCCAGACACACGTGTGATGCGCTGTGCAGAGATGTGCACAGGATGCACGTGATGACTTGAGAGCAGAGAGCCACGATGGTTCCACCGCGTGGACAGCTACAGCTGTACTTCCGTGATTACTGCAGAAGACTTCTAATGAATACTGTAAACAAAACTTTTGGCATTTTCCCCCCTCTACTGTAATAGTAAGTGTGCCTGTGACGGTCAGATCCTGTAGATGCTCACGTATAGGACGTACTTTGTACCCACCAGTAGTCCCTTCAAGTTCATAAGCAGGATTATCATCACACTTCTCCCGACTCTGTTGGTTCCATATGCTTTCCCCCTCCTCCCACCACTTCCCCTCTCCTCATCTGCAGCTCTGTGAAAAGCAGTGCTTTGAACCTGAAACAGAAGTACAGGAGACCTACAGCCAGAGCTTTCTGAGAAGTTCCGTAGGAGTCCCTCTCCTACCCAATTTGAAAGCCTTATAGCCTGATTATTTATGGTGCTGAAAAACCTTTGGATAGGTGCTGCCTGGCCCAGGTATATTCTAGATCTTGTGTTCAGTTGTCTCCAGCTGGCTCACGAGTACTTCTGGTAACTGGTCTTACTACCTGTTACTATCCTCACTACCTGTGAGAACACATCCAATCAAAGCTGTATGTAGGCATCCTGAGCACCAAAGAAGTGTAAGCCAGGGTAGGCAGTTTCTCTCTCCAGCATAGAGTATTGTATGAGATCAAGTGGGAGAAAATACACCTGAGGGAAAAGAGAAGGGACACATGCTCCTGTTTGGAGTGTGAAGTTGGGCAGGATTTATGACTGCCTAAATGCACTAATTGCTCTGGGGTTTTTGTGCTGTTTGCACAAGATGTCAAAACTTCTGGTATTCGGGATTTCTCCACTTTTAGGTGACTCTCCAGGTCAATTCACATCAGTCTTTCCGAAATTACTGGTAGGTGATGCTGTAGATGCAGAAATTACTTTGGCTTGTGCATTTCCTGTGTAGTCTGAAACTCAAAATGAGTTGTCCTTCAGCTCTGTAAATGCTATGCTCAAAACACTAGGCGAGATTCAGTGACCTGAAGCAAAGACATGGGAGCTCATTGTGTCGCTGGAAAACTCACGCTTTGAATGCACTTTGTGAGAAACAGAGGTCTTGGTTGCTCCAGGAGTTCATTGTCCGAGATTAGCTATGCCAGTACGTTAGACATTTTAGGAAGGAAATCCAATAGTGTAGCAGTGTTTCAGTTTATATCTCAGTAAGGCATTTACTTCTCAAAATCCAGTTCTTCTTAGAGGTGAAGACCTTTCTGTTGGTGTTTTCTTGAAACCCAGAATTTGAATATTTGAATAGTAAGGAGGCAGCGTTGAAAGATCTTTGTTTTTGTAAGAAGCCCTTCCAATAACTTCCAGAAATTCACAGCTCTTTCCCTTCTTTAAAGTCTCTGACTTTAAAGAAATGTGAAATTTTACAAGGTGTGTTTTAATGTAACCCTTCAAGCAGTGAAAGGTTCCTCTTTAGCATGGGGTATGCACAAGGCAGGCTGTGTTTAATGGGAGGACCATTTTTACAGTTTTGGATTTCATTAATAAGTTGTGATTACCGCTTCCCCTTGCTGTGGCTGGTGTCACCCCAAATCATGCTGTGACTTGCACTGCTGTGAGAGTTTGTGAAAGAGTAACACCATGAAGCGTTAAACCTCTCCTTGAAAATACCTGGGCACTGAAACCAGTAATGACCAAAATTATTCTTGCTTTTAGGAACAGAGACAAGGCAAAAAGATAAAGACAGCTGGATGAACCGTGTCTTGCTGTTGATTTAAGAGTTCTTACTTTATTTTTTTCTAGCAATCAAGACGTGATTTCCCTTTTTAGGAAATAAAATTGCTTAATTTTGACTTAACAGCTTGAAAAAAACCAGAAGGCCTAGGTTTACATATCCCACGCGGTTCCATTTTTCACTAGTCTTTTAATTTTGGGTTTGTGTTCACATATACTAAATTTGAATGTTCATGTTGAACTCAGTTGGCTGTGTAAGTTACTGTCCTAGGGAAAAAATATGTGTTTCGGTTTGTGTTTGTAAAGTAAAAGACAACACTCCATGACTTTTGCTGGAGAAAGCAAAAAGCATGGTAGCTTCTGTGGTTGCAGCGTCAGACCCTGGGCAGTTGTCTTTGCACCACTACAGTGTTACTACAGAAATTGCAGGCACTCCACTCCTGTACTTTTGAACATCCTTCTGTTGTGTCAGAAGGTGAGAGAGGCTGCTGTGAGTAACTGTGGCTGATGGTATTTTAGCTCCTGGAGTTCCTATAGGTGTACTTTGGGGGGGTTGTCCATCTTCAGCAGCAGGCAGTGCTGTGCTGTTTGCTGTGCCTTTATTTGCTTTGTCTTACCTGTGACACCGTCTTTTCTAAAGAGCTCAAGCTTCGCGTTAAAGTGCGAGTCGCAAGCAGAAAGAAGCTGCAGTAAGAGAAGTTGTGCGAATAGTTCATCCAATGATTAATAGCACGATTTGCTTAGAAGTTAGTCTTTGATTTCCTCTGTTTAATTGTAGCCCTAAGTGAAATGGGTTTTTGATTTACAGAAAGTGCAAAATTGGGTACAGAAAGTTTTAAATTACAGTAACAGTAAAAAATTTCCCACAGTAATCATCCCATATTGTTTCAATTCAAAAGAGCCAAGGCTTGATTCACATGGGAAAGAACCCATAGCAGCCAAGTTCCACATTTGAAACTGGGAGGGGGAGGGAGGCAGAGGATCAATTAACTTCTTTAGAGAGCATGAAAGTGTGCCTGAACGTCACTGTGTCGTGCTTTTACCATATACTCCCTCTCTGGGAGGGTGCGTGCTAATTAATTGGTTTAGAATAGGTATTTTCTTACAGAGATACCCTGTGAAAGCGAGCAGGCCATAACACAAGTACACGTAAGGTTGGGGTGCAGAGGAACACTGGCAAAAAAAGCACTGGCTTTGGGAAGCACAGCTCTTTGCAGTCATCATGATCTTCTTACAGTCTTTGCATTGCATGGAGTGGTTTGCGCACTGTGGAAGTCTTCGTCGGTGTAGTATCATCACAGTCGCTTTAGTAAGAGTAGTGTAAATCTTAAACTGCTTTTTGGAAGTTCTGCATGGCTGATCTTACTTCTGCTTCACCGTGTTTTTGTTGGCTTTTTCTTTCACGAGACTGCAGTCACTATGTGTGTTTGCAACGTCAATCCTAGAAGTTGAAATTGTAGATAGTTAAAGTACATCCAGTATTACTGAAGCTGTAGTGGGGGAAATTACTTCGTGTTAATGGAGTACTCTTTTCGCAGGGGTAAATGCTGAGAAACAGTGTTCTGCCCGATGGACATCTACATCTGTGCTCCCGAGAATGAGTTTTGACTGTTCATGTTTTCTTTTTTGCGTACCAAAGCACAATTTAAAACTAATTTTGAAAATAATAATGCAGTTGTTATTCTCTTTACCAACACGCTGAATTTTAAAATCCTGCTTCAGACTCTCCTCACGTATAGGTTTTATTTGGAACATGGTGAGTTTACAGTTGGAAAATAAGATGCTGCTTCTATTTTATTTGGTTTGGCATGACCAAAGTTTAAAATTTAAACACAGAGCGTAATAGTGTTCCATCTATAAGCATTTTCAAATCATACTTTGCTTCCCAGATAATTTATTGTCCCAGCGTTTTGAAGTCGGGTGAACTCTGCTCTTGCGCTGTGGCCTGACAGTTTAATTGAGATACCAGTTGAGAAACAAATCAGAGCCATCTTTTATACAGCGCCTGTAAGACCATAGCAGTGGGTACCAGACCTTGGTAAAAGGAAAGGATTGTCATTTCAAGCTACCCATACCACCAGCGAGTGTTGTGCTGCACGAGGCAAGGTGGTACAAGAAGAATTAAAGGATCCCCATGTGCATCTTTGTATAACACACCTTTTTCAGAGCCTGATGGGAAGTTCCCTTGAGTTCAGGCTGCTCTAAGCAGTGCTGTATGTCCTGCGTGCTTTAGCTCTTACCTCTTGATAGCGCTGCACAATTTCTTTATGCAGTGGTTTTGACACATTTTAAAAAAACCCCAAAAGCCTGTACTTTATCAAATCACAACAACGAAGGTAGAATAAAAGTGCTGCTGGTGTGTTTGAATTGTGCTGATGTAAGCTGGCTGACTTGGGGCTCTCGAACTTGGAACTCGGGTCCTGTTTTGTGTAGTTTTGTCGTGCCAGAATGACAGCAGTGTGAGCTGCAGCACAGGTCATGTTTGTGCTCCCCGCATTCAAGGATTCATACGCTCAGCTGGAGCGTATACGGGCTATAGATCGAGGCTGTATGCTCTGGCAGCACAGATGGAGTATTCTGTCATTAGGGCTGTTTGTTGCCTGTTGGAACACACAGCATATTTCTGCCATGGCATCAACAGTTTCTAAGAACTGAGGTCAAAATAAACAGGTTGCAATTGGATACAGGAACAGTCTGGGAAACAAATTTTTCTGCTTAGACATAAGCACATTCCTGCATACATGGATAAAAAGACATTTTTCATGGCAAACCCTCTTAGTTTATGCTAGCATGTGCAGATTCACATAGACTTGCAGGCATACAGTCGGTAACTCTTCTCTGGATACTGGCTTACGTGTGCAAAACTGACCTTATTTTAACTAAATAAGCAAGTTTCAGCACAGTAATATGTCACTGTTTCTCCCAATATTTGTAGTACTTTAACACAGTGAAAGAGGTGTCACTGTACACATTTAAAAAGACACACTTGAATTAGGCTTTGGTCTTCTCTGCCAGTGTGGATGTAACTAATTGCAGCGTTGCACACAGTCCCTTTGAAGTTGATAGGACTCTTTAAAGGAGTGAAACTCAAGTGCTGACAGACAAGCTCTGGCAAAACTCCCTGGAATGGTTTAAGTTGCCGCTGCCACACCCTTTCACTGCAGATTAGCGCTTCTGTTGCAGAATTTGCAGAAGGGAACATGTGCCTGCACCTTAGCTGCTCCATTGCAAAACCCAGAGGTTCAGCTCAAACCCTTTTGAAACGCATCGCTTTCTGCTACGGTGCTAGAGCGTGCCGTAGGTCTATGTTTGCCAATTCAGCATGGACAGCTATAATCTCCCACAGCTAAGTGGAGCAGACTGCTGGGAAAAGTGACTTCAGTGGGTCAAGATCAAATGTCGGCGCTCCCTTCCATCATGGGTAAGCATTTACAGGATCACCCCATATATAGAGTCAAATTCCAGGTGAAGTCCTGGCCCCAGAGATGAGCAGAGTTCCAGCCAGGGATATCAGTGAAATAAACATTTAGTTTGCAGTATATAAATAGCCAGCAAGTTTTTACATAACAGGACAAATACTTGTGATGATTTGGGCCGGAGTGGAGTTGTAAAGAGAGTTGCTTCCTGATAGAATCAGCAGTGGTCACTTCAAAAGGTTTGCTCCTGTTCTCCTAGTCACAGTTCTTTTGTTCTTTTACGGCTAACGTAACTATCTCTTGCTTATTGAAGTGCAAACACATGAATTGATAGCAAGCTGCTGCAGACTAGAATCTGTGCTCATGAATTTTGGGGTTTTTTTGGGGGGTGGGG
>JAOXOE010000001.1:47723878-47741702 GCA_028565055.1 Phoeniculus purpureus
GGAGGAAGTTCTTCACCGTGACAGTGGTGAGAGCCTGGAATGGGTTGCCCAGGGAGGTGGTTGGGGCCCCATCCCTGAAGGTGCTTAAGGCCAGGCTGGATGAGGCTCTGGTCAGCCTGATCTAGGGTGGGGTGTCCCTGCCCATGGCAGGGGGGTTCGAACTGGATGATCAGGTGGTCCCTTCCAACCCAGAGTGATTCTGATTTTATAGACTCACTTCTCCAATGAAGTGATCCTGCTGTGGCAGGGGGATTGGTCTAGATGATCTTTCGGGGTCCCTTCCAGTCCCTAATGATTCTATGATTCTGTGAAATGAAGCAGCCACACAACGCACTGGCAGCAGAGCAATTTCTGTATCCAGCAACTGGATCAGAGTATGTTCGAGGGTTGTAGTACCCCAGTGTATTGGTGCTGATGTTCTTAGAAGAAAAACTACTACACTGTAGACTTGTTATGCCCCAGTTTTTTTATCCAGTCTCTATTTAAGAGTGTGCGTCCTTTTGTTTGTTTTCATGATGATGCTTTCTGTAGACTGTTGATGCTACAAGACATGGAAATCAGCGAACTTGTACAGTAACAGTAACGTAAAAGATTGGAAAATGTGTGTTTGCTAACAGAACTAGCTTCACAAATTATGCCTGTACAGTAATGGACAAGGAAATTTTTAAAGGTCAGTAGGGAAAATTAGGCTCTCAGATTTTTAGATGCCGTTTATTTAGGTGTTCAACTTCAGTGTTGTGTACATTCTGGATTTTTTTTGTTTGGTTTTTTCCCTTGCTTGTTTATGGGTTTTACAGACACTAATTTTCTGGCCACAGCAGAGCAGACAGAATTACTTGATGTTGAAAACCTAATGTTATTTTTATGGCTCATTTTCACATGGAGATCGGCTTTTATTTCCCTTCTCACTCTTTATTCTTTAATTCAATTGTTAGTAAGGTTTACTCAGCAAAAACACTTGATGTAGTGTGGTAAGAAATGTAATCAGTGCAACACCAAGGGACAGTCTTTCAAAGTCCTGCCTGGTGACTGTGAGTCAGATTAGAGGTTACTATGAGGTTACTCTGTCTGCCTTCAACCAAAATACCCACCTACTTCTGGAAAGGCTGCCGTGTGTAACAGAAGCCTCGTTAGTGTAAGCTCCCAGTATATATACACCTGTTCTGCTGTCCCCAGCTCAGAGCCTGTGTTTCCTATTTTAAACACTTGGCGTGTCTGTGTGCATTCCCTTCTGCCTGCAGTTGCTCTGGTGTGGTACTGCAGAGCAACTCGTGTGCAGGAGCTCTGGGGAATGTAGAAGGCTAAATAAAGTCCTAGCAGATGTCAGTGGACTTCGCCAAATACTGTTTTTCAAGTTTGATAGTTTGGCTAATCCAGACTTTGCAATACAGCAGTAACCTCATTAGTAGTGTCTTTTAAGTGTGCATTTCTTTAATGCCCGCGTGTTTTTCCGGTGTTGGTGCAGAGGACTACTTTGATATGTGTGGGGAGTCTTTGACAGGTAAATCTCTGCACCTCTCCTTCCACCTATTTGTGTGTGAAGTTTTAACTCCTCTTAGGGCTGAGTCATTTAAAACATAGAGCACAAAGGGCTTTTAACTGTTTTAGCTCTGAGTTCTGATAAAACATTTGACAGCAAAATGGTTCTAAGACAAACTTTTCCCCTTTTTGTGAAGTATTTGTTTAGCACATTCTGGAAGTGGGTTTACCTAAGAAGTTGCATATCTCATTTGTTTAAGGCCAAAAATAAAAGACTCTAGAATCGCTAGACCTGCTGTTCACAAACAGGGAAGGACTTGCAGGTGACCTGGTGGTTGGAGGCTGGCTTGGGCTTAGCAATCATGAAATGGTAGAATTTTTTGTTCTTAGTGAAGTAAGGAGGAGGGTCAGTAAAACTGCTACCATAGACTTCCAGAAGGCAGACGTTGGACTGTGTAGGACTCTGATTGAGAATGTCCTTTCTCTGCCTTGGGAGACAGTCGTGAAGGACAAAGGGGTCTGGGAAAGCTGCACATTCTTCAAGAAGAAAGTCTTAGAGGTGCAGGAGCAGGCTGTCTCAATGTGCAGGTAGAAGACCAGCCTGGCTGTCAGTCGTGGAACTGCATTTGACCATTTTATGATTTTCACATGTTTTCTTGCTTCCACCAAGATTATCTTGAATGGGTGAGGCAGAAACGACCTACGGTTTTGAAAGAGGATATGCTCACTTCTTTTGTTGAAAGTTGAATGAAGTTCCATAAAATTCCATAAACTTCACAAGTAAAACATGAACGTGCTGTATGGTGACCAGGCAGAGAACAGACACAATATTGCGATGACTCAGACTCATTTTTTTAGATCACCTCGTTATCACAATACAGTAAAACAAAAGTATTCCTGGCACAAATGCATCATCAGAACTGGCTAACAAGACTAAGTGTCTAAGTACTCTGTTTTATGAACACATTGTACTTGGTACGTTGGTGTCCATGCTTGGCTGGTTGGTCTGAGCACTGTTAAATTGTCCCACTACAGTCAGCATAGTAATTTCAAAAAGCTGAACAGAAGGGTTGGTGTTTGGGAGTAAAGACTGAAATGTTTTTATGGGGTAACTTTTCTTTAAGGTTGCTTGTGCAAGTTGACATTTTTTCTTGAAGCTTTCAAGGTTTGTGGCACCTCATTTGAATAGTCTCAGAAATCTTGTCACAGTGCTTCTTTGAGGGTAGGAAGTACCGTTCATTCCCCACTTACCCTCAGTGAAGGCTTTCAGAATAAGTTGGAAGTGTGGCACTGGCATTCGTGAGCACATTCCTCACCTGCAGGAAAGACTTGGGAAGGCCTGCGTTTAATATCTCTGCTTGTTTCTCACCTGTTCCCCTCGCTATGATAGCATGAACATTTTATTAATTTTTCTTCCTTCTTTTTTGAACCAGAAAATACGGCTTACTGGGAAAACAAGTTAGAAGGTGAAGGAAGTGAAGATTGTCCATCCGTGTAGAGGAAATTGCAAGGTATGCATAGCAGTTGCACTGCAGATTCATTTATTCCTGATGCTTGTGTCTTCATGGTAGTTTACTTCTTATGATGAAGTTCAGAAAAAGTCGTCAGCAAAAATGCTGTTGAAAGAACTTGGTTTTTTCTGTTTGACTGCTGAAGTGAAAAATGTATTTATGAATGTTTTTAAGGTACATGTTTAAAATCAGTTCTCTGCTGAATTGTAGCTGTATTCCTACAGGTAAACGGCAGCCATATGAATAAATTGGTTTTTTTGAAAGAGGCCAGCAAAAACAACACTTCTTCCAACACCAAAGTGAAATCCCTCCAGTCTCATTTTAGAGACTTTAAAATAATCGTTTCATGGATTCATTTAAATCACTGGGTACTCAGTGCAGCAGTTGCACCATTTTCTCTATGTCATTTATAGCCTTTACGAGAAGATGTGCTAGTGCCAGTTTTGCACTGTGTTAAAGAAGACGTTCTTTTACGTTTGTCGTCCTCTGGAGGAATGCAAAATCGGCACTGCTACCAACTCATCTCTCACCAATGTTTTCAGGGATATGAGCATTTGCTATTTAGACAGGAACTGCTAGGAGACTGCCATAAGGGGTTAATGTTAATTCACCGATTCATCAAATTTGTATGTAGCACGTGTCCAGTTTAGAGTTGAAGCCATTATTATATAAGCCTTACAGTATCTCTGTGAGATAGGAAAGTGTGATCTCCATCTAACAGATGGTACAACTGAGACCCAAAGGGCTCATGGCAATAATGTGAAGTCATACGGGATGTGTATAACAGAGTCATCAAAGAAAGCCAGCTCACCCGACCTACCATCTTTCCTATCTGAGTACCCCTGCACTTCGTAGCCTTTTCCCAGCGTTCTGCCTTGTGTGGAATGGGCATGGCAACAGCGATGCGCTCTTTGTGCGCAGCTGTAAGCATCGAATTCTCTTGCAAAGTAACGCATCGTGAGTGGCAACCACGAATCATGCTTCTCCGAAAAGAACATTAAGGCACAACGCCAGAAGGCCAGCACAGGCAGCCCCAGGTGAGCAAATTAACACAGAGTGCCAAAAGGGAGATCCGTTATCGCGACTTCTCTTTCTGCTCTTTTTATAGTGTTGTGAGGAAGACTCTGCGGGTATTTCTGTAGTACAGAGAGGAACTGCTGATACAGGACAACAAATGCATTTCTTTTTGTAATCCTGCTGAACATCTCTTTGATTTCCTTTACCAAATGTCAGATCACATGTTGGCTGCTTGCGTTCCAAATCTGAAGTATAGATCATCTTCTCAAATGACAGAAACTGTCACTTTTTTACTCTCCTTCAAAGCCCTCTGCGTTTGGCACTTGAGAGTCGTATGGACTGCTTGCATCTGTTGTCCTTACAATAATATTACAAGGACTATTACATGTTCCTGGGTCGTGTTATAGCTAGAAGCAGAGCTTTCCTTCAGTGCTCTCTGTGCATCAGCTTTTACATCAGCTGCAGAAAAAGGTGCGTAGGTCATCCATTCTCCAAAACAGACAGCAATCATTGAGTCCTTCCAACTGTTCACTAATGAACAGAAACCAAGTTCAGCTAGTTATTCATATTGAATAAAGCTTAAAAAAACTCATGTTGTTATGAGCATACCTGTCATCTGAATCTAAACTTTTCCAAAACAGTCCACTTGGGGCTTATTTCTCATGGCAGAAGATGTCAAAAGGTAAACACTAGTAGAATACGATTATAGTTCATAATGATATTTAAAGTTACTCCATCGTAAGTGCAATACTCATGCACAAAGGACCTTTGAACCACATGGATTTACAAGCCTGTCCTGCACATATGTGTCCTGTATGCTGCAGTTGAGACTTGCTGTCCTGTCTGAAGCTTCTTTAAGATTCGAGAGGAAACACTGCTCAAGCAGTGGTATTAAGGATTTTAGATTTATAGCATTAAAAGCGCATTTGCCGTATGTTTTCTTTCCTCAGCTGTTTTACTTGTAGCAGTGAGGCCAAGTGAGGCCTCATATATAGATGAGCTTTCAAATTATTAAAAAAAAATGCATTCATAATTTGAGAAGTGGTGTCTGTACTGCCATCGGGGGTACGATAAGGAAGCAGGCTGGAGGACAACTGTGTAGGAAGCACCTCTGCAGAAGAGGATCTGGTGGTCATGATGTCACGGTCTGGTGGTCAGCTTCACAACAGCCGGCTGCCGTGTGTCCTTCCAACACAGTCGACTGCATTCAGGGCTAGGAAGACTACCAGCTCGGGTTTTGGGCAGTCTGGTACAGGAGAAGGTCCTAATGTACTGGCACGAGAGCCACTAATGCAGTCAGTGCTGGAGCGCAAGGTAAGCAAGGGCTGCGCTGACACATCTCCTGCGTGATGGCTTGCACCTGGTTGCACGATTATTCTGTGACACCTAGTGGATAAATTGGTAGTAGCGCCCATTTGAATTTCCTCTGGGTTTTAGGTTTTCTCGACAGTAATTCCATCTAGAAAGCTCACATCACAACCCCATAGACTCTTGCTTTCTTATTTCCTGTCTTTCTCTGTGTTTTTTCCTTCTTTTTAACTTCTCTCCTGGAATAACTTGCTCACAGCAGGTGAGCAAATACCCACCAACAGTCTTAAGGAAATTGCGTATTTTTCATATATGGAGATTTGGTTGCGCAGAGCAGGGGAAGACATTTGTTTTAAAGACTATTTTCAGGTGCTAAGGTTTCAATGTGTCACTTTTTGGGGAAGATCTGTAGCGGATTTCCACTGCCAAAAGACTTCAAAATCAGAACACGTCCAATGTCCAAAAATCCTAAACTAAGTGACTATTTGGAGAGGGACCACTAATGTTTAATTTTTGTATCATCTGCGTGAATACAGTTTGCATTAGAGCACGGACATAACTTATGAATGTTTGGGAAGTGCTTATTGCAAGCACAGTGTCATATACCCCTTTTATTCTAGCTGTCTCTGACAACAGAAAACACAGGTGACACATTTTCTTGGCTCTTTGCTTACCAAAACCCAATTCCTAATTTCTCACAGCTTTCTCTTCTCGCACTGCACTCATCTCCCACATAATCCAGCCTTTGTAGTTTTGCTTCTAGGCATGATAGGACATTAAGAGTACCTGTAACACTTGTTTTCCATGAGACTCTTGACCCTGGTGGATTTGCCATTTCCACAAAGGTTTCATCTTCTATGGATGTTGGCCTCGTCCTGATTTCTGGGCAGTAGGATCCTGTAATGGCAATTTCTGCCATGGAGAGGTCAGAAATGCAGCACAGCATGAGCTCCTTGCTGCTGCTCCATCTGCTTTCTGTGTCGTGTCCGGCAGCTGTCTTAGACCCGAGCAGAAAGCCATCAGAGCAAACACAGCAGCGCACCTGGGAAATAAGCAGACAGCAAGACTACGCTAGGAAACTGTGGAGTATTTGGCTTACAAAGCAAAGAGCTTGTGATACACTGAACAGTTCTGCTTGCTTTTTGGAGGTTAGTTTAAAATGATGTATTACCTTAAAATATTTATTTACTTATGAATGCAAGTGCAACGTACAGAACAGCTGGTTTAATTTCCCTTTCTGTGGGGGCTTTGGAAGAGTCTAAATGTTTTCATTATTCTCTTGAATACTAGCTTTTACAGATTTTTCACTTTCAGCAAATCTCAGAAATAAATGAAATGGGAAAATAAAATGTTGTCGTTGTGTGTGCTGTCATTTGCATAAGCAGAAGACGTGGTCCTACATCCCATACAAATAAGGTGTTGTTTTGATGGAAAACTCTCTTTTTTTCCTAATGTGTTCTGTTTTGAAGCATCTGTTCAACATTCAAGGCATTGTAGCACTAAAGCTATGAAATGGCTAACATGTATGTGTAGAGCATGTCTGCGAAGGTGCAGAACGCTCTGATGGCCACCCTCGCCATCACCCAACCCTGGCTGCTTGTCTTCACTGCTACTCAACTCTCCATAACCCATTCAGTAGGTTAAAGCACATACCACTAAGCGTGTCTCGTTACTTTATACTGCTGTAAACCATTTCTGAAGTATGCTACATGAGCAGTCATTTCTACAGAAGAATGGAATTTACTTTAGCATGGGTCCATGTACAATCACAGAATCACTGAGGTTAAATGAAACCTACAAGAGCATCCAGTCCATCCGTCAGCCTGACCCCACCATTTCCACTAAATCGTGTCCCCTGGGACCATATCCACTGGTTTTTTTATACCTCCAGAAGTAGCAGCTCCACCACCTCCCTGGACAGTCTATTCACTTTACCCCTTGTTCAGACAAGAAATACTTCCTAATGTCTAAACCTCCCCTGGCATGACTTGAGGCCATTTCCTCTTGTTCTATCACTAGTGATAGAAGAAGAGATGGACCACCATCTCTCTACAACCTCCTTTCAGATAGCTGTAAAGAGCAGTAAGTTCTCGCCTCAACTTCCTTTTCTTCAGACTAAACAAGTCCATTTCTTTCAGTCAATCCTCGTAAGACCTGTCCTTCAGGCCCTTCACCAGCTTTGTTGCTCTTCTCTGGACCTGCTCCAGCCCCTCAATGTCCTTCACATATTGATGTACCCAAAACTGAACACAGTACTCAAGGTGGGACCTCACTACTGCTGTGCACAAGGTAACGATCACCTCTCTAATCCTGCTGGCCGCCCTATTTCTGATGCAGGCTAGGATGCTGTTGGCCTTCTTGGTCACCTGGGCACACTGCTGGCTCCTGTTCACCTGACTGTCAGACAGCACCCCCAGGTCCTTTTCCACAGAGCACTTCTCCAGCCACTCTTCCCCAAGCCTGTAGTGTCACATGATGTTGTTGTGACCAAAGTGTAGGACCCAGCTCTTGGCCTTGTTAAACCAAATACAGTTGAGTCAGTCCATTGATGCAACCTGTCCAGGTCTCTTTGGAGAGCTTTCCTGCCCTCAAGCAGATCACCACACCCACCTAGTGTGTTGTCACCTGCAGACTTGCTGAGGGTGCACTCAATCCCCTCATCCAGATCACTGATAAAGATGTTAAACGAGACTGGCTCCAACACTGAGCCCTGGGGAACAGCTTGTGACTGGCCGCCAGCTTGATTTCACTCCATTCAGCACAGCTCTCTGGGCTTGGCTATGCGGCTAGTTTTTTTACCCAGTGAAGAGTCCACCTGTCTAAGCAATGAGCCGTCAACTTCTCTAGGAGAAGGCTGTGGGAGACTGTGTCAAAGACTTTACTGAAATCTTGGCAAACAACATCCACAGCCTTCCCCTCATCCATTAGTCATGTCTCCTGGTCATAGGAAGAGATCAGGCTGGTCAAGCAAGATCAGGCCTTCATAAACCCCTGCTGGCTGGCCCTGATCTTCTGGCTGCACAGCACTTGCTGTCCTGCACTTGCTGTGTCAGCAGGATCAGGATGAGCACATTACAGTAAGGAAGATTCTGTGCAGGTCTAGCCTGGTAGTCAGGTTATAGTATGTGAGATAGAATTACTTAAGCTACTGTATTTGTATTTTTTTAATGTTTTGTAAAATAAATACATAAAATACTGAGATTGTAGAACATACTGCATTATGATAGAGCTCAGAGAAACTTAGCCGGAGTTCTGATTCATTTCACAGCTGCTCTTTTTTTCTTAAATATTTGTAAACAGTTAAAGTTTCAGTGAATATGTAAAATTCCTTACTAAATAGAATTGTGTCACTATACCTATGGTGTTTCATCTAATAATGAAGTAGACAAAGGTGAACAGAAGTTGCGTAACTGTATATAGAATATACTTCTGAATGCAAATACATAGATATACAGTATAATCGAATTACTTCTGAATACAAATAATCATGGGCTGCTAAATTGTTTTTTGATGTGTAAGCTTGCCGAGGATCCAGAAGCATGCTTTTAACTTTGTGCCTCCTGAATTTGTGCTGCATTAGGTCACCAGGGCCTTCTTCAAAGCCACTGAGGCCAAGCGAAAGTGTATGTTGATGTCAGTAGCGTGCATTGTGTCTTGCTCCTGTTCCAAAGAAAGACTTTGAGCATGAGGTTTGTGCACAAAACCAAATAGGGTTTGTAGAAACCAGACCAGCCTGCCTGAACACTAGAGCACCAAATAACATCACTGATGAGCAAATGCCATGACCAAAGTTGATTATCCATTACTGCAAACATACAAAGAACGGTGAGTTTGCTCTCCCAGTTACAGCCTGCCTGTAGTAATGCCTAGCTAGAGATATTAAAAAGTTAGTGTATGCAGGCTGATGGCCTTCTGCAGCCAGCTGAGAGGAAAACACTTGTACAGAGAACTGTCTAGAACAGGAACCTAACTGAATAAATTTTAGAAAAACCTGTGCATCTCCACAGAAAGCAGGAGACGGCTGAGGATGCTCAGTCCTATTGTACCTGCCTGAAGTTCTGGCGAGAATCTCCATTATTATTCAGTTCAGTAAAGTTTCAGAACTTGAGAAAGAGCTGTTGTTTTCCATGTTAGAAGCAACTGTATTTAAGAAACGGGTAGGATCATGATAAGCATCATTCCTCACAGGATTCACAAAATTCACAGATACTTTTTACTTCTTGAAGGATGCAAGGCAGCATTACCTTTTTGTTACATTTAAAAGTGTGTGAAGTTAGTTATAGATAGAATTTTAAGCCATTCGGCTTAAGTTGGGAAGTGATCTCAGAGATCACAGAACATTAGGAATTGGAAGAGACTTTGAAAGGTCATCTAGTCCAATCCCCCTGCCCCAGCAGGATCCCTAGACCAAGTCGCACAGGAATGTGGCCAGGTGGGTTTTAAACGTTTCCAGAGAAGGAGACTCTGCAGCCCCGCTGGGCAGCCCCTTCCAGGGCTCTGTCTAGCAACAGGACTAGGGGCAATGGAGCAAAGCTGGAGCTGGGTAGATTTAGATTGGATGCGAGGAGGAAGTTCTTCACCGTAAGAGTGGTAAGAGCCTGGAATGGGTTGCCCAGGGAGGTGGTTGGGGCCCCATCCCTGGAGGTGTTTAAGGTCAGGCTGGATGGGGCTCTGGGGTGTCCCTGCCCATGGTGGGGCAGTTGGAACTGGATGATCAGGTGGTCCCTTCCAACCCAGAGTGATTCTGATTGTATAACTTCTCCAGTGAAGTGATCCTGCTGTGGCAGAGGGATTGGACTAGATGATCTTTCGGGGTCCCTTCCAGTCCCTAATTATTCTATATTGATGTGGAACCTCCACTGAGCAGAGTCTGGCTTCATATCCCTGACATCCATTCTTCACATATTGACCAACATCAATGTGGTCGCCCCTCAGTCTCCTTTCTTCCAAGCTAAAGAGACCCAGCTCCCTCAGCCTTTCCTCAGCAGAGGCGTGTTCTACTCCATCATCTTTGTCGCTCTGCACCAGACTCTTTCAAGCAGTTCTGTGTCCCTCTGGAACTGAGGGGCCCGGAACTGGACACAATATTCCAGATGCACTCTCACCAGGACAGAGTAGAGGAGGAGGAGAACCTCTCTCGATCTGCTGACCACCCCCCTTCTGGTCCACCCCAGGATGCTGTTGGCCTTCTTGGTCCACCAGGACCCCCAGATCCCTTTCTTCTACTCTGCTCTCTTAACAGGCCACTCCCCAACCTATATCATCTAGTTCCAATCCCCTTGCTATGGGCAGGGACACATCACTAGACCAGGTTGCCCAGACCCCAGTCCAACCTGGTCTTGAACACTTCTGGGGTGTTCCAGGCATTCACAGTCTTCCTGGGAAACCTCTTCCAATGCCTCACCATCCTCATAGGAATTTCTTCCTAAGACCTAATCTAAATCGACCCTCTTTTAGCTTGAAACTGGTCCCCCTTGTCTATCACTAGACTCTCTCATAAAAAGTGCCTCTCTGTTGAGGGATTGTTATAGATCCCAGGAAACACAGTCCTTACCTCCACCAAATACTTTCTATCTGAAATCTCTAGGAAAGTTCCCTGTCATGATACTGCTCTGTCTTAACTAACCCTGAAAGAATGATATGACATTTCAGCTTCCTGTCCAGGTTCTGATCCAGGTCCTGTTCAATTCAATTGTAAAGCATCCTTTGGCTGCAGTGTCCACTGTAGCAGATCCTGTGCCATTTACCGCACAACTGCTCTTGCCAGCAAATGTTTGTGTCATTGTAATAGAGAATAGTCTGTAGGAGCAGAGCAGTGGCTGTGACTGTACACTCATTTGGAAGCCAGAAGATAATCACTATATGGAGATGTGTTAGAAACTGCCGATCTGGCATGCGTCCAGACCCCCAACTTTGCTGGGGAATCTCTCTTACCTTGTCGCTAGCCTCCAAGCCATCTCTTGTGTAACTACCCAGAGCACAGATGCGGAGCATTTACTTTACTTTTGCGAGCCCAGTGAGGTTTTGAGTGGAAGTTGCTTGTTCTGTGTCCCAGAGTCTGTTAATGAGTAAGGCTTTTCGTTATACAACAGCCCTACTTTAAAACTGTCCCCTTCCCTATTACACCATAGAAATAGCAGACCTGGAAAATGAACGTACTTTTTTCTTCCATTAAGTATTTTAAAGTTCATTTGTGTTTGGCGATCTAGTCAACTGAAGTAAGTTTATGAGCAGCTTGTAAAAATGGAAGACTAATTCATTTTAGGGGCTAAATAAAGCATATTCTTTCCTGTTTTTGTCTGCTAATTAGTACTACTAATTTCTGTAATAACAGCTCTTATAAAAAACGAACCAAACCGCAGCATTTAAAAAAGCAAAACCCACAACATTATGGTACTTTACAAATCATTATCTCAGTATCATCGTGAATTAATAAGCTCCAAGTTTTATGGGAAAATACACATTAAGACAACATTGTATCGTAAGCGCACCTGTAGAAAAGAATCTTTACCAACATTGTCATCACAGAAAGTAAAAGAATCTTTTTAAAATGTTTGATAAAATGTGTCTTCCAGCTAGCATTGTACGTACGTGAAAATGTGCTTAATCTTTCCAAATGTGTTTCTTTAATAGTGGTTAGAAAGCAGCTTCTGGTACCGGTTTCTACCAGTTTACCTAAATGAGATGTCAGAATATCTCATGCTATGCTTTATGTGTAGTATACAGGTACATTTTTTAACGTGTGTTCTTTTTTGGCCTACGAAGGCATCGATGTTACAAGATGCGAAGTCAAGGGTCCCGAAGGTATTTTCTCCAATGCAGTGGTCTCAGATTGGATAGAGTTGAGCCATTCCTGTTCTTATGCAACAAATATGAACCATGTACAGCCTACAGTGACCCGTAAGCTTCTTCTACACATGGTCTCAGTCCACTGCAGTGACATTATCTTCAAATTTGGTGGTATAACTGCCTTTTATAGATTGACACATTGATATCTAATTTAGTCAGACACCTACACCTGAATGTCAAGTAGCTAATACCTCTCTAAGTAGCTGATATCTGTCTCTGCCTGTCTCTGCATTCCTCTTAACATTTAAGTCAATTTAGAAGAATGCTTTTTTTTTTAATATTCTTTGTCCCTTGCTCTTTTCATTCAGATTGGGCTGTGGAAACAACTATGGATTGAAACAGGTGATGCTGTGCATTGTTTTCCTTCAGAAAATGTACACAGACTCTCCTCCCTGCTTTAGCTATAGTGTGCTCTCACATTATAGTTGTTTCAGTATGCAGCAATATTAAATTGATAACATATGTGTTTTCTCTTGCCTCTCTCTTTCTAGGTTCCCATATCAATTATGCTGAAAGCAGCGACAGACTAGTTACACTGAAGCGTGACCTACTGTTTTTGGGGTGAGATCGGCTTTGCATTGAAACACGGGTTTATTTTATTTGTGTGAGTCTGATGTACGTATCATTTATTGTTTTCTGTAGTTAACTTTTAGCAAAAAGAAAATTAGCCGATTAAGGTGTTTGCTTTAAATTCAGCTTATTTATTGAAGCAGTATGTATATTGCAATATGGACTTGTGTCTCTGTTATTTCCACTTCTTTAGATCTGCCTTGTGAGTGAGAAGTGTTGTGGTACATCAAACCAGGTGGTGGGGAGTAACAACCTCCTTAAACTAGCGTACGTGTGAGGTTAGAGTAGATTATACTATAGTGTAATTTTGCTAGAAATATAACCGAAGTCTGTGTGGCCATTGATTCATTAACCCAGTAAGCTGGGTTAGTGTTCATTGAGGAGTAGCATATTATTTACATAGCCATTTCTTCACAGTCTTGACAAATGCTTTGTTCAGTCTTACGGATTTACCCTTGCAAAACTTGGGAAAATGTATTCAGAATTTATATTTAGAAGACTTTGGCTCCTCCTCATTGGTGTAATAGAGAAATATCTAGAAGCATGTTAAACAATCCCTCGAAGTAATTTTCAAGTTTCTAAATTGTAGCAATGCCTTTCTTGAAGCAACAAAACTGGTTTGATAAGCTGCAGTCATGTCAGTGCTGGAAGCGCAAAAGTGTGTTTATCAAAAAATGGATGCTGTGTCCTCTTCCTCTTGTTTATCTTGTCACCGACATGACTTCACAAGTTCCAAATCTAGTACGTGTTTCAAACGTGAAACTAGAGCTCATTAGACTGGTAATATAGCAAACTGTTTCAGACTCAAGACTGTTAATATTGTCTCCAGAGAATTTTTTGTCTTCTAGGTTTGTGACCAAGCAATCCAGCTGTCTGAGAATGCAGCTTGCGTTTCGTTAATCAGAGTCTGACTGTCCTTTGGGGTGAGGTAGTAGGTTGTATAGTTTTAGGGTTATGCCCTGCCTGTCAGATAACTATACAATCTACTGTCTTTCCTGAAGTGGCTGTGGTATCGTCGCTGGATACGTCTTCAAAAGACAAAGAAATAGTTTTCAGTTGTAATGCTCACTGACTCAGTCATGTATTGATACACATATTGGATACGGTTCTTGTGGAGGGTTTCTTGTAGAAAAGTACACAAATGTCCTTGTAGTGTTTAGGATCTGGTATTTCCCATTCAATAGCAACTTTTGTCATTTTCTCAGAGAAGGTCGAATGTGTCAGGGCACAGTGATACTGTCCTGTCTGCCACAGACTTGCTCACACTCAGCTTTCTTTAACAGTCACAAGTGGCCATTTGGAAACAGCTGACCCATTTCTTCATTACTTTGTGGTGATTTTCAACAGAAAATGCCATTTTTTTAATCTAGCAGCTATTTCAATCCACTTCTTAAGCTCTTTAAGAAACTACGAAGTGAAGAGTCAGACAGAAACCACGAATGTCTGCCAGTTGCTCATACTCCATTCTGGAACTGGTAAACGCTGGTGAAGAGGGTTTTTTTATAGTCTTTTTAAGGCTAACGAATGTGTGGGCTAGAAAGTGTGAAAGGACTCTTACAGATTGTGAAGTTCTACTTTCCTTTAGAAGATATGCATGATGCTCTAACGGGATGAGGTAGTAGGTTGTGTGGTTTCAGGGTAGTGACTTTGCCCCAATCAGGAGATAACTATACAACCTACTGCCTTCCCTGATAAGGAGCGTAACAACACAAGTGTCTTAATTCACAGAAAAACGAGCTAAAACATACATGTGCACGTAAGTCTAAATAATTGTTGTTACCCTATCCCTAGTGTTATTTACTTCCTGCAAAATAATGACATTTTAAATAGTCTTTATACGAAAAATTGAAATAAAAAGGTTTTACTTACCTCAAAGATTTTCTGTTCTTGATCTGCTTCATTTCTGGATGATTTGAGTGAAGTTATCATGGGTAATTATTCCAAAAACTCTGTGAACTTGCATTCACAATGTGCATAGTTCCTTGACATCTAAGACTGAATGTCACAGATTTTAGTAGTAAGTGCACTGGCTTTGTTCAATGTTAACCTTGACGCCAGAAATCGTTCAGTATTCTACAAATAATACCAGATTAAGTCACAAAACATTCTTCTTATATTACAAACAAAAAGCTGTCACAATGAAAATCAAGGACCAGATTTTTAAAAATGAAAGCAAGACATTGATCTGGACCCTCAGTATTCCATAAGAAATCTCATTTAAATGGTCTCAAAAGAGAATTCCCTGCTATCTAAAAGGCACAGATTTCACCTGAAAAACCACGGACAGGAAATGGTAACATCTGCCTAAGATATTTTGAGAATACAAAGTCTTACACCAAAAGACCATGGAAGAAAGAGAATACAACAAGATTCTAGGTTTGGTTGTAAAAACAGAAATTGTTGTCCCATGTGCAAAATATACCAGGAACCCTGTGAACCTTAAGGTAGCCTTAAGACCAGAGGTTTAAGACTGGTTATGTCCATACATTTGTTTATACTTCGATTACACACAGCGGAGAGGTGACGGAGAAGGTTATAGAGCAGATCTGTTTGCATGTCGTCACGTAGCAAGTACAGGACAACTAGGTGATCAGGCCCGGACAACATGGGCTTATGGAAGACAAGTCCTGCTTGACTACCTCTTGTCTTCTACAACAAGGTGACCTGCTTAGTGAATGAATCAAGGGATACAGCTGTTGTCTATCTAAAGCTTCTGACATCATTTCTCACAGCATTCTCCTGGAGAAACTGCCTGCGCATAGATTGGACAAGCGTACTCTGCTGGATAAAAAACCTAGCTGGATGGCTGGTCCAAAAGAGTGCAGTGAATGGACTTAAATCCAGTTGGCACATGGTCACAACTGGTGCTCCCTAGGGCTCAATGTTCTGTTTAATGCTCTGGGCAAGGGGATCAAGTGTACCCTCTGTAGGACTGTGGATGACACCAAGTCAGATTGCGATGTTGGTCTGCTTGAAGGTAGGGAGGCTTTGCAGAAGGATATGGATAATCTGGGGTAATGGGCCAAGGCCAAATTACGAGCTTCAGCAAGGCCACAACAACTCAGTGTAACACCACAGACTTGGGGAAGAGTGGCTGGAAAGAGTTGTCAGAAAAGGTCCTGGAGGATATGAGCCAGCAGCATCCCCAGGTGGCCAAGAAGGCCAGAGGCATTCTGGCTTGTGTTAGAACTAATGTGTCATGTAGGAGCAGAGAAGCGATCACCTTCCTGTACTTGGCAAGGGTGAGGCCACGCCTGCAAGACTGTGATCAGTTCTGGGCCCCTAACTACAAGAAGGACATTGAGGGGCTAGAGCGTGGTGGTGGATGCTGCTTTGAGCCTAAGAAATCATAGCTAAGGAATGCAGCTAGCTGGCAGAAAAGAACCAGGTGCCATGGAGACGAGATAACCTACAAGGCCACAAGAAACAGGGGTGGGGCACGTGGGGCAGAGCAGGGAAAGATCTCCCTGCCTGCCAGCAAGACCTGAGGAAGAACCAGTGGGGAAGCTAGCTAGAAGGTGTGATTGTCTCTTGAGCAAGATAGCACTGCTTGTTGTTATAACTTGTGGGATCATGTGGAGGGAAAGATTGTATATAAGGGACAGCATGGGAACTAATAAACGGCTTCTGCTGTGATCGCATTGGTCTGTGTGGAGTCGGTCTCTCAACGGGAAACTCTAACATTTCTGGTGACCCTGAACAAAATGGGGATTGCTTTCTAAAAGGTGGGGGAAGGCTGCTAGGAACTGGTGGGACCTTGTCACAGGCACTGGGGCTGCTCGAGAGAGGCAGGATTTGTATGCATAGGGGATTAGCAGCATGGGAATCGCGGCATCCATGAGTGAGAAAGCGACAGTAAAGTGCTTGGCTCAGCTGGCTGAAAAAACAGGCACGGAGATAAAGCAAGTAGATTTAGAGGACTTATTGTCGTGGGGACAACGGAAAGGGTTCTTTAAAGACCCCGGACAAGTGTTTGATCTGGCTATATGGCAGCACTTAAAAGAGGATTTATGGGCCATGCATTTCAAGGAATAATAGTACATCGGAGCCTGTACCAATCATCATTTGTTTGTTTGTTTGATATCATTCGGTCCTTTGATACGTATTTTCCTGTACGTCTTGTCTTCAGAGATGGTCTGTGAAAATGCTACAAGTGGTGCTCCAGTTGAACCAAATCTGCCCATTCCTTGTTCTCTGTTCTGAGCTCCCAATACTCAAGACTTAAAAGGCACCAATTGAGCAATTCACGTTCCTGCCATTAAAGTGACAGGCGGGTAGAGCACTTGAATCATAATTCCAATATTTCCTGAGTAATCCACATCAATAACTCCTGGTATGACTACAATTCCTTTGAGGCAGGTGATCGGCCTAGTAATAATGCACTGAGTCCATGTCCTAATGGTCCATTAACTGTCAAAGGAACAACTTGCACTTGCATAGTCATAGAATCATAGAATCATAGAATCATTAGGGATTGGAAGGGACAAATCCCCCTGCCACAGCAGGATGACTTCATTGGAGAAGTTATGCAATCAGAATCACTCTGGGTTGGAAGGGACCACCTGATTATCCAGTTCCAACCCCCCCACCATGGGCAGGGACACCCCACCCTAGACCAGGCTGGTCAGAGCCTCATCCAGCCTGACCTTAAACACCTCCAGGGATGGGGCCCCAACCACCTCCCTGGGCAACCCATTTCCATCTCTCACCAGTCTCATAGTGAAGAACTTCCTCCTCATATTCAGTCTAAATCTACCCAGCTCCAGCTTTGCTCCATTGCCCCTAGACCTGTCGCTACCTGATATCCTAAAAAGTCCCTCCCCAGCCTTTTTGTAGGCCCCTCTCAGATGCTGGAAGGCCACAAGAAGGTCACCTCAGAGCCTTCTCTTCTCCAGACTGAACAGCCCCAATTCTCTCAGTCTATCCTCGTAGGAGACGTGCTCCAGCCCTCTGATCATCCTCGTGGCCCTCCTCTGGACACGCTCCAGCATGTCCATATCCCTCTTGTAATAGGGGCTCCAGAACTGGACGCAGTACTCCAGGTGGGGTCTCACCAGAGCCAAGTAGAGGGGGAGAATCACCTCCCTCAA
>JAOXOE010000001.1:47741802-47770088 GCA_028565055.1 Phoeniculus purpureus
GGTTTAGGGGTGAACTTGTAAGGTAGGGTAGGTGGTTGGACTCGATGATCCCAGGGGTCTTTTCCAACCAGAGTGATGCTGTGATACAGGTGTCAGTGGAGGCAGTGGGTGCCCTGGGCTTGGATAACTTGGAGGATACACACACACATGGTTTACTGGGAAATCCCTGGCAGTGCCTGTCAGCAGTTGGCTGTTCAATAAAGTAAATACAGGCTTTTCTGACCAAGTACTCAGTGTTTGGCTGTACAATTGAGATGGTTGTTGTGTCCTCAAAGGCATTCAGCTATGAACCGGACAGCTTTGTGAGGATCTGGTTATGCACCTACAGAGGAGGCCCGTTGTCCCTGGTTTTGTGTCTCCAGTGGAGCATCCGAGGTGCTTCTTGGTAGCTTTCAGGAAGGAAGAGTATAGTGACAGGCCTGTGCTAACAGTTGGCCTAATATGTCTGGCTCTGCTTGTTGTTTCTGAACAGATGGACCTCTCTGTGGAAACTCTGTACAGCTTCATGCAGGAGCGCCAGAAGAAGTACGCCAAGTATGCAGAGCAGATCCAGAAGGTCAACGAGATGTCTGCTATCCTCCGCCGTATACAGATGGGCATCGACCAGACGATCCCCCTGATGGAGCGGCTCAACAGCATGCTGCCGGAGAGCGAGAGGTTGGAGCCTTTCAGCATGAAACCTGACCGGGAGCTCAGGTCTTAGCTGCGCTCTCAGGCTCCTCCTCCTCACCTTCCACACTCCAGTGTTGTCACAGACACAGTTCCAGTGGGCTGGACGGGCAGATGTTTGAAGCGGGTGGCTGTGCTGCCTGACTCTGCTGGGGCACTGGAGGAAAAGCAGTGTCAGCTGCCAGAACTGCACGGCCAGGAATCCAGGAGCTCCCCTGGACCGATCATCTGAAGAAGATGATTTACCATTCTCCCACCTCCCTCCTCTTGCCCTCCTGTACCACCACTGCCTCCTGTGCCAAGACACTTGTTCCATTCCTGTGACTGGTTTGGGGTTTGCTGAGGGTAGGAGTTGTCTTTCATCTGATTCAATTATTTTTACTAGAAAAATTCAAAGGGATGCAGGGTGTGACAGACCTCTAGTGTGGTTTTTGTGACACTGGGATGTAGATGATTAGATGGCTGGCAGCTATTTTTGAGATCCACTGGCCTTGGAAGTAGGTTTGTTCTATAGCGTGGGAGTCAGGAACTGGCCTATTAAATCTGCCTGGTGTCATCGTTGCCGCAGTTTGTGTGGCAGGCTGTTGGCATCACCTCCTTGAGGCTCCTGTTCTCATGGCTCACTAATTTATGAGGCTGTAAAGGAATCACTGTTTGGGTATCTCTGTCCGTTGATCTTCAGCGAGGTTTAGCGCTCCCCTTCCCCTTACTCTGGCAACGGCTACGTGCTCCAGCTGGTGGCAGCTTGTGTCCCTCACCTCACACAGTGGTCTGACAGGAGCTGGCACTGACCTGTTCGCGTCAGATCCCAAAGCTGGACACAGGGTGTCATTTTCAGTTTCCGTTAGGACACTGCAGTTGTCTTGGTGCTGTGTTTTCTGCCAGTTGTTTACCTTCAAGTGCATGGAGGTGGAGGCGCGCAGACACCCCCAAAGGAGTCCTCTGGGTCTGCGCGCTGGCTTAGCTGCTGTCCTGCTGAGCCTGCCTGAGCACAGCGCGGAGTGACCAAACCCCCATGGCCCTTCGGGACTGTGCTCAGCACGTTGCTTCAAAGGAGACAGGATGTTCTTGCCTTCTCTGAAGCCAAGGGTCTCGCTGGAAGGCAAGCGGTGTGTCCACCCCGCCTGAGCGTCTGGCTAGTCTGCAGGAAGCTGGTTGGTGGCCAAGTCTGCTGTTGGTCTGCTGGCTGCAGGCTGTTTGCAGCCCCTTTCCAAGCTTTGGTTTCTCCCTGAATAAAACTGGGATATTTTATACGCTGCTGTGAAAATATTTACAGATCTAGAAATAGAGTTTAAGAGCTGGTGTAGCTGTGGTGTGGCAGGTCTCATCTGCAGCAGAAAGACCATGAAACCATGAGTGAGGAGCCCTTGGTTTGCTGGGTCAGGGGTAGGTTTGTCTGTGTTAGGTTAGTTCCAAGATGCTCTTGCTGTCGAGGAGGCTGACATCTGCTCATGAACCCAGGGGGCTGTGTTGTGTCAGGAGCACAGCTCCAGTTACGAGGACAGTCCTTTTGGAGAGAGTAAGTCCAGCTTCAAGCACAGGGCTAAGTGACTTGCCAGAGGTGACTCTGCTTTGCTACCTCTTAGTACTTCAGAATAGCTAACCAGCGAAAGGCTGTCTCTGAGCGATCGGGGAATAAGAGAGCCCTAGTTTTTGACAGTATTATTTATTGCCTGGTGGCAGGAAACTGCTGGCTGTTCTCTTGTTGCAGTCCCAGAGGCTCTGTAGCTCAAGAGTGAATTTTTGTGACACAGACTGGAGACCACTTCGATGTGTGCATCTGACCTCTAGAGGTGAGTGGACTCCAAGGCTCTGAAAGTGGGATCCTGTAGAAATTAAGTCCCCTGGGATGATGCTCTGGCAAGAGAGACTGACTCCTTCAGAGAGGACAGGGAACTTGGTAGGAGATGTTCTAGTAAATCAGCAAAGCTTTGGTTTCATTGCCTGCTGCTTCCAGGCCAGAGCTGTTTTGTAGCTGCGTCTACGCAGATGTGTGCTGCACAGGATACCCCGCAGGGCTGCCGTTCGAGCTCATGTCTCTTGTGGTGTTTTACACTTCACAGAATCACAGAACATCACGGATTGGAAGGGACCTTGAAAGATCATCCAGTCTAATCCCCCTGCCACAGCAGGATCCCCTAGATCAATCTTGGTTGGGTAGAGGCTCACCTGAGGCTTCACAACCCTGATGGCCATGGCCATGCCCCTCCATGGAATAATGTGTCTGTGCCTCGGGCTGTCGGACACGGCAGAATGCTGAGCAGCACTACACAGCGGCTGCAGGCGGTTTGGCCGCCCTCGTGCACACGATGCTGTCTGGAAGGTTAGAATGTGAAGCATCCAGCCGTCTGCTAGACTGGATCGTGGAATTCCACACCTCAGCATGCTGGAGGCCTGCGCTAGTGGGAAGATGCTGATACTGGATCTTGAAGCAGGGGCTAGGCTGCAGATGCTCTCTCCTGTAAAGCTTCTTGACGTTTGTCCTCAAGTTACTAATAATAAGTATTGGATCAAAGCATTGCTTGAGGGCAAGCAGATAGTCCTCCTGTGTGCAGGTTGCAGGATTGAGGGCTGCGAATCAGTTCCTTTCTCATTTGCCATAAAACAGCTGGACTTTGGGGTGGTAAAGGGAGAAAGATGCTAGTTCCTACGAACAGTGGCACTGAAGCTTGTGGATGTGCTGCTGGGCCTCCCAGCTGGAGTCTCCAGAGCAGCAGTCCTCAAAATAGTGCGGTGAGAAAGAATTCAGAGCGAAACGTGATGGCTGTGACCTCCTCCAGAGCCCACAGGTCATCCCCTATATCCCACAGATGATAAGAGTGTTGTGTGGGTACTCTCTCGCTGCTCTCAAGCGATGGTTTACAGTTTTAGTTAAAATACTGTCCCTGGCTTCATTAACTGTGAAGTCTTTGGACTTCTCCCCTGAGGGGAAGACGTTGCCTGCTGTTTGTTGCTTGGCTGCTGCTCATTCTCTTTGCTCTGTCCATCCCTGTTGGCTCTAGCTCTGATGCAGGTTGTGCTCCAGGTGGGACTGCTGCTTTCTTCTCTCTCCCACGGTTTAGCAGGAGATTTGAGATGTGGCTGGAATTAACTTTCTGCACACAGATGCCCTTTTCCAAGCCAAACGCTGTTGGAGAAGGTGCTGACACCTCTGGCAAGTGCAACAGCCATTACTTCTGCTGCAGAGTTAGCTCTGTGAGCAGAGAACCGGCTCCTGTGCTCTGAGAACAGACATTGCTGCCCTTTTCTGCTCTCTGAGGTGGCAGGGTGTGGGCTGGGGCACAGGATAAGCTGCTCCCTACACAGCTGCTCTTCTGAAAAGCTGGGGAACAGGATGAGTCTCTAGGTCAGTGGTTGCCTGCTGGCCTGAGCTGCTGTGGTCTTCCCCTCAACTTTGCTGATGTGACCCCTCCTCCTTTGTGCTGGTGGTGCTCGCTGCATCCTGCCTTGGTCTGTGTGCCACACGCGCAGCTCTGCTTTGTTGCTCCCAATGGTTTTGCGATGTAATGTAAAGCACTGGCAGGGTGCTCAAGTGGCAGCCTGTCTGCAGGGCCCTTTCTGTGAAGCTCTGGTGAAGGGGACAGAGAAGGGTTTGGGGTTTTTTTTAAATATAATAATAATCTATAATATATTTGAGGTGTGTTTTCCTCTCCTGTGAGCCATTACACAGCAAGAGTAGAGAGAGGCATTTTCATAGACCCAGTCACTGCCTGAGCCAGCCCCTGTCTCTCTCAGACCATGTGCCAGCAGTTGCCTGAGATGCTGCTGTAATGGCCCTTTTGCTCCAGAGCTGCTGGAACGTGTTTTGGTTGCCAGTCTTGTGGCTGAGCACTCCTTGGTGTACGGGGTGCTTATCCTGTTTGCAGACTTGCTCTGCTTTCAGCTCCCTACGTGCTGCTTGTTCCACAGCTCCAGCATTAAAATGTTTGCTGTTGCTCTTTTCCAAGGGTGTTGTTTCTCCGGTTGCTTCACGGGCTCTTCTCCTGCCACCCCTCGCTGCAGTGTCCGGGGACAGCACGCGTGTTTCCGCGTGGGCGCTGGCATCTCAGCTTTACTTCTCCATACACAGACCCCACTGTTGTGCCATGGGAGGCAGCTGGGTTCAGCGGCTCTCAGGGCTGTCTCTGACCTGGCCCCGTAAGGAAATGCGTGTCCCAGAACGATGATAACCGCTGGGTTTTGTAGCTGTTGTCCCCGTTCAGGTCGGCACTGATGTGTGGTTTAAATCAATTCAACGTGCGTTGGTGCTCACGATGTGGCAGCAGTGCAGGGTACCCCAGTTCAGCTGCCTGCCTGTCCTTTCTGCACCGGAAGCCTTTTGGGGGTGGAGAAGAGGGGCTGGATTGAAGACCCTTGTGTGACACATTGCATAATGTGATGGTGTCAGTGCAGCACCGTTCTGTACTGTGTGAAACAACGAGAGCAACTCTAATTTCAGAAACCTGAAGAACAAATCCAGGCTGGTCAGGGTGCAGCTGTCTGATTCAAATGGCCAGGTAGGTGAGTTCAGCTCAATCTCAGTGATTTGAGATTTAAAAGGCACCAGTAGCAGCCTCCAGCGCTGTCCCCAGGAGAAACACCAGGCCCCTCTTCTGAAACGACCACTTCCTCACAGTAATAACTTTTCAACTTGTGCTGAGCCAGATCATAATGAGCAGCTGGCTGGTGGACAGAGAAGTGGGTTCCAGGTACCAGTCCTGCGCTAATCCGTGCTGGGGCGGAGGTTTGCCCTGTTCTCAGCCGGCTTCACTCTAGGAATGGAACTGCGGTGGTGACATCAAGAGCCTGGTGACCTTCCCAGTAGTGCCAGTCAGTGAAGGGAAAATTAAAAGCTGATGATGTGCATGAGACACTTCACTTGCTTCATGGGTTTTGACTACAGATTGAGCTGGACTGTCTCTTCACAGAGCTGTCTGCTAGCCAAGGCACGAGGAGGAGCAGTGAAAGCTGAAGTGCAGGCTTCAGAAAAACAGAACCGAGGGAACCAGCAGATCCAGTCTGACCAGTAGGATCAGGTTCTGAACAACTCATTTGTTTGCCTAGAATTCACTTCGATCAGCTCCTCTTGACCTCAGTAAGATCTTCAGGGGGTGTCTGATTGCCGCAAAGATTGATTCACAGGACAGCATAGAACTGAGGAGATTTCCAGTATCTCTGTTACCACGACTGCTGTGAAATACAGACCTAGGAGATGCTGCTGCCTTCATGTCTGATGTCCTGGGATCACATGTAGACTTTGGAGTAAGGTGAGGGAAGCTGGAGCATGTGAATCTTAGATTATTGTCGAGTCAGCCTCTGTCATAGGCAGAGAAGCTGATGCTGCTTAGGTCTGGTGGTGCGTGAGGTTTGGTTACTGCACCAGAGCTTGAAGGTGCCACCTCACAAACCTGTAGCCTTTGCCAGGAGACGATACGACTGCAGCAGCCAGCTTCTCCTGCAGGGTTTAACTTTAATGTACTTGATATTTGTGTAAGAATGAAGCCTGAAGGAGCAGTGAGGGGCATAACCCCTCCTTCAGCAATCAGGACTGGCAGAATCAGTCAAAACCTGTCATGAAATTCTTCTGCAAGTAAGAAGTATGGGAGGTGACACAAAACCATGGGGTTCAATTCTAGGTAACTTAATTAATTTGAAATACTTGCTTCAGCATGACTGGGACCAGTCAGCTGCCTTGGGAGCTGTGTACTCACAGCAGTGTTAGCCACTGTGAGACAGGAACGCAGAGATGGGCCACCGCTGCCACTCGAGGAAGTGGTGGAGGAACAGTTAAGAGACAGGCACTGTTCCCAGTGCTGTATCACAGAACATTAGGGATTGGAAGGGACCTCAAAAGATCATCCAGTCTGATCCTCCTGCCCAGCAGGACCACCTAGGCCAAGTTGCATAGGAGAACCATCACTGCCACTTGCAGCGGGTAGTCCTGAGCCTGTGTCATTTCAGTAACAGGCACCCACCCGCAGAGGAGATGTGCGACTGGGATGAGCCCCCCACTAGTCAAAGGTGCTGGTGAGCAGCTTGTGCTTCAGGCAGGCGCTGCACGCTCCACAGCCGAGAGGCACACAGGCTCCTTCCTCAGCCGTTCTATAGAAACAGGTACCACTTCTGATTTTATTTCCTCGTAACATACAGGTAATGCTCGTGACACAACAAGGTGAGAAAGTTCTCTCTGAACCGTTGGGACAGCTCGCCACGCACCAAAGAACACCAGATTCACAGGGAACACCTACGCTTTCCCCACCTTGCATCCTCCACTTTGCTTTCCAAACCTCTACACATCCTCTCTAGTGTTGCTCAGGTACGGGATGCTAGTTCAGACAGGAGACAGAGCACCACCCTATGTAGGACGTGGGGTTAAGGCTTCGTCCTACAGGAGCCTGTCCCCTAAAAATCACTGAGCCCGCAGCTTTGATTCGTTTGGTGCCTCTAGTGCATTGGAAATCACGAGGAGCTGGTAGCCCAGATTACAGTTCCTCAGAAAGCGATTAATCAGACAAAACCCAAGCGTACGGATTTGTGTGCAGAGAGAGAAGGGGACAACACCATGGCTGTGAAGCAGCACAGAAGGACAGAATGAGCCTGTCTCCAGGGACTTACGTGTTTTTAACCCCCTTGAACTAATTGAAGTCAAAGACAGGCATTTACAGCAGTGTGGCTGAGAAGAGCACTGCTGGACTGTTTGCAGGACGCTGCAGGCACACGAGCACGTATCTGATCCGCTGAGGATCGCTGTAAGGTAACTGCTTTCACTTGATCTGTAAACAGACAAGTGGCAGTGCGGCCAGTGAACAGCCAGGACCTTTCCAGTGCAGTGTCAAGCCACCCCTTGCCTGGCCTGCCCCAGCTCATATGGCAGGAGCACAGCCTCTGGGTTCCCTTACTCCTGGTGCTGCCTCTCTGTGCCTCCTGCACTTTCTAGGATGGAGTTAACCAACACCGTAGCTGTCGGTGCTGTTTTCAACAGTCTGCTGTAGGAAATTAAAAGTCAATCCCAGCCACAAAGCAAAACGACAAGAATCTTCTCTGCTTTTCAATACAATAAAACCTGAGATTTGAGTCACAAACTAAACCTACAGTAAAAAAAAAACCCCAAAGCATCACCCAAACTGCCGACTTGAATTAGGGGTTCAGTTTGCCACTGACAGAGGCTTTGAAAAGCTGTTGGCCAGGGGTGTTAAAGTGTAATTTGCAATGTTCAGCTGCACTGAGACAAAGGCGTGTAGTCCCACTCTTCCCCTCGAAACACACGTGTGCTCAGGGTGCCAGGGAATCATAGAATCAGAAGGGAGATTAATGATCATCTAGTTCCAACCTCCCTGCACAGGCAGGGACACCTTCACTAGAGCAGGTTACTCAGGGCCCCAGCCAGCCTGGCCTTCAACACTGCCAGGGATGGCAGCCTGTTTCAGCATCTACCCACCCTCACAGGAAACAATTTGTTCCTCATGTCCAACCTCAATCTCCCCTCTTCAAGTCTGGAACCCTTTCCCCTTGTCCACTTTCTAGTGCAGTACAAGGCCAGAAAAGGTTGTGGGCTCTCATACCTCCAGAAGTGAAAAGAATAAATCTCGAGGGACAGAGAGTAGCTGCATGTAGGAGACAGGCACTGCTTCATGAGGGTTCAGATCAGACCTAGAGGGTTTTGCTGCTCCTGCACAAGACACTTCTGTAAACACAGCATCAGTGGCTGGGGACAGATCAGGAATTGTCCCTGTGCTTCAGCCACCACTGTCTGCACGGCCTAGTTTTTAAGCTAAATCCTCCACCTCTGTGGGTTTTGTGCTAGAACAATGACTTTTAACGGGAGTGCCAACAATAAAGGCAGGTGTTCTGCTCTGATGCTGTTGCAGCAGAGCAGGGAGTTGCAGGGAGCTGCTGGCTCACTTTACAGGGTTCCACAGGAAGGATGGTCTTGTTAGGACAACATTGCTGGCTTGCCACAGACTTGGTGCACGAGCAGAGTGTTCAGAAAAAATAACATCTTAGAGTCACAGAATCATTAAGGTTGGAAGAGACCTACAAGATCAAGTCCAACTGTCATGCTGCAACCCAGTCACTGCTTGGTCCCACCCATACTCCCACCACTGAGTGTCTTTCCTCACTCGGTTTTAATACTCCAGCCTGCAAAGGACGTAATGTTTTCCATCCCTAACGCTGTTCCTCTCTAGCTGCTCAGTGACAAACTTTTCCAGGTCTTGCCCAGACACAGCAGGACTGTTCACAGCTTGGCCTTAGCAGAGGAGATTAGAGCTGCTTCCCACATGTGTTTTCTTTCATCCTATTGTACATCTAGAAACAACACACCTGGAGAAAAGAAACCACACGAAGAACAGAGATAAGGTGTTTGCTGTCAGTAAGTCCTTTCACTCTGAGATGAATGGCTAAACTCTTCCTAAAATATCTGAGTCCTAAAGGCAAAGCTGCTTGTGTGACAGGAACCATAGAATGGGTTGGGTTGGAAGGGACCTTAAAGATCACAGAATCACAGACTCATTCAGGCTGGAAAAGACCCTTGGCATCATGAGGTCCAACCATCTACGCTACTCTACAAAGTTCAGTCTTACAGTGGATCCCTAGACACCACATCTTAAATGATCCTTAAACACCTCCAGGGATGGGGACCCAACCCCCTCCCTGGGCAGCCTCTTCCAGTGCCTGACCACTCTTGCTGTGAAAAACTTTTCCTAACATCCAGTCTAACCCTCCCCTGTTGTAGTCTGAACCCCTTCCCTCTTGTTCTATCACTAATTGCTTGTGAGAAGAGACCAGCACCAACTTCTCCACAATGTCCTTTCAGGTAGTTGTAGAGTGATGAGGTCTCCTCTCAGCCTCGTCCTCTTCTTCAAACTAAAGAGCCCCAGCTCTTTCAATCGCTTCTTATAAGAGTTATCCTCCAGGCCCTTCACTAATGTCATTGCCCTCCTCTGCACTTGCTCTAGCACCTCAATATCTCTTGTGTTGAGGTGCTCAAAACTGGACACAGTACTCAAGATGCAGCCTCACCAGTGCCAATACAGGGGGATGATCACCTCCCTGCATCTACTTGTCACACTAGTTCTAATACAAGCCAGGATGCCATTGGCTTTCTTGGCCACCAGATTGTCTAGCAGTTAATCTATGAAGTTCAGTAAATATGTGGGACTCAACCCTTCTGCATACTGAGCTTGTAGAACAGGAAGCGCTGGGGGAGCAGAGGTGAAGCAGTTCTTGCCTGCTATATACGGAATAGATCTTAAGGCTTGCAATCCCAGCAAAAGGAGGAAGACATACTAATAAAGTGCTATAAATACAGGGGTGTTTATAGGATATGTTTTATTTATAACATCTCTGAGCCTTGTGCCTTCCTCTTCCTTGACAAACCTTTTATCTTACCACCTCTTTATATTAAAAGGAATCTAATTTTAAAGACAGAAACTGGGCCAGTGCTTCATGACTTAATTAACATTCACATGAGCAAAGCATTTGCTTTTTATTGTGTTCTGTGTGCTGCTCCTGCCACACCTTTTCTCCCCCAAATAATGTGGGGTTTTTCCATTAGCACAGTAATGGTGAAAGCAGCAGTATTGCCACAGTTTCAGAATGAGCTCGACAGAATAAATTGTTTAAAAATGCACTGATAATCAAAAGACAAGTGGGTTTTTAAAGATAGGCAGGGTAATAGATGGCATCTGTTGTTCTTTGTAAGTGTGGATCAGAAGGGGGGTGGTTAGCAGATCGAGAGGTTCTCCTCCGCCTCTACTCTGGCCTGGTGAGACCAGTTGTGGGCCCCTCAGTTCCAGAAGGGCACAGAGCTGCTGGAGAGAGCCCAGCGCAGAGCCACAGGGATGTTGGAGGGAGGGGAGCATCTCCCTGCTGAGGAAAGGCTGAGGGAGCTGGTGCTCTTGAGCTTGGAGAAAAGGAGACTGAGGAGTGACCCCATGAGTGTTGATAAATATGTGCAGGAGGATGGAGCCAGGCTCTGCTCAGTGGCATCTAATGATAAGACAAGGGGCAATCTGTGTGAGCTGGAACAGAGGAGGTTCCACATCAATGTGAGAAGGAACTTCTTCCCGGTGAGAGTGCCAGAGCCCTGGCAGGGGCTGCCCAGGGGAGTTGTGGAGTCTCCTTCTCTGGGGACATTTAAAACCCACCTGTCCGTGTTCCTGTGTGACTGGATCTAGGGTATCCTGCTGTGGCAGGGGGATTGGACTGAATGACCTTTCGAGGTCTCTTCCAACCACTAATGCTCGGTGATTTTGTGATATCTGTCAAGTATCAAGTCTGCAGGTTTAAATAAAAGATGCAAACAGCTACTTAACAGAAAGGCCAAAGGTTATAGCAGAAGGAAGTCTTAAATTTTTTTCTAATATATTGTAAGGAGGGCAGTCTGGGTTTTTCTGGTTAATATGATCAGAGGATAGATCCCCTTATAATCCCAAAATTGAAAGAAAATGCAACTAAAATGACCCTTAATCCCAAGTAATATCAAAGAGCAAATCCAGTGATTACCCTGCTGTCTCACCCTCAGGATAGGGCAACACCACACACATTTCACACAACCAAAATTTTACTGTTTTCTTCAGAAAGATGCGGGGCAAAATAAATATATTTGCTAGGTCTGGTTTTTAAGGAGAGGTTTTCTAAATGGTTTGATTTATAATTGCTTGGTCCTGTGCCGGAAACGAACAGGCAGCCAGTCGTGTAGGAAACAGCCGACAAAAAGCCCCTGCTGTGGGAGCGCGTCCCCCGAGGACACGCATGGGAGGCAGCCAGATCTGCAGCACTACAAGAGGTTCAACTGGCAGCACACCAGGAACATTTTGCTCCCAAAGCAGAGCAAGTAGGGGAAGAGGTTGGAAAATACAGCACCTTCACAATATGTCATGTCTCATTGTAAGTAAAGGCTGCCACGATATCAGGGAAGAACGGTGGAAAAAAGGAGCAGGAAATCCATTTTGCTTATGAAAAACACTGGAGAAGAAAGAATTCCGTTTCCCCCCAAGTCTTGTTTTGACCTACCAATGTCTTTCGTTACTGACCACATGTACCTGTGGCTCCATGCAAAGACAACTGAGGTAGAACACATCAGGGGACAGAGCAAGGCCTCACCTAGGAGGTGACACAGTGGTTCACAGCTGAGGAGAAGGTACTTCCCATATGATTTCCATTGTGGATGATTACGGGCTTGTCTTTCTATGGATATTGGAACTGCTATGAAGATGATGAAGGGAGTGGAGCATCTCCCTGATGAGGAAAGGCTGAGGGAGCTGGGTCTCTTGAGCTTAGAGAAAAGGAGACTGAGGGGTGACCTCATTAATGTTGATAAATATGTGAAGGGTGGGTGTCAAGAGGATGGAACCGGGCTCTGCTTATTGGCATCTAGTGATAGGACAAGGGGCAATGGATGTAAGCTGGGACAGAGGAGGGTGCACATCAATATGAGAAGGAACTTCTTCCCAGTGAGGATGAAAGAGCCCTGGAATGTACTGCTGAGGGAGGTTGTGGAGTCTCCTCTGGAGATGTTTAAAGCCCATCTGGACATGTTCCTGTGCAACTTGGTCTAGGTGATCCTGCTGTGGCAGGGGGATTGAACTAGATGCTCTTTCAAGGACTCTTCCAATCCCTAGTGTTCTGTGATAACAAACTCCATTTTATCATGTGAATGGAGTAAAATGAGTAAAAGCTCTGGGGTTTACTGTGTTTGTACACACAACTACTCCTTTAGTTCTGTCCTTCCAGGTAGGTCTGTGGTAAACTATTACACAGTAGTGAAACCAGATCTGTATCTTAGCTCTGCAGTGTTACTTGGGTTGGAAAAAATGTGTCACACGCTAAATACTGTAACTATTATTTTTATGAATTGCATGTTTGCTCCATTCATCAGAAATTACCATTACAGTACAATTTCAATCTCCCTTTGTACCTGTAGGGTTTGCATTTTAATGTCTCTTCACATGGATAAAAGGAAACCGCCTCAAGTTGTGTCTGGAGTGTTTAGATTGAATCTTAGGAAGAAGTTATTTAGTGAGAGAGTGTTTGAGCCCTGGAACAGGCTGCCCAGGGACGTGGTAGAGTCACCGCCCCTGGAGGTGTTTAAAAAATGAGTAGATATTGCATTTAAGGTCTAGGGGTTAGGGAGATGGGATGAAGGCTGGACTTGATGTTCCTGGAGGTCCTGCCCAGCCACTCTGATTCTGTGAGTAATGGAAAGTGGAGTACAGGTACACAGGATGTTCCACTACAGCCATTTGGTATCACAGCTGAAAAAGCAGAGTGCTCTCAAAATCAAAGGCAAGCTTTGCCAAGTCTACTGTGAATTTACTTTAAATAACATCAGTTGTCTTGAAGGGTACAAACAGTAAAATAGTGTCTTAGAAAAGCAAGCTGGTTGCTATTTGAAACTTGAAATGAAATGAAGAAAGATTCTTCTTGTTTTTTATGGTAACATATCACTCTTATTGTAAAATCCACATTTGTATTTTCCCCGTAGAGCCAGTCATTGGCCGTTTCAAGCTTCACAATACCGTGCAGCAAACACGTGTTCTCTGCAAAGGCCAGTGCTGCTGTAACCATAGGAACAGTCAGAACTTTTCTAACTGCCCATGCATAGTCTTCATGTGGACGCAAGCGCTGCAGTATGAGTGTTCGTACTGCGTGTAACACAAGTATTAGTTACACATTCCAAGGACTAGTTTCTTTTAGCAGCAGTATATTTATGCAGAAGTAGGAACTTCCTGCAGCACATTTACTACAGATTCACTGAAGTCAATAGAAGAAGAATCAGAATGTACAACACTTCCTTAGGACTCTCTGCTGTTACTCAAAGTTGTGGCTCTAGTGGCTAGTTTTGAAGGCAACTTTAAAAACTTATTTCGGTGTCAGAAATAGAAGTAGCATTAGGAAAAGGAGCCAGCAGGGTGCCCAGGTGGCACAAAAGGTCAACGGCATCCTGGCTTGGATCAGCAGTAGTGTGGCCAGCCGGACTAAGGATGTCATTCTCCCCCTGTACTGGGCATTGGTGATGCCTCCCTTCCAGTACTGGGGGCAGTGGGCAGTTCAGGTCCCCACTCTTCAAAAAAGAGACTGAGGGGCTGAAGTGGGTCCAGAGGAGCAACCAGGCTGGGAAAGGGACTGGAGGGGAAGTGTGATGAGGAGAGGCTGAGGGACCTGGGGGTGTTTAGCCTGGAGAAGAGGAGACTCAGGAGAGACCTTCTCCCTCTCTACAACTCCCAGAAGGGAGGTCGTAGTCAGGTGGGGTCAGACATTTCTCCCAGGCAGCTTGGACAGGGCCCGAAGCTGCCAGGGGAGGGTTGGGTTGGATGTTAGGAAGCACTTCCTTACAGAAAGTGGGATTAGAACCTGGAATGTCCTGCCCAGGGCAGTGGTGGAGTCCCCATCCCTGGAGGTGTTGAAGGCCAGCCTGGCTGTGGTCCTTAGTGCCCTAGTCTGGCCGATGTGGTGATGTTAGGTCCTGGGCTGTGCTAGATGAGCTCAGAGGGCTTTTCCAGCATCAATCATTCTGTGATTCTGTGATTACAGTTATATTGGACTGTAGATGCTGGAGCACTCTGAAGGTGTCTTTTGACTGAAGTAGGTCCACAAGTATTATTTTGCTGCACTTCTACAAAGACTTATTATTATACAACTGTGTGGTCAGTGTCATAACACCTATCACATTAACTTTAAAAAGATGAGAGCAGAGGGCCAAATCAGTGCATCCAAAGCTGTTAGATTAGGTGGGCAAACTCTGCTCAAACACAATGTGTATGCAAATTGGTATCTGCTGTTGTTGTACCCATGTTAGTGTGTTGCTGTAGCAACACAGTATGTCACTTTTCTCAGAAAGAGAGAGAAAACAGCAACAATCCCCAGACTAAACTTGTCACAACTTTAACTCATAATGAAGTATTTAGGGGATTGATTTTATTTCTCTGTCCTCTTTATTCACAGAATCACAGAACATTAGGGATTGGAAGGGACCTCCTAGACCAAGTTGCACAGGAACATGTCCAAGCGGGTTGTAAACATTTCCAGAGAAGGAGACTCCACAACTCCCCTGGGCAGCCCCTTCCACGGCTCTGTCATTCTCACTGGGAAGAAGTTCCTTCTCATATTTATGTCTAACCTCCTACATTCCAGCTTACATCTGTTGCGCCTTGTCCTATCACTAGATCACAGAATCACTCTGGTTGGAAAAGACCCCTGGAATCATCGAGTCCAACCATCTACCCTACCTTCCAAGTTCACCCTTAAACCAGATCCCTCAACACCTAATCCAAACGGTCCTTAAACTGATGGAGCCTGCCACTGAGCAGAGCCTGGCTCCATCCTCCTGACACCCACCCTTCACACATTTATAAACATTAATGAGGTCACCCCTCAGTCTCCTTTTCTCTAAGCTGAAGAGACCCAGCTTCCTCAGCCTTTCCTCATCAGGGAGGTGTTCCACTCCATCATCTTTGTGATTCCTGTTGCATAAAGCTTCTGCGGCAATAGAAAATTGTGTAGTATTTCAGTGCTGGATTAGAGTTCATGTATTCAGAGTGCTGAGACTGAGTCAAATATTATCCTTTTTTTATTTTAAGTAAATTATTAGTTTCCGATTGTTCTTTCCCCAGCGTGAAGGAGTTTAAGTGACTGCTCTACTTGCTCGAAATGGTGGACACCGTAAACCAGCTCTATCCTCTTACCCCCTTGGAGGAAAATGACATGGGCAGCCCTTTATCTGGAGATTTCCTACAAGACATGGAGAACATTCAAGACCTCTCTCAGTCTCTAGGTGATGACAGCTCTGGAGCTTTAAGTTTAACAGAGTTGCAGTCGCTGGGAAATGATCCAGCGTCTGATGGATCCATTAAAACAGGTAAGGCAGTTTTTCCTTTACCATAAAACCTTATTTGATAAACGCAGAAATTAAAAGCACTTTTAATGCAATAGTTGTTGTTTGTGACTAAGTGATGCTGGAAGTACATAAAGTGATTATCCTATGGCCTTAAAATGTGTAAGGCTGATCTATTAAGCAAATGTCGCTGAAAAATTATTGTGAAGGTGCTGTTGTAAATTGTCATAAATGTCAACACCTTTTACAAATCACTAGCACTAGCAAAGCAGTTTCAATGTGTTGTAATCATATCAGAAGTTCCAATATTGCGCTAAAGGAGTCTTCAGTGGATTTGAAAAGTACCATGAAACGTTTGTCAAGAATCTAAAATCTAACCTTTAAATGCTCACCTAGAATTCCCCTGTGTTTTAGTGGACTGATGTTTTAAACATGCTGTTTTCTTCCCTTTCTCAAGAGTAGCGTTGTTAAGCTAAGGACTTCTGCCCTGGTTAAAGTAGCAGTCTCAGAGTGCTAATGTATTGCCTAGTCTTTAGTCAAAAGATCTTTGTGAGAGGCTTTATTTGAGACATCCAAATGGCAGTAATTGAAGTGCTGTGGGACACTGCAATAACGTCAGTAAGGTAATCCTTTGGAAACTGTGATTTTACAAAGCTTTCGGCAGTAGAGCCATTGTAAGCAGTTTGTTACTATCTTTCTGGTTGGTTTCTGTTTTGTTTTGAGCTTTTCTTTCTTTAAATTGATTCCCAAGCTGTGATCATTATTTCACCTTACAAAAACTTCACTAACGTAGATGAGGTGGCCTCTGTGTCGAAGGGCTTGAAATGAACAGTGTGGGTTTTGAAGTGAGAAGGGAAGCCCAGCCAGGGGAACGTTTGTAGAGCTATGATTGCATCCCATTTTGGTTGCAGATCTTGGTCTAGGTGATTCTGCTGTGGCAGGCGGATTGGACTAGATTATATTTTGAGGTCCCTTCCAATCCCTAATGTTCTGTGATTCTGTAATCTTCACAGTAGAGAAATGCCTTTACAGGAACAGTTATTACGTGCTGGGTTTATAATGTAATCCTTCTGAGACACCAGGGGGTTTTGATGATTTTTGTGTAGGCACGTACAGGTCCTACAATACTTTACATCAGCTTCTGCTGTCACCATATGAGGAGTCAATGTTCATTGTGAAACATTCTAGTTTTGCTGTTAGAGAAGATGGAAAATATAAATTCTGGAGGCTCAAATTCCATAGGACATGAGAATCATTTCATGAGAATCATTATGAGCATCATTGACTTTGAAAAAATCCTGGGTTTCAGGCTGTTCTCAATGACTCTGATGCCAGTGGGCTTGGCAGTGCTGGCAGTGCTCACCAAGTTCCATGCCAAGGTTTTTTCCAACATAATACTCGCTGACCTACATTCATGAGTGTTTCTTAATCTGTCTTCTAAAATAACACACCCATTAATTTGCCAAAGTCTTGTAGTGCACGTTGCAAGATGGAAGATAAAAGAAAGTCTGGCCTCAGAAAATATTTCCTCAAATAATGTGGAAATATTAATTGAAATAATTGAAATAATTAGATGATCTTTCGAGGTCCCTTCCAATCCTTAACGTCCTGTGATTCTGTGAAATAACGATGGTTGGAATGGGTTGGGTTTGTAACATGCTCTTCTCGCAGCAAGAGAAGTTAGGTTTTTGTACAACCATCTAGAAATGCTTTTCCCATTATAATCAAAAGGCAGAATAGCCGAGCGAGGCTTCTGTCGCTGGATTATTTTAGAAGCAGACATTTGCGTTACCTGCTTTTTAACATCTATTCAGCCTTTATGCTTATAGCAGGAGCGTGCTTTACCTTGGAGAAAACTTAGAAAGAGAAGCCTGACTGCTTTGTAGGCCTCAGTTTAGATCATAATTTACGAGTAAGTAGCTCTTCAGAAATGGAGACTTTACGTGTATCTTACGTACCTCAATGTGAGCCAGGAGTATATGTCTTGTCGTAACTGATGCGTGAGAGGTGGGAGCTGTAACAGCAAGATGAGCTGTTAGTGACCCTTCTGGAAAGAGCGAGTGGCAGGTGGAACAGGCATTACTATACACGCTTGAATTCAATTCAAGCTCATTGGAATTGTTTTAAATGTACTTGATACTCTTTGTCTAGAGCAGTAGATACCTGTTAGATACTGCTTTTCAGTTTCAAATCTATGTTATTTCTGAAAAGGGTGTATGAGAGGGAACAGCCTTGACCTTCAGAGCAAGCTCTGTCCTTGAGGTCACCTACAAGATAACAGAGCTAAAAGCTGCAGACTGAGGGTCTGAAGAATGCATTAATTGATATGTTGCTTACTTTTCTCAGAGGTTCCTTCTTACTCTTCTTGCTTTTTCCTAGCCACTGTGTAGCCAATGAGTTTAAGGAATAATGGGTAGGTGATGCTGTTATAACCAGTGTTGTGAAGCTAAGTGTGTCTATAGTGATAATAGAATGTATAAAAGGGCATAGAGTAGTTCAGCAAAGGTCTTTGCTGGTTTCACATCGTGTCAGTTAATTGCCACAAGGGTACGTTTGCATCTTCGCGGCTGAGAACGTTTCCTTGACGAAGAGGAAATATTCACTCAATACTTCTCAGTTACTTTCGATCTGGGGAGCATAAAGGCATTTTGTAGTCGCATCAAATTGAGAAATACTTGAGAACAACCAAAGTAAAAACAGCACAAAGAAAAATCAGCACAAAGCTCTCTCGTTTTGCTTGGGGCATATTTATTAAACTCTCAAGAAGCATCAGCACCCTTGTTGTTCTTGTTACCGGGGTTACTTTGGTAAGGCTTTTTGTTTGTTGACGTTGTACATCTCATCAAAATTAGCAGGGTACTCCCTCTGTGTTGGGTGTGTTTGTGCTGTTAATATAAATATTAATTACTTTTCAAACACTTGTGGCCAAATTATTAGTTAACTTAATGACTATTAACTCATTATTCTTTGGAATAAGCTCATTTTGGTGTGGATTTAGTATAGAAGTGGTATTGATCTTGATAGTCTAGTATTTATGAAGTGTTCCTTTTTCTTTTAGACACCCTTTCACCAGCATCCAGTCCTTCATCCATTAATTTTGCCACAGCTCCAGGTAGCATAGATGAATCACCCAGTGGAGCATTAAACATTGAATGTAGAATTTGTGGGGATAAAGCCTCAGGCTACCATTATGGAGTACATGCTTGTGAAGGTTGTAAGGTACAGTTGCCATTTTCTTTTTAAGAACCTAAATCACGTTGCTTTATTTACAGGGTTACGTGAGGAGAAGCGCTTGTTACATTAATGTTTAATTAATGTAATTCTAGCCATTACAACAATTGTTTAAAGAATAAACCTCTCTGTGATCTATCTTCTGGAATAAATTCTTTAAATCCCATCACTGGAGACCGTAAACTCAAACTCAATACCAGACCTTCATCAAGCAGTAGGAGTTCACAGTGATAACTTTAATCCTGCTGTTCTGGATATGCTGAAACACTAAAACCGCTTAAAACATTAGACTGAGACTAAAAGTCAAAGCTTTCTTGCTCCACTAGTGTTTTATTTGTGTTGGGAGTATGGCTGTGAGAAGCATGTGAGTTTGTTACGTTGCCATTACAGGAGTAACAAGTCCTACATTGCTCGTGTCCACCACATTCTGCCTCAATCACTCAGTACTGTACCTCTTGTGGTCTCGGGGCTTGTGCATGGCTCGGGGCAAATTAGCGTCATCACTGATGTATAGTTTTTAGGCCAATACAGCCCATGGAGTGTAAGATTTTCTTTTCCCTTCTAATTTCTAATGTATTCCTAAATGATATTGAGAGAAACCCATCCACGTGTCTGGTTTTCTTTCATGCACAATGTCAGAATATGATCGTTCTAATCTAAATCTTAAAGATCCATGCTACAATAGCTCTGAGAGATGGTGAGCCAGTTCACAGGAGGTTGCACCCCACAGTCTAAATTACATGCTGTTATGTTGTAGGAAGCTAAATTTCACAACGTTTCTGGATGTGCTAACCGCGCACAGTATGAGACTAACCCTAAATTGCATTATTAAGACATCGTGGTAAGATCTGCTGAGGTCTAGGCTCTTCTGTAACGCTCGGCTCTGTGTTCCTGGCCTTTTCTGTGCAATGTGCTGTGCTGCCATACCCCTCATGCATGCTGGATGTGTTCAATCTGTGTGACTGTGTGACTTGCGCTTAGGAAAGAGTCAATTTGTTTCTGACAGAGGGCGCTGAGAGAATGCACACAAAAGCAATATGGAACTGCTTCGCTTAATCCTGAAGAGCGAATCTGCTTGGGTGCTCTGGGCTCTTTCTTTGTCCTCTCTCAAGAAAGAGGCCCAAGAGCTACTGCCTTCTTCTGTGCTTTTCGTTCTCACACATCACTTCACCGCATCGGTTCTCACCTGTGGGCAGGCTGCACTCTGCATATGGTTTTGCTAGTGATCAATAAAAGCCTTAGTGGTATGATTTCAGTGTGGTAGTCAACATCCATTAACGTTCCATACTGTTCTCTCAACCCTTTGTAGGGCTTTTTTAGAAGGACGATCCGTTTAAAACTCGTCTACGATAAATGTGATCGCGGCTGCAAAATTCAGAAAAAAAACCGTAACAAGTGCCAATACTGTCGTTTCCAAAAGTGCCTTTCAGTCGGAATGTCACATAATGGTAGGTAAGAGTGCCCTTCATCATTTGTTTCTTCCAGCCCAGAGTCTGCTCTTCTAGAAGCATGCGCTTGGAGAGCATTTTTACTTACGCATACAAGTGGCCAAGGCGGCCAGCAGCATCCAGGGGTGGATCAGAAGTGGGGTGGTTAGCAGGTCGAGAGAGGTTCTCTTCCCCCTCTACTCTGCCCTGGTGAGACTGCATCTGGAATGTTGTATCCAGTGCTGGGCCTCTCAATTCCAGAAGGACACAGAACTGCTGGAGAGAGTCCAGTGCAGAGCCACGAAGATTATAAAGGCAGTGGAACACCTCTCTTATGAGGAAAAGCTGAGAGAGCTGGGTCTCTTGTGCTTGCAGCAAGAGGGGCGCCTGTCTGAGGGGCAGCCTCATTAATGTTTATAAATATGTGAAGGGTGGGTATCAGGAGGATGGAGGCAGGCTCTGCTTAGCGTCATCTGATGATAGGACAAGGGGCACTGGGTGTGAGCTGGGACATGGGAGGTTCCACAATCAATATGAGAAGGAACTTCTTCATGGTGAGGGTGACAGAGCCCTGGAAGGGGCTGCCCAGGGTGTTTGAGGAGTCTCCTTCTCTGGAGACATTTAAAACCTGCCTGAATATGCTCCTGTGCAACTTGGTCTAGGTGGTCCTGCTGTGGCGGAGGGAGGATTGGACTAGATGATCTTTCAAGGTCCCTTCCAATCCCTAATGTTCTGTGTGTGTGATTTGTACAGCATACATCACGGCGGGGCACACCAGTTGCTCTAATGAGTAGTCAATGTCATTGATAGACAGCTGCTAAGTGTGCTGTTACGAGCTTTACATAATTGCACTGGATGTCTCTTTGTCTATATGAATGTTCATTTAGTTGCTTTCTTCACCCCGAACTTTGGCACCATTACTGCCATTGAAACACATTTCAATGCTGGGAGAATTCTGATCAAGGGCGTTGTAGAGAAGGAGAACAACTAGCTCATTGTGGGAATGGGTGATGTAGGATATAAATCTGTAGGAAATCAGACCTCCGTTATTTTTCAGGTTACAGTACAACAGCTCTTGGGCAGATGGGGTCAGGGAGTGTGGGGGGTGGTTGAAGATCTTTGCTAACTGTAGAATAGGAGTCTGGTAGGTTGTTTTTTACATGGAATGGTAACAATCCAGAGCTTATAGATATATCCCATTTAAAAATGACGTTACTGCTTGTGTTGATGATTTGAGATAAGGTCGGTAAGCTTGTGACTTACAGGCCATTTCAACACACAAGGCAGATTCACACACAGTATGTAGCTTGCTGAGCAACTTGGGTAAAGCTGGAGAGGCCAAGCCACAAGAAAACACAATTTGAGTGCCTTGATGATAGTACTTTGCTTTTCCTACCTAAGTGTGGTGGTGTCTAGGCTGAACATAGGAGCGGGTACAATGTGGAAGTAGGTGAAAGTAGGCGAAAACACAGAGCTAGGTGAAAAGCTGTGAGTTAGGAGACTAACTTCTGAAGGAAACTGTGCAGTCAAGATAGGTGGGATGGGGATGCAGTTGGGGAAGATGCCTGTGGCACTGTAGTCTACAGTCCTAGCAAGGACAGTGTGAGAGTTAACTTTCTGGTTCTGAGGAAGTCTGGCTACCTTGTGACGAGCACTGCCTAAGGTATGGAGATCCACTGGGATGTCATTGATAGACTTTGTAAGACTATCCTTCCTGAAGCAGCAGATTTTGGAAGAGTGTGCCAGCTAACAAAGTAACATCAATGAGGGTGACAGAGCACTGGAAGGGGCTCCCCATAGGGGTTGTGGAGTTTCGTTCTCTGGAGACGTTTAAAACCTGCCTGGACATGTTCCTGTGCAACTGGATCTAGGGGATCCTGCTGTGGCAGGGGGACTGGACTGGATGGTTTTTCCAATCCCTAATGTTCTGTGATTCTGTGAAAAATCATTTTTTTAGTAAAAGAATCATCCGAAATACTTAGTTGTGGACTTTCCTTGCCTGGAGACATTTCAAACCCGCCCGGATATGTTCCTGTGCAACTGGATCTAGGGGACCCTGCTGTGGCAGCGGGATTGGACTGGACGATCTTTCAAGGTTTCTTCCAATCCCTGATGTTCTGTGATTCTGTGAACATAGTGTTGCGACAGCACTGTAAGTCATCTTCAGCTTTCAAACTACTGTAAGGGATGTCCAGTTTTTGTACATGAAATAAGAGCTGCTTCAATACAGCTTCTCTGCAGACTGCATTCAATCATGTCGTTTCCCTGCCAGCCATCCTGTACTCTGAGGAGGCAGGTTCTCAGAGCAGTTCGGTTGAGAATATGAAAATGGAACTTAGGCTATTTACAGCAGCCCAGCACTGCACACCACCACCTCAGCACCGGCTCTGACACTCTCTGCTGGGTTGGAGTATCTGCAAATATTTTTACAAGGTAATTTATCCCCCACAACCTGCAAGCGCTTGCGGTCCAATCCCCACTAACGCTGCTCAGTGCTGCAGCACGAGAACTGTGGAAATGACAGAAGTTGTCAGATCACAGAAGAAATCCCACAATTCAGTACAGGTGATCCTTTGCTTTCAAGCACTTAAAGAGGACTGCAGATCTGCTGCTCTGCCTTGCAGGAAGGTTCTCACATCACGGCACAAGCGTCTGCCCGGGCAGCACGCTGTGCACGTTCTCCACACTGGAGAACCCAAGCAATTGTTTTGAGTTGATTTTTTTTCTGGTAATTGAAATATTCAAATCGTAAATCCACTGAAGGGCTAAGAAAGATTTTTAAACCCTACAAATTTTCATGAGCTGGGCTAAGAACAGCCGTTTCAAATGGTGTCTGATGCAGCATTCCCTTTTGTTTCAGATAGAGACTCTGTATTATTCTGAATTAGCAGAGAGAAGCTGTGTCTTAATGAAGTTTTTAGCACATTTCTTTATCTCTGAAAGCCTGAATCAAGTTTGCTACTGAAATTCTTATATTAAGTTTGCAATTCACTGAGTTTTGTGCATGTAATGGTTTGAGAGTTCTGGTGATCTTTGTCTGGAAAGCGCAGCCTGAATCTATGCACCTCTGTGAATGGAGGGTGTTTGAGCCAGGTAAAGGGACTTGGAGCTTCGATTTTGGGTCTCCAGCTCCGTCTTCTCCTTTGATACCATCTTCACTTCTAATCACAGCACATTAGGGATTAGAAGAGACATTAGGGATTGGATTAGAGAGTGGTCAGACACTGGAATGGGCTGCCCAGGGCGGTGGTTGAGTCACCACCCTGGATGTGTTCAAAAGACACTTAGATGCAGTGTTGGGGGATCTGGTTTAGGGGTGAACTTGCTGAGTAGGGTTGATGGTTGGGCTCGATGATCCCGGGGGTCTTGTCCAACCTGAATGATTCTGTGATTCTAACCCTCTTCTTTCTCCTCCTGATTTGGCACAGTACTTCCACCAAGTAATAAATAAATAAATAAATGAGAATCCACCTCCTCACCGCCTGTATCTCTCTCTGAGAAAGCTTACCTAAAGAATGTGCAGCTGTGGTTTTGGAGCTGAAAAATCTACCGAGTCCAAGGTCTCCGAGCTTTACTACCCCCGTGGCTGTAATGAACACATTAGCCGGCTTTATATCTGACAAAACAAAAGAGAAGTAATATTTTAAAGTCACAATGAGGTAACAAGTTACTGCTACATTCATAACAGAATGAGCGAAGCTTTTATTCACAGGTAATACTAGAGGTTGCAAGAGAAGCTACTGCTCTATTAATCACAGACTGAGCAAAGCTTCTACTCATAGGTAATATTAACACAATTTGGCTTTGCAGTTCAGAAAAAGCTAATCTAGGATTCAGGACCTCAAATTAGCTATTTTAATAGTGCAAACAAGCTTAAGCAAAAAAATTAAGAGCTACAGAAAGTATTTTTTAAAAAGGCAAATAAACAACAACATTAAAAAAAAAAAATCAACCCACCCACCATCCACCCAATAAAACCCATATTTGTTATTATTTTATATAAACAATATATAAGGACTTCCAGTAGTTTTACTAAAGCTTAGGGGAGACAGTCTTTAGATTAACTGCAGGTTAAAAAACTCACTGAAGGATTTTTTCTAGAGATTGCATTTTACTGTAGAACAACATGATTCTAGATAATGAAGGGAGTGGGACACCTCCCTGATGAGGAAAGGCTGAGGGAGCTGGGGCTCTGGAGCTTGGAGAAGAGGAGACTGAGGGGTGACCTCATGAATGTTGATCAGTATGTGAAGGGTGGGTGTCAGGAGGATGGAGCCAGGCTCTGCTCAGAGGCATCTAATGGCAGGACAAGGGGCAATGGGTATGAGCTGGAACAGAGGAGGTTCCACATAAACATGAGAAAGAACTTCTTCATGGTGAGAGTGACAGAGCACTGGAAGGGGATGCCCAGGGGGACTATGGAGTCTTTCACAGAGTGAAAGGTTTAGTAAAGATAAACCTTTGTCTTTACTTTAGTAAAGGTTTAGTAAAGACAAACATTTTGCTTACCTCTATGCATAACACGACGAGAATGCATGTGTTCCAAGGCACTGCACAGCTGAACAAAGTACTTCCAAACTGTTCTTTCAGGAATCAACCTCTTCTGTTTCTTAAAATGCTTAAATGAAAGAAAAAAAAAAAAGGATGGACATTGAATAAAAAAATTTAAAACTTTTAAAAGTTTTAAAATGTAAAAGTTTTAAAATTCAAACCTTGCATAAAGTCACTGAAGAAATGAAAATACAGAAAATCCTTAATTTAAAAACCATATAAAAGAGCCTCTCAACGTAACTATGAAAGGTTTAAAAATTTTCACACAAAAACCTTTTCCCTTCGATAATGCACAGATCATCAACACATCTGCTTACGCCACTCAGTGTATACGGTTACACATTGCATGAAGGAAATACAACTGCTGTCCCCCAAAAAGATGAGGTATTTAGCAATCTTCAGTGCAGGACTAATGCAGTCAGAACAGTCTAGCACAGTATGTGGCCACAGGGTGCCAGAGCCCTGGAAGGGGCTGCCCAGGGGTTTGTAGAGTCTCCTCTGGAGACGTTTAAAAGCCATCTGGCCATGTTTCTGCACGACTGGGTCTAGGCGATCCTGCTCTGGCAGGGGGTCTGGAGTAGATGATTTTTTGAGGTCCCGTCTAGTCCCTAAATGTTCTGTGATACTCAAGCACGCAAAGAAATTACAAGGAAAACATTGATACCAGCAAAATTTTAGGTTGAAAGCAAAGCACTCAGCTGTACTTCAGTAGCGCACGTGCACACAGGCTATGCTCTCACGAAGCAGTGTGTTAACACTCTGCATATAGCAAACGTTTATTACTCTGAGAAAAATAACGGTATATTCACCTACTACGGTAAAAGCTGCCACTGAGATGCTGACAGCTGCATCTACACGTTACAGAGATGTGCAGGAGTAGGAGAAAGATTTTGTTAAACTTGCCTCGCAAAACGCATCACTCATACAAGGATCCTAACGTTTCGCCAGCATGTTTTTAGTTACAGGGATTACTTCAAAAAGCATTTTCATTTAAATGAGGCAAAAGCATATCAATTACTTTAAATATAAGTTTCTCTCGGTCTTGGCCCGAATCCAAACAAACGCTGGGTATCTGCTCTCCCAATAGCTGGATTTGCATATCAGAGGATTGTTTGATGTCAACAGGAAGACGGAGACAGGTTTTCTTCTCATTTAAAAACAAATACACAATACGTGTGAGTGTGTGCACATGAAAGCGCAGTCCCTCCATTTCAAATGTACACTGAAATGATTTTAGTTCTAGCTAGGTACTTCACTCAAACAGTATGAATTGTTTTTTTAACTCAAATATAAGCACAAGCATCGATGAAGACTAGATGGTCATTTGAGGTCCTTTCCAATCCCTAATGTTCTGTGATTCTGGAAAACAACAGTCATAAAAAGTCTGAAACAAGACGATTTTCTACTACAGATTTTTCCATTCTGATGGACTTGAAGTACTTAAAGTGGAATAAAATGTTAGAAGAGTATTTGTACATGAATACTTGGAAACGACTCTGATGTACTTAAAGTGTATCTATACTTATACCTAGCTATGCTGACAGTGTATCTTAAAGATAAATATTACACTTATATCTCAATACATATAATATATATTACAAATACATATTATATATGTTATCTATATTACAAATGTATGTAATATATATTATCTATTACCTGTATCTTAATATATAATATTTATTATGTATTATATTTAATACATTAAACATTATATATATAATCATAGTATACAGACAAATAATTATATATAATACGTATCACAGAATCACAGAATATTAGGGTTTGGAAGAAACCTCGAAAGATCATCCAGTCCAGTCCCCTGCCACAGCAGGATCACCTAGATCCAGTCATTAGGGATTGGAAAGGACCTTAAAAGATCATCTAGTCCAATCCCCCACCACCCCAGCAGGATCCCCTAGATCCAGTCGGCAGGGGAACATGGCCAGGAGGGTTTTAAACGTCTCCAGAGAAGACTCCACAACCCCCCTGGACAGCCCCTGCCAGGACTCTGTTACCCTTAATGGGAAGAAGGTCCTTCTCAGATTGATGTGGAACCTGTGAAACCTCCTCTGTTCCAGCTGCCACCCACCACCCCTTGTCCTATCATTGGGTGCCCCTGAGCAGGGCCTGGCTCCATCCTGCTGACACCCACCCTTCACATATTGATCAACATTCATGGGGTCACCCCTCAGTCTCCTTTCTTCCAAGCTCAAGAGCCCCAGCTCCCTCAGCCTTTCCTCAGCAGGGAGCTGCTCCCCTCCCTTCACCACCTCTAAGGCTCTGCGCTGGGCTCTCTCCAGCAGCTCTGTCCCCTTCTGGAACTGAGGGGCCCGAACTGGGCACAAGATTCCAGATGCAGTCTGACCAGGGCAGAGTGGAAGGGAGGAGAACCTCCCTCGATCTGCTAACCACCCCCTTTCAGATCCACCTAGGATGCCATCTCTGTCTCCAAGAATGAAAATCACAAGAAACTCCTCTGAAGAGTTCTCACAACATCAGCACAGGCCCGACTGCAATTCAGTCATTTAACGCAACTGCAAACGTTTGCGGTCACAGATTCACTGCTCAAAAGCCCTAAGGAGCTTTCAGGTAGGCAGGTTATGTATCACCAGTTCAGCTTTTCATCCCTTTTTACAGAATGAGTGAGCAGTTTCATTATGGGAAAATGGAACTCTCCTGGCTTTTCTCTAATGAATTGCTGAAGGAAAAATTAAATCTTGTCCAAATGCTTCCATCCTAGTGAAGTTAAATATAGCTACCACGCAGTTAAACAGCAGATGCCATTCAGCTTCTTGGAGGCACAAAAGGAATCCGTGAGAGACAGGGGGAGAAGAACTTGAAAATCAGTATAAAAAGAACGGAATAATATTATACTGAGTATCTCAAGATGAGGCTTTAAAGGTCAAATTCGAAAAGCAGAAGTCACAGCAATCAGCAAATAGTCTTAACGAAGCTTAACGAGCACAGTTCAGAGAACGCACCTGAAGGAAATACCCAGGACTAGGTTTGGCTTTTATGAGAAAGTTAAGAGCTTTCTGCAGAGGACTCAAGAACAGGGAGCACAGACAACTTCAACGCTATTAGAGATTTTGGATACGACCGCCTGTGTGTGTCAGCAACCAGGCTTGCAAAGAACTGAGCATTCAGTTCTGACATTGGTGTCTCACAACTTTAACGATTCATGTAGCTTGCTTAGACTTCACTGAATAGGAAACACAAACAGGAACAAATTTTTAAAATATTCAAAAAATGAGGATTTAAGGAGGAAACTGGAGTAGAGAAAGCTAGAGGCACATGAACAGAAAGATTACAAACTGCTAGTCTAAATCATTTTGCAGAAGCATTATTTGCTAAAAAAAACAACACAAAATCATCTGAAACTGTGAAACAAGCCCACAGGAACATATCACAGAATCGCAGAACATTAGAGATTGGAAGGGACCTCCAAAGATCACCCAGTCCAATGCCCCCACCACAGCAGGATCCCCTAGATCCAGTCCCACAGGAACATATATTCTGCCCCTGTATTCTGCACTGGTTAGGCCGCACCTTGAGTACTGTGTCCAGTTCTGGGCCCCTCAACTTAAGAA
>JAOXOE010000001.1:47771141-47785516 GCA_028565055.1 Phoeniculus purpureus
TGGAAAAGCCCTCTGAGCTCATCCAGCCCAGCCCAGGACCTAACATCACCACATTGGCCAGACCAGGGCACTAAGGGACACAGCCAGGCTGTCCTTCAACACCTCCAAGGGTAGGGACTCCACTACTGCCCTGGACAGTCCATTCCAGGCTCCAATCAGCCTGTGAGGAAGGGCTTTCTAACATCCAACCTAACCCTCCCCTAATGCAGTCTCAGGCCCTGCCCTCTGGTCCTGGCACTGGTTGCCTGGGAGAAGAGCTTGACCCCTGCCTGACTACAGCCTCCCTTGAGGGAGTTGTAGAGAGGGAGAAGATACCCCCTGAGTCTCCTATTCCCTAGGCTAAACACCCCCAGATCCCTCAGCCTCTCCTCATCAGCCTTTCCCTCCAGTCCTTTCCTCAGCCTTGTTGGTGGGTGTAAGCTGGACCAGAGGAGGTTCCACACCAATCTGAGAAGGAACTTCTTCCCAGCGAGGGTGACACAGCACTGGAAGGGGCTGCCCATGGGGGTTTGTGAAGTCTCCTTCTCTGGAGACGTTTAAAACCTGCCTGGATGTGTTCCTGTGCGACTGGATCTAGGTAATCCTATTGTGGCAGTGGGATTGGACTGGATGATCTTTAGAGTTCCCTTCCAATCCCTAATGTTCTATGATTCTGCTTATGCTCAGGAACGAAGGTAGATCCTTTTGCTTCCTTGTGTATGTGGATACAACTCCACACTGTTTGCATTGCCGTGTCAAATGTCAGCAGCACTGTTTGGGATAATAACGTATTGCCTTCCAGGAAATATATGATGGTTTTTTATCATGCTGCTGTAAAATTGTGGCTGTGCTTATTTACAAAAGGTATAGTTTGTGCTGTGATTGGAGTATGCTATCAGAGACAGAATTTTCCCATCAGATCTGATGCACTTTCAGTCTTATATTTTCTTGCTGATGTTTTATTCCAATAAACATAAAAAAACCTAGCAGTGACAATTATGGAAACTAATGCAATGTACACCAGTTGCCTTTCAGCAATGTTTGACTGTTCTTGTGTAGCTGCTTTCTGTGTGCTGACTTACTTGTTGCAAGTGAAATTACTTCAAAGAAGTGCTAGTGACTAGTTGAGTCAAGAAAAACACTGTGTTTAATGGTAAATAGAGTAGTTTTTAATGACAGAGCATGGTTTTGTGCAGCAAAGACAAAGCTAATTGCTTAATGTCTTTAAAACGCTATGAAGGAGTCAGCTGGTAAATACCTCAGTGTGCTGAGATCATGCCTGGTTTGTTAGCTTACTCCAGGTACCAGTCTAGGTTGGGAACCGACCTGTTGGAGAGCAGTGTAGGAGAAAGAGACTTGCTGGTCCTGGTGGACAGCAGGTTGACCGTGAGCCAGCCATGGGCCCTTGTGGCCAAGAAGGCCAACAGCATCGTGGGGTGGATCAGAACGGGGGTGTTTAGCAGATCGAGAGAGGTTCTCCTCCCCCTCTACTCTGCCCTGGTAAGACCACATTTGGAATATTGTGTCCAGTTCTGGGCTCCTCAGTTCCAGAATGACACAGAACTGCTGGAGAGAGTCCAGCGCAAAGCCACAATGATGAAGGGAGTAGAACACCTCCCTGATGAGGAAAGGCTGAGGGAGCTGGGTCTCTTTAGCTTGGAGAAAAGAAGACTTGAGGGGTGGTGACCTCTTCAATGTTGATATATATGTGAAGGGTGGGTGTCAGGAGGATAAAACTGGGATCTTCTCAGTGGCATCTAATGATAGGACAAGGGGCAATGGGTATCAGCTGGAGCATAGGAGGTTCCATATCAATCTGAGAAGGACCTTCTTCCCTGTGAGGGTGGCAGAGCCCTGGAATATACTGCCCGGGGGAGTTGTGGAGTCTCCTTCTCAGGAAACACTTAAAACCCGCTTGGATGTGTTCCTATGTGACTTGGTCTAGGTGATCCTGCTGTGGTGGTGAGATTAGACTAGATGATCTTTGGAGATCTCTTCCAATCCCTAATGTTTTGCGATTCTATGAGTGGGTTTGGCACTTTCTGTACTGGAGTTCAGCACACCTAGCATGGAGTTGCTATCACATTTTCAGTAGTGTAAAACCATCAGAGTCTTCCAACTTGTGTGTCAATTCCCTTTCCTCCCTCAGCACATTGCTGAGAAGGTGCTTGGAAACTTCACAGACCTCTTGAAAATTAAACCAGTCACCCTAAATGCTCTTTTGCCCTTGCTGCAGCACTGGGCAGCATGTTACCTGCTCGGTGCTTGTCCGCAAGCGTGGCTCCCTGGGCAGCTGGGTGTGTTGCTAGTGCTGCTCACCCCCACCACAGTGCACACTTCCTTTCTTCCACCCACTTCCCCCTCCCCTGCCTTGGTTTCACACCTCTGCTCCAAAGTTCACATTGTCCTCTGTCTTTCTCTCCCCCCACCCTTACTTTCTTTTTAACAGCAGGAAAGAATTTCATACACACCTCCAGCGAGCCCCATACCAAATTACACTTCATCACCGCTACATGTCTCAGCGCCTCGATCGATCAGGATGGAGGAAGACGCGATCAGACTGCCGGCACACCTGCGTGAGTATCAGTGCAGAGGCTTCTTACGTTTTTGGTTCTATTTTTATGTGTTTAGGCTTTGTTTTTTCCCAAAAGTTCTAGTGGGCTTGGTTTGTGTTAAAGACTCTTTTTAACTGTCCACAGTCAGTTCTGTGGTTAAGGGTATCAGGAAATCAAAACCACAGTACACTGTATCCTCCCCCCGTCCTCTGCAGTCCCTTTCAAAGGTTTGACTCGTTTCTTGTCACAGGCATGAACATGGAGGGTTTATTTGGATGAGAAATGTTGAATTTCCTTCTATGGTGTAGAAGTCGCTGAGTGATGTACTGTGACACAAGGGCAGAGTTGCACGCTCTGTGACAAGTGGAATGCATTTGTGCTGTGGGTGGTTTTCACATTGTCACAGGTCCCAGCGTTAAATGCTTCCGGTACCCAGGCTTTCTGTTTACTACAGACTGTCCTGACAGGCAGTGGGAAAGGAGGAAGAGTGAGCACCAAAGGATGCTGCAAAGGAGGAAGGACATATCACTGACATTGGAGCAAAAACTGGAGCTGGGGGCAAGGCCATGGCCAAGCCAAGGGCATGTTTGCCACAGAGTTTGAATCAGTGAGATAGGATGGAGACAAGGAAGAGTGGAATTTTCCTTTTTGGATGGGGAAGCAGTTCTGATGTTCTAAGTAAACTCTTGTCGGGTGTTATGTTCCTGGGGTACGCAGCTTTTGTACACTTCAGTCTGACAAACAGGTTTGGGATCTCAGGAGGAAAAAAAAGTCTGTTTATCACAAGACATTTACATTCCTGTCCTCAGTTGTCTTCCAGCCGTGCACCTTTTCCTGAGTGCAGACTACGCTTCCAGTGCTTCTGTAATCGTGTGCTTGCTCCTGTGCTGGCCACTGAGTAGCTATTCCCCACGGTCCCTTATTTCCCTGCATGTGTCCTGCATGGTCTTGTTTTTGCTTGCTGCTGCCTCTTGCTCTTTTCTGCCTGTTCTGTTCTCAAAAGGTAGCCCAGGTTACCTTTTCTTTGCTTTCTGACAGGAATAGGAGCTGGTTCTGCAGCATTTTTGACTGACTGGTCACTATCCACCAGCTCCCATGCCTGGGAAGGATTTGTTGCCACACTTACAGGGCATTTCTGTGCTTCGCCCAAAGCTCAGATGCACCAAGCCCAGTACAGAGGTGGTTTTTCTCCAGCAGTTTTTTTTTCCCCACTGGTGCTTTTAGTTTTCTAATACCTTCCCCTGCTCCTTGTTGCAATAGTTGGTACTCTGCTTCTGCTGTGAGAGCCACTGGCTCTCCTCCCTACAGCTATGTCCATGGCTGGCTTTCCAATTACTTACTGCCTTTCCCCCACTGTATCTGGCAGATGCACAAAGCAGGAAGGCAGAGACCCTTGATAGTGAAACAGATAAGGCACTGTTCTCTACCTGCTTCCTTCCCATCAGCTAGCCAGCATGCTCTGTAGCGTGGAGCTTATAAGGTTTCATCTTAGTGCAAATGGTCCAATATATTTTAGGTGCAACCAGATTTTCTGCTTTCTTTTTCTTCTGATTTACACATTTTTTAGTTTGCAAAGAGGCTTCTTTCCCGTTAGAATTTCCACACCAGTCTGACTTCCTGTTATGTATAAACACAGATGATTGCTACGTATCTGTGGAACAGTCTTCCTTAAAGTTAGTGTCTCAGGTCACAGACAACGTGGAGCATGCTTATGTAGCTCTACTGTATTTGGCACTGGTGAGGCCACATCTTGAGTACTGTGTCCAGTTTTGGGCACCTGAATACAAGAGAGATCTGGAGGTGCTGGAGTAGGTACAGAGAAGGGCCTGGAGAATCAGCTTATGAGGAGAGATTGAGAGAGTTGGAGCTGTTTGGTTTAAGGTAGAGGAGTCTAAAGGGAGACCTTATCACTCTACAACTCCCAGAAAGGACATTGTGGAGAGGTTGGTGCTGGTCTCTTCTCACAAGCAATTAGTGATAGAACGAAAGGGAAAGGGTTCAAGTTACAACAGGGTAGGTTTAGACTCAGTATTAGGAAGAATTTTTTCCCAGAAAGGTTGATTAGGCACTGGAATGGGCTTCCCAGGGAGGTGGTTGAGTCGCCATCCCTGGATGTGTTTCAAGATGGTTTGGATGAGGTGTTGAGTGGTGTGGTTTAGGGGTGACCTTGTAAGGTAGGGTAGAGGGTTAGACTCAATGATCCCGGAGTCTTTTCCATTTCCAGCCAGTGATTCTGTGGTCACAGTCCTTGTCATTGTCAGTGTAGCTCAGTATACAGTCAGTATCAACCCAAACAGTCCCCAACAAGCTGTAAGAACCACTGTTTGAAGTGTATATATTCATAGCTAGGCCAGAAGGGACTGTTACGAATTCCTGAGATGGTCTCTGGTATAAAATGAGTTACAGAACTTGACCGAGTAACTGCTGTGTTTAGGTCCAGTAACTGAGCTACAACACATTATGGAGAGAGATTATGCTTTTTGTAATACTTTGGTGATGGGGAGAATCCAAGGACTCTAGATATTCTTTCAATGCTTAATTATCCTCCTTATTTGCTTTTTTTAAGTGCCCTATTTATAGTTTGAATTAGTCAAGCTTCAGTTTTGAACTATTAGATCTCATTATCTCCTTTCCTGCTTAATACTGTTAAAAGACGACTCCTGATCTAGGTGCTTTTAGATAAAGTCACTTCTTAACCTTTTATTGGCTGAACTGAATATAAAGAGAGTTCTTAAATCTGTCAGTCTTCACATAAAGCTTCTAGATTTCAATTCTCTTTGTGTCATCTCTCTGAACTGTTTCCCACTTCAGACCTCCTCCTTAAAGAAGAACTGAAGATTGTATTTGAGGAGTAGTCTTCCTAATGCCAAGTATAGAAGTAACTAAGTGCCATTTGGGTCTTGGATCATGAGATTTTAGAGGTATTAACATGGGATTTTGCAATTCCTGCATGAACTGTTGTTCTTCGGATTTGCTTAGCTGTTGTTTTTTGAGAGAGAGCTGTGTCTGGGAGATGACTTTGGTCCTTAATCCTTTAAAAGTCAGGCAAAGTAGCTTATTTCTGGTGCAGGGTGTGGTACTGTGTGTGAAGACTTGGTTTAGATCCACAAAGTATGAGAATTTCCTAGGTGTTCACCTTATTGTTCTTTGTGTTGAAGTGTAATTACCTCTTGAAACCCTCACTGAGTCCAGTGCAGCACGGAGACAGGGTTATTCTTCTCCAGTCATACACAGAGCCAGTAGCTTGTAAGGCCCGGACTCATTCTGTGGTTCCATGACATTTGGATGTGGTAGTGTTTACTGAAATGAAGGCAGAGTTTAGGCTGTCCCACACATCTTCAGTTCTGACAGTTCAAGAGCTGTGCTGTAGGTGCAGCCGAAAGCAGTAGCAGGCCCCAGTGAAGGTAGAACTGGGAACAAACTTTTCAGGTACAACATATTCAAAGAGTGTTGTGTCTTCCTGTGAGCAATTCCACTGTTTCTAGTGTTGAAGAGCAGTCTGAACCTGGTAATAGCCAATAGTTTAGGACAATTAGTGGACCAATCTCCTTTGTTATGCCATAAATTATTTCTCACTGTTTGCTGGGTCTCAGCTGTGCTGATGCAGTGACTGGAAAAGGGAGGAATGCAAAATTAACAAGGTTGGAATGCAGAGCCCTCTTTGCCGCAAGCATGCACAGGAGGATTCCTTTTCTGCTGTCAACTCAGACAGAAACACAGAGAAACCCCTTTTCCTGGGTGTGATATGAGTGTGCTCTGTCCCCTTCTCACACAGCCCTTCCTGTTTTGATTAGCAGCTTTCTTCCCAGATGGACTTGCTTGTGTAGAAGTACCGTGTATTCAATCAGCTCTAAAGCTCTGGGAGAGGGAGAATCAATTTCTTGTAATACATACCTTTCTCTGATGCTGTGCTTCTCAGTAAGAGACTTTTGACCCAGACTTCTAAACATCCTTGTTTGCCTAACATCCGTCTCTTACGTAGTAACCAAGTATTGAGGGAATCGCTCAATAAACTATCGGGGGAGCTGAAGAGTGTGCTTTCCTCTATTTTTCAGGCGTGTAATCAGGAAGCAGTGGGGTTACTAGTTTGTTCATTGTGCCTGTTGTGGCAGCTCTGCAGTCTATCTGATCTGCTAGACTGCACTAGTGTCATAGAAGAAGGGTTTGAAAAATGCAGATTCCTTGAAAACTAAAGATTCAAAGACAAGCAAGTTTCATTTTCACATCAAGCTCTTCATTTGGTGCCTTGTGTGCCCTTGGACATCTTGTTTTAGTGTCCTCTTTTACATTTCGAAAATTAGTACAGTGGCTGCCCAGGTACCGTGATAATGAAGAGCGCTGAGGTAGGTGGAACTCTTTCCACAGAATCACTCTGGTTGGAAAAGACCCTTGAGATCATAGCATCCAACCATCTATCCTACCTTACAAGGTCACCCCTAAACCACATCCCTCAACACCTCATCCAAACCATCTTGAAACACATTCAGGGATTGTGACTCAACCACCTCTCTGGGAAGCCCATTCCAGTGCCTGACCACCCTTTCTGGGAAAAAAGTCTTCCTAATATCAAGTCTAAACCTCCTCTGTTGTAACTTGAACCTCTTCCCTCTCGTTCTATCACTAATTGCTTGTGAGAAGAGACCAGCAACAGCCTCTCCATAATGTCCTTTCTGGGGGTTGTAGAGAGTGATGAGGTCTCCTCTCAGCCTCCACTTCCTCAAACTAAAGAGCCCCAGCTCTTTTAATCTTTCCTCATAAGATTTATTCTCCAGACCCTAAATACCCCTTCTCTGAGGAAATGTACTTCGTATTATGATGGAGAAAGGAGGAGGAGGAAACAACACTACTGTCAGGGCTCCACTTTTAAAAATGTATATTGCTATTAATTATGCTGCTTCTCTTATTAGTCCTCTGTCACCTGTTAATTATTCTACAGTATTGGCCAGCAGCTGGAAGGCCACTGAAGCAGTAAGCGTATTGTTAGTATAATATTCAATGCATTGAACTGAGACTATGTAGGGTTAAAAAACAGCCCCTTCGGCCTGAGCCGCATTAAGAGTGGCAAGCAACAAAAATATTTCCTTTGGAAGGATCTTTGCGGAACAAAATTGACTGACGCGCATGCAAGGAAAATACACTCAAAGCTGCGTAAAACAAAGGGACTGTGAGGGGTGGCCAGGATATCAAATTAGTGACTGTGAGACTAATCCTGGTCCTGGTGAAATGAGTGTTTACGCAGATTTTAGTGGGATCTGGAGTGGCTTCTTTTTCAGATTGTTTGAATTTCAGGCTTCTTCGAGCCCCCTTTGATCACTGTGGCTACTTAAACCTTGGTCTTCCATCTTGTGGTTCTTTATATAGAATCATTATGGCTGGATAGGACCTCCAGGATCAAGTCCAGCCCTCAGCTCAACATTTCCCTAATCCCTATACTATGGCCTCAAGTGCTCTAGCTACTCAATTTTTAAACACCTCCAAGGATGGAGACTCTACCACATCCCTGGGCAGCTGGTTCAGTGCCCAACCACACTCTCAGGAAAGAACTTCTTCCTAAGATCCAATCTAAACCTCTCCTGATGCAACTTGAGGCCATCTCCCCTTGACTTTCCTTCTTATTTGCTTTTCACCTTATACTTGATTCTGTCTTTAGGTAGCTAGTCCTTTCATAAAGAGTCTTATCCTTCTACAAAAAAAAAATCCAGCCCGTCAAAACAACAATCAACAGCCCCCTCCCCCTGAAAAACAGAGCCAACAGTGTCCCTGCTTGCTACCACTTGACTGTTTGCAGTATTTAATCTTCTTTAATCTTCTTTGTCTCCCACTGTGGTTGCTTCTTGCACATTTATAATTGTGAGCTGTGCGGGGCAGGGTGCATCTGCATCCTCTGTTCGTTCAATTCATAACTCATAATAATCTGACAGCGTGACTGGGCTGTTGAAATGCCAGCCATCCTGTCAGACTATTCCTCTAGACAGCCCTAGTGAAGTGACTGGACCTGGCTCCTTCGTGGTTGAATTACATCTAGATGTTAGGAGATACTGGTTATTCCTGCCTCTTACCTTCCTGCCTGTTCCACAGGCAGCCTCAGGTGCTCTTCTGAATTTAACTCATCTACTCCAGCCTGCTTCCTGGGTGTTTCTCACCTAGTGAGGTCTTACAGTAAATCTCAGCCATGCTAATCACATGGAGAAGCAGTTTGGATGGATAGGAAGCCCAGTCTCAGATTCACTTGTGCACCATGTCTGGGCACAACAGATGTAGCTACCCCACTTGATAGAGCTGTATCTGCCATTCATTGTACTGGAAAAAGTGAAACATCATTCCTGATGCAGCTGGGAAAGCTGTGGCCTTTGCATCAGGAGAATCCTTCACTTTTTTCTGGTCTCTCTTCCTCACCTGTGGGAAACTTGAGTGCTTATCACTGGGTTTGCATTGGGAGGTGACTTGGGGCTGCCTTTGATGTAAGCAGCTGGTGAGTTGAACCCTGTATCTGTTGTCTTACTGCTCCTTTATACTCTAGTAGAGGTATCCAAGTTAAGTATGGAAAAAAAAAGCTGTTGTGATGGGCCAGCGCTTTGAGCTGTTTTCTGCTTCTTGAGAGAGACAAGTTACTTGCCCTGGCTGTCCCCAGTGGAAGTGTGTACAGGGATGAGATGCTTCCTGCCACAGTGGGGAATTGCAGAGCTGTCCTGAAGTGAGAGGGCCAAGAGACCTGTGCTTCAGGATATAGAGAGCCAGCAAGTTGAGAGTCATAGTGGTGCCAGGTGGAATCTGTTAGGCTCTTGGAAAGCTTCATTTCAGAGTTTTAAACCTTTGATACACAGACTTGTCTCTATTCAGATTGGAAAGAGAGCTGTCTCACTTTAATATGAGAGTCAAGCCAATCCCTTGTGGAGTTCCCCTGGAAAGTGTGGTGAGGAATAAGAAGCAAAAGCAGCAGGACATTTATGGTATTGTTGGGTTTGAAGCATTTTTAGCTTTGTCTTAAAGGGACACTGGCAAGATCAGCAAACCTAAAATTAGCTTGCTTTTCTCTTTTCATCCCAAATATGCCTGTTAAACTTGTGTTACAGACACTTCCATATTCCTAGTTTTGTTTTCTTTTAAGAAATATAATTAAAGAACCTGGCGTTCATAAATTGCCTTACAATTAAAGAAAACACAGAATTGAAACTGTGTGCAAGCCATGACTTAACAACTCCACAGTAACAAACCATTGTGTGATGAACGCCTCACAGCAAAACGCAAATGTGATGGAAACCCCTGAGGAAACAACACAGCTTACATGTGACATCCACTCTCCTAATAAAAACCAGAGCTGAGCCTCTCAAAGTTACACAGAATCACAGATCATTAGGGTTTGGGAGGGACCTTGAAAGATCATCTAGTCCAATCCCCCTGCCACAGCAGGACCACCTAGACCAAGCCGCACAGGAACACGTCCAGTTGGGTTTAAATGTCTCCAGAGGAGACTTGACAACCCTCCTCAGCAGCCCCTTCCAGTGCTCTATCACCCTTGCCATGAAGAAGATCCTTCTCATATTTATGTGCAACCTTCTATGTTCCAGCTGACACCCACTGCCTCTTGTCCTATTGTTAGATGACACTGATCAGAGCCTGGCTCCATCCTCCTGACACCCACCCTTCCCATATTTATCAACATTGAGGTCACCCTTCAGTCTCCTTTTCTCCAAGCTTAAGAGACCCAGCTCTCTCAGCCTTTTCTCATAAGGGAGGTGTTCTACTCCCTTCATCACTTTTGTGGCTTTGTACCTGGACAGTGTCCAGCAGCTCTGTGTCCTTCTTGAACTGAGTGGCCCAGAACTGGACACAATATTCCAGATGTAATCTCACTGCGGCAGAGTAGCAGGGGAGAAGAACCTCTCTCAATCTGCTAACCACCCCCATTCTGATCCACCCAGGATGTTGTTGGCATTCTTGGCCGCAAGGGCACATTGCTGACTCATGGACAATTGGAAGCTGACAGCACTGTCCGCCATAGAGAATGGCGCTTAGTGTTTGAGGAGATGGCTGTCACAGCTTTGAGTACCAGGGTTTAATGGAGTACTTCACGTGTATGCACACGGAGACAATGTTTATGCGATGCCCTTTACGAGAGGATGGATTTCCTTCTGCTGTAATTGTATGTCTTCGGTGCTAGCACTTCTGGTCCTTTACAAACATAGCCTAACAAAATGCCCATTAAATGGGATTTTGTGTCCATTTTACCACTCCCCATTTTACTCCTGGAGCAGAAGGATTAAATTATGAGTAAATTTGTTGAAGAAATTTTTGGTTAAATGATTTAATCCAGATTTAAACACCAAGACAGTCTTCTCAAGATCATTTCCCAAAGTTACTTGGGTAAGGTAGTCACTTGTGCATCAGCCATTCCACTGTTGTAGTTGCTTGTGTGCTGTCATTGATGAACGTGCTTGAATGTGCTTGCTGCTCACGTGAAATGTTTTGTGCAGCACCAGCACACTGCTGTTAATGTAGCAGTGAGCCTTGCTAAAGAAATTACGAGTTCTGTAGTTAATAGCCTTGTGGTTGATGATGTTGTGATTTAATAGTCACTGCTGACTGGCTTTACAGAGTCAAAGCATTCGGATACTTGCTCAGCTCCCTATCTTTGCTTGTGATACTCATACCATGGGACTGGCCCTAAGCACATGGCTTTATTACTGCATGTACCTGTCTGATTTTGATCTCCATGTACTTCTGTATCCCACTGAAAAAGTGTTCGTTCTTGCACTTGGCAGCAGGATCAGGTAGCTCTTATGGGCCAGAAAGTGAAAACATTAAATTATACTGTGACAAGTTAAAATGAAATTAAGTTCTTTAATGATTGACCTACATATCCTTTCTGCCTGTGGAGTCCACAGGTGTAGAATGGGCTGTTCTGCAATCACTGAAGAGGTAGGATGAGTAATTCTCAGTTACTTGGAACAGCACTTCAGGCAAAGAAAGCCAGTTGAATCCTGGGATGGATCAAGAAGAGTGTGTCCAGCAGATCAAGGGAGGTTCTACTCTGCCCTAGTGAGTCCACATCTACAACATTGTCAGGTTCTGTCCTCCCCAGTTCAAGACAGACAGAGATCTGGTTGAAATAATCCAATGGAAGGCCATGAGGATGATTAAGGGACTGGAGCACCTACCTTATGAGAAGAGATTGAGAGACCTGGGGCTTTTCAGCTTAGAGAGGAGAAGACTACAGGGGGATTCAATCACTGTCTATAAGTCCATGAGGGCTGGATGTCGATAAGAAAGAGACAATCTCTTCTCACTTGCACTCTGGGATAGGACAAGGGGCAATGGATGTCAGTTGGAGCATTTTGACGCATTGGACTAGGTAATCTTTTGAGGTCCTTTCCAATCCTAATGTTCTGTGATTCTTTGAACAAACCAGTTGTAGTGAGCAACATGAGAGTCGGTTCTTTCTAGAATCTGTCACTGTGGCAGATGCTGTTTTGCAAGGATAAGCTCTACAAACAGGCTAGTTTCACAAAGAAGTAGTGTAGTACTGGTAATGAAACCGTACTCTCAGCATCCTGCAACAAAGGTTTATCTTCTTAACTTGATATATTCTTAGCATTCTTCCTCTTTCAGTTCTCTAGCAACATTCGTTTTTTAATATGTCCCTCAGGTGTCTTAAAGCTTCTTCTCTGCAGAACAGACCTCCCAAAGGGGCTGTGACCTAGTCAGAGCACTGACATTTTATTTTAAACCTGCCAGCAGCAGAAAAACCACATCATGTTTTTGAAGGGAAATTTCCTTTTTGGGGTTTTGAATCCCTGAAAGAATTTCCGATGTAGACAGACAGTAATTCCCAGCTACATACTTCCTGATAAGGAAACAGCTCAAATAGATGCAGCTATAAATAGCTACCTTTTAATTTTTTTTTAAATGTAGGGATTTTTTTGGCTAAGCTTTGCTTTCGAACTGTTGAAAGAAAGGGACAGTGTAGGATAAGAATCTCAGAACACCCCAGACATCAGTATAGGTTGAGGACTGACCTGTTGGAGAACAGTGTAGGAGAAAGGGACCTGGGGCTCCTGGTGGACAGCAGGATGACCATGAGCCAGCAATGGGCCCTTGTGGCCAAGAGGGCCAACCACATTCTGTGGCAGATTAGGAGGGTGGTTAGTAGATTGAAAGAACTTCTCCTCCCCCTCTACTCTGCCCTGGTGAGACCACTTGTGGAGTACTGTGTCCAGTTCTGGGCCCCTCAGTTCCAGATGGAGACAGAACTGCTGGAGAGTGTCCAGCGCAGAGCCACAAAGATGGAGTAGAACACCTTCCTTATGAGGAAAGGCTGAGGGAGCTGGGTCTCATGAGCTTGAGAAAAGGAGACTGAGAGGTGACCCCATTAATGTTAACAAATAGGGAAAGGGTAGGTGTCACAAGGATGGAGCCAGGCTCTTCTCAGTGGCATCTAATGATAGGACGAGAGGCAATAGGTGTCAGCTGGAACAGAGGAGGTTCTACATAAACATGAGAAGGAACTTCTTCCCAGTGAGGATGACTGAGCACTGGAATGGGCTGCCTATGGGGGGTTGTAGAGTGTCCTTCTCTGGAGATGGTTAAAACCCACCTGGATGTGTTCCTGTGCGACTTCATCTAGGCAGTGCTGCTGTGTCAGGGAGATTGGACTAGATGATTTTCCAAGATTCCTTCCAATCCCTAATGTTCTCTGATTCTGTGAGTTGGCACCCCTTTGCTGTCTAAATCAACAAATTGAGATCTTAATCTGCACCTATACACTTAATTACACAATGGCTTAGATGTTCCTGCTCATCCTTCTCACAATACTATAAAAGAAAAAACACCCTTTTATATGGTAAACAAAACTGCGTTTTGCCTCCTAACAAGGGGAAAGTATTAACCTGTTTTAGGTAGAACTAATGCTTTTGCTATGTGTCAGTATCTTTCAGCTTCTCTTTAGGTTGGTTTGTTATGGTGCTTTGTTATCTCAGAGTTAGTAGCATTATCATCTACTCCTTTTTTCCCATGTTTCCTGTGGCTGTGCTACAGCTAATTCATAGACTTTTTCTAAACGTAATTGGCTGGGACAGTTTTGTGCAGTTTGTTTCTGAGCCTTCTGTCATGGTCCATGCAAGGTGAACTTGTGTAGCCTCTTTTACTGTGATCTCAAAGTGCAAAACACCAAGGCTTCTCCAAAGAGGAGGGTCCGAGTGCGCTCCCTGGAGGCAGTGGCTATTGGCCAGGAGGGATATTCTGCAATTATAATGAGCAGAATCCACCAGAAATCCCAGATTTCTTCATCGATGTCAAGGTGTCCCCTCGGTGATCAGTCTTCCTTGACAGTCTAATGTTACCTGTTCCATGCCAGGTACCAGGGAAATAGTACCACACAATTAGGTGTTCCTGGCTCTTCCTGCTACGATTGTTTGATCAGTTTTCAGTGTACCTTCTTGTACCTTAGTGTCCAGTTCTGACACAGAACTGCTGAATAGAGTCCAGCGCAGAGCAACAAAGATGATGGAGTAGAACACCTCCCTTATGAGGAAAGGCTGAGGGAGCTGAGTCTCTGGAGCTTGGAGAAGAGGAGACTGAGGGGTGACCTAATTAATGTTTATAAATATGTAAAGGGTGGGTGTCAGGAGGATGGAGCCAGGCTCTGCTCAGTGGCATCTAATGATAGGACAAGGTGCAATAGGTGTGAGCTGGAACAGAAGAGGCTCCACATGACTATGAGAAGAAATGTCTTCCTAGTGAGGGTGCCAGAGCCCTGCCCAGGTGGGTTGTGGAATCTCCTTCTCTGGAGACATTTAAAACCCATCTGGATATGTTCCTGTGTGACTTGGTCTAGGTGATCCT
>JAOXOE010000001.1:47792773-47807827 GCA_028565055.1 Phoeniculus purpureus
CCTTATGAGAGAAGTCTGAGGGAGCTGTGTCTCTTGAGCTTGGATTTGAGGAGACTGAGGGGTGACCTCATTAATGTCTATAAATATGTGATGGTTGGGTGTCAGGAGGATGGAGCCAGGCTCTTCTCTATGTCATCTAGTGATAGGACGAGGAGCAATGGGTGTAAGCTGGAACATAGGAGTTTCCATATAAATATCAGAAGGAACTTCTCCAGCACTCTCACTGTGAAGTGCTGGAATGGGCTGCCCAGGAGGTTGTGCAGTCTCCTTCTCTGGAGACATTTGAAACTCGCCTGGATATTTTCCTATACAACTTGGTCTAGGTGATTGTGCTGTTGCAGGGAGATTGGATTAGATGATCTTTTGAGGTCCCTTCCAATCCCTAATGTTCTGTGATTCTGTGAGAGAAAACATGGAGAGATCAATCATGTCCTTATATAACTGGGGCAACCTCTGTTAACTCCTTCTCAAGGGGAAGAAACCTCTAGGAGTCTTTTTCCCTTGTGAAAATGTGGTGTCCACAGCTTTGTCCAGTTTTCCATTCCTCAGATCCAGTGAGCAGTTCCTTTAAGGATAAGCTCCATCTTCTCAAACCATATCCTCTGCTCCGGTGTGTCATCTTCCACGAGGTACAGGTGAGACTGTCTTATTTTCACTAAACCTTGGGGTTCACCATGGAGTTGGAGGTACACTTCTCCTCCAGCAACCTCTGGGGTCCCAAAGTCCTACAGTCTCTTCCATCACCGTGCTTCATGGCACAGTGTGACTGCCAGCAGCATGCTCTGTTGAGTGATGAATGCCTCACCTCCAAAGAGAGTGGCTCCAGCAGTAGGAAAAAGGAAACAGAAAACTATTGACAACAGTTTTTGCCCTCACCAAAATATACTTATTTGTAGTCTCAAACTATAACACAGAGCTGCTGTACTAACAGCTCTAGAGACAGTGAACTGATAGCTTCTAGGGTCAGTACTCTTTGAGATGTGTCACCATATGCTTTCTCCCAACGTCAGAGATGGATTCAGGATTCAGGATTCATGCATTTGATTGAGTGTCGAGAGCTGTCAGACTTACGAGCTGTAAGTATTGGGGAAATAAGGAGTGAAGAAGCTGAAAACCTGAGGCTACACTGACTTGAGATGTTCATAGTTTGTCCAGAGAGGGTGTACTGCGGCACTTCTTAAACCAAACTGTTTTAACCTGTTTTCAAATTGATCTTTTCTGCAGTGAATTTTGAAAGATTTTTTTTCCCCAAGCTGAAATACAGATTTTTATTCTTTAGAAATTTGGAGTTTGCCTTTGAAACCCCCTGGCTTTTAGCCAGTCCTGTTTTGAGATATTCCAAGGTGGAAGCTGAGAATTGTTGCAGTCACTGGCCATTGCCCATCAGTGCAGAATATGCACTTGAGTGAAGAGAGGGCAACTTTACCTGCATCAGTCCATCAGAAGTTCTGGCAGAAATCATCTTCTGCAATGAAACAGGGGCAGTATTTATTTTCCAGGTAACTTCACACTTGAAAAGTACTCTTGTAGCTATAAATTGATGAAAAAGCCGTAAGTAATTTTGTCCTTCATTTATTGATAGACAGTTGTAGTAAGGGTTGCTTTTCGGAGTGCACCTTGAACAGTGCAAGGCAAAGGAGAGCAGCAAATCACTCCTCAGGGAACATTGTCATGATTGTTAGTCTGCTGCCAAAAAAGTTATTGCATGCCTATGGCTGGTGTATTTGACTCCTCTCTGCTTTACTCTGACATCTGGGTTCTCTCCAACGTATTTCTATGTTGTTTTTAAATCAGACGCTGTTGTTAGGTCTGAATTTTAAACTTTCCTTTGATCTAGTGCATCCTGTCTAAATCAATGAACCAAAGTCTGTCTGCACTTGAGATAATAACCTTGTGAAAAAAGAACTGAAGGTTTTTTGTTTTTCAGCAACAGGCTTATTTTGCTTCTTCCTTAAGAAGGCCAGTTAAAAGCAGAAAAGGTCCTATATGTTATTGTGCTTAATGAGTTACATATGACTGTACGAGGAATCAGTAGCAAAAAAATGTTACTGGCTGGTATTTTTTTTCTGATCAAACTTTTTCCTTCGCTTTTTGTTGTACAGAGCCAGGCAGTTCGTGTGTTTGGGTTGGATCAGACCTAAAAAGGCAGCCTGTCACTTTAGCGACTATTTTGGGCTGTGCAAAATAAGGTAATAGGCTAGAGATTAAAATGTCGAAGGCGCTTTTGCTTTCTAGGGAACCTAATGCCTTACTTTCCAAAATTACTATGAACCCCCAAGCTTCAGTGAAAGCTGACAAAGCAAGAAAGCCACTAAGACATAAGGGCCTCTCCATGCAGGGCAGCTACAGTGATGCTTACGTAAAGATCCTATTAGGCAGCGTGCTGAATTCCTGAGTGTGTTTTTGGAACTTCATATGCACTTGGAAGACTTGTGTGTGGAGATCACAGAATCACAGAATATTAAGGACTGGAAAGGACCTCGAAAGATCATCCCGTCCAATCCCCCCACCACATCTAGATCAAGTCTCACAGGAACCCGTCAAGGCAGGTTTTATCTGTCTCCAGAGAAGGAGACTCCACAACCTTCTTGGGCAGCCCATTCCAGTGCTATGTCACCCTCACTGTGAAGTTTATTCTCATATTTATGTGGAACTTCCTTCCTGTGTTCCAGCTTACACCTGTTGCCTTTTGTCCTATCATTGGATGACACTGAGAAGTGCCTGACTCCATCCTCCTGACACCCACCTTTCACATAGTTATGAACATTAATGAGGTCACCCCTCAGTCTATTTCAAGCTAAAGAGACCCAGCTCCCTCAGCCTTTCTTCATAAGGAGGGTGTTCTGCTCCCTTCATCATCTTTGTTGCTCTATGCTGGCTATCTCTCCAGCAGTTCTGTGTCCTTCTTGAACTGAGGGGCCCAGAACTGGACACAATATTTCAGATGCACTCTCACCAGTACAGAGTAGAGGGGCAGAAGAACCTCTCTTGATCTGCTAAACAACCCCCTTCTGAGCCACCCCAGGATGCTGTTGGCCCTCTTGGCCACAAGAGCACATTCCTGGCTTATGCTGTCTACCAGGATCCTCTTCTTGTACACTGCTCTCCAACAGGTTGGTCCCCAACCTGTACTGCTCCCTGCCCAGATGCCAGAGTCTACACTTGCCCTTGCTACAGTTCATAAAATTTCCCCTTGCCCAGCTCTCCAGCCTGTCCAGGTCCCTCTGGACGACAGAACAGCCTCCTGGGGTGTCGGCCACTCCTCCCAGCTTTGTGTCATCAGCAGACTTGCTGACAGTGCACCCTAATCCCTCATCCATGTCATTGATGAATAGATTGAATAGTACAGGTCCCAGTGCAGAGTAATGGCTGCACTTTACCTTCACCCCTGATTTGCCAAGGACTGGCTCCTCCACAAGATTAAGTAGTTGAAATAGCACTTAGGCTTTTAGGGAATAATCACCTAAATTGTATAATTATTTAATAGGCAATTGCAAGTATGTTTAAAAGTACTGTAATTGGTACTGGCTGGCATTCCTTTTGGCAGTCAGAGAGGACAAGCAGACTGTACCTTGTCATTCCTAGGCATAATCAGAGAAACTCACTTTGCCAAGGTTTTTATACCTGAAACTTATTACTAAGGAGAGACTATAAATATTTAACTGCATGGCTCTTGAAGGACTTAGTACAGAATCACAGAACATTAGGAATTGGAAGGGACCTTGAAAGATCATCCAGTCCAATCCCCCTGCCACAGCAGGATCCTCTAGACCAAGTCGCACAGGAACATGTCCAGGTGGGTTTTGAACGTCTTCAGAGAAGGAGATTCCACAACCCCCCTGGTCAGCCCATTCCAGTGCTCTGTCACCCTCCCAGTGTTGCTCTGTTCAATCCATAAAAGTAGAGACAGCCTTCCCAAAGACAATTTAACCCTTTCATGTGGGGCTGCTTGGGTGGTTACTTTTGCTGTTTGAGCGTTAACTGGTTCTTGGAAACTGGTGTTCCTTTAGTGTCTTGATGGATTACATTTCTGCTTCAGAACCTTCTTTATTGGCCACAGAATGCTGTATCCTGAGTTTTGTGACATGAACATGTTACTGCTTCATCACATAAGCTTCCCATGTACACCAAATGCAACCTGATGGTGAGAGAAGTTAAAAACAAATCCCCAGACCTTAAAATGTAAATAGCTTGGATTTCCTCTGGAACAGTAAGTTCAACAATACATAGTATGAGCCGAGGGCCAGAATATTATTTAAAGCTTTCTACCACAACATATGACGTTATCCACAATTGCTAAAGAGATACATGAATTTTCTTTTCAAACACACTGAATTTATAAGTGTGTTTACCTTGTCATGCCCTTGCTTAGATCTGAGACCTAAGCTGCTGCAGTTATTTCTAGATAAACATAATGTCTTCTGTGATCACAGTGCTCAGAAACCTGGAAGTGCTTTGTTACCTTCTCTGCAAGCTTGGTGGAGATATTTTGGTATATTCTGAGGCCATCTTGTTTGTGAGCATGAGCTCAGGTATTAGCTCATTTCTGTGACACACTGAAAACAATACTGGATCTGTTTCCTGATATCTAATGGTTCCTAGACTTTTGATGCTGATATGGAGCCTAATGACTTAGTTAAGGTAATGAATGAGTCTGTGGCTCTTCTGCTGAGCATCCATTAGTGCTCAAGGTTAATCTAGCCACTGAGTCAACAGATCTTTGTCCCTCTCTTTCATGTGAAAATATGTAACAGCATACCGTCAGGTAGATTAATACTGATGAGAGTAATGCCAAATGGCTGTATCAGGCAGACACTTACGGAAATGATAAATGTCAGAGGAACAGAATGGTGCCCAGAAAGGTTTCCCATCTGTTTTAGCTTCTTTCTTACACTGACCTTTGGAAAACTTTTCACTGTGATTTGCTATCACTGTTCACATTACAATTGGTAGTGTTTTAGAAAGAAGTTAGTTCTTACCTGGGAAAGGACTGGAACATGTTCTTAAAATTATATTTTGGTTTGGATCAACATACGTGCTTAAATTTTGTGGTGGCTCAAGTTCCTGACAGAAAATGAGAGGCCTTTAATGTATTTAAATACTTACAATGCTGTGTCATTATTATTTGCTTTACGCAAACAATATTGCCATTTTGTCCTTTCTGAAGACAAAGTTCTTACTATTTCCGTCACAACGTCTTATAGTCATCCTGTACTAAAACGGTTACCAATTTTCACTGAAAACATATTTTAATTATACTGGAATTATTGTTTATGCATCAAACAATTACTGCTAAATTTCTTAGAATTATCTTCAAATTGAATAGTTTTATGCAGACATTCTGAAAGAGACATTCATAGTTTTGCCTTTTCTTTTTCAAAGCAAAAATGGGAATTTGTTTGTTAAAATATGCAATCTGGAGGTCTTAAAGACCATTTAACTCTTTCTCCCCTTATTTTTCAGCCCTTCTTCTACTATGTGTAGGTTTGGCCTTAAGTAGCTTTGAGTTTTTTTACAATGGATTTGAATGAATGTGCAGAAGTGTTTGCAGAATTAGAGTCGTAGGATCCATACTTTGTGTAGTTTCTGAACATAAGGATTCTTAAGCATATATAGCCTTGCATGTTTTACTGGGTCCATATTCAGATCCCGTGCGTCCCACGTGGGTTGCGATTAATGTCATGGGTCAGCGACCCTTGCTATATTTAACCAAGAACTTCTAGTTGAAGTTTTAGACACAAAGGGAGGGTTTAAGAAAACCACTTAAGAAATTTGCAGGCAAAGAAACAACATACTTAATTTGGGGAAGAAAGGCAACAAGACATTTTCATTTACACCCCATACACCAGAAAAAAACCCCACACAGAGGACATAGACACAGACATGTGGAGATTCATCACAATGCTCCTATACTGATCCGAGATAAAATGCCCAGAACGACCATGTTGTAGACAGTTCCTGCTTTGTTTGAAGTTGCGGCAGTCATCTGACTCCAGAAATCTCAGCGTCTATGAACATTTTGAGAGTTAGTCTACTATAATCTCAATTCTCATAAATCTCAAAAGAATTTACAGTCACCCGAACAAACAAGAAAGATTCCAGAGGTCAAGACGAGGCTATCCTCCCACTGTAAATCATCTTCCAAGCAGCAAGCATTTTTTCTCAGCAGCAAAGCGAATGCAGCTCTGAACAGATGAAAAATCTAAGATGGTGAAGAGTGAGGAAGTAAACAACAGAAAATACTGAGAGGGAAGTGGAGCAGCAGAAACTTATTCCAACTCTAAGCTTTTCTGCAGAAAACACACTTATTAAACTTACAGACTCTGCTCGACTTTTAAAGCATAACACTGCTAGCCCTACACTATATTGTAGTGATACCCATCATCACTTATTCTGTTAGTTTATATTGCATGTAACTTACATGTGAATGTTTTTCTATTTGACCTGTGCAAGCACGTTTTGCTTTCTGAGGAAAGCACTTTTTGAATGGTGCTGGATCCAGGACCCATCCCAGAAGCCTAAGCGCCCTCCTGGATAAGGAATCGCTTGCTCCGTTTTATTTAATCGGCTGTTTCCCTTAGTAAGATTAAATTACTTTATGGTTTTTGTGGTTTTAATTTGAGGACTTACTGAGATTAAAGACACTTTGGAACAAATAAAGCACCTATAGAAATGGATACCCATTAAAAATCTCCTTAAAATTGCTTCACAATATGTCAATGATTTGTGTGAAGTGACTTGATCTTGTTTGACTTTCCACTTGATCTGCTTTCCTGATGAATTGCCACACAACTATATATCCACCATTTCTGATGAATCACTTGAAATATTATTGCAACTTGTGTAGTAGCACTGTATATCAACCATGACAATTCATGTACTCGCAGTCTCTCTCACTATGTCGGATGAGAAACGGAGGGTAAATGTTAATTCATAACTTTTCTCTTTTTCTTCTACTAGCCATATCAAGACAGAATGATGCACAAGTGTCCTAACATGGTTCAGTGATGTGTCTTTGAGAGACATTTGAGCAAACCTTTAGAAAAGACTACCAGTGTACTATTACCTTGGGGGATTTTCTGCTTTCTTCTGTTTTCTGTGCTAAGATTAGATAATTGATGGATTTTGCAAACTATGAGAATAACTAAATTTAAAAGACAGGTAACGTGTGTACAAGTACTTTAATCAGCTTACAGGAATTATCTGTTGGTAGGCTCCCTACAAAATAACACCTTGGATCATGCATAAAGTAACTCCCTGTGTACTTGTGGCAGCAAGTCCATGAGCAGAAGAACATGGATGTATTTGACTAGTGATAGTTATTACATGGTGACCATGATGTAATGTGTAATTTTTAGTAGTTGTATATACCAGCAACTATAGTGGGCTTTTTTCTCTTTTCCACACCTCTGCTATATGATGCAGAAGTTAAGGTAAGGTCATAAGCCCTTTCCTTGTTAGTGTGTTTTCCCTGCCCGTGTGATACTTACCAGCCTTACGAGTCCCAGTGCTGAAAGTAGCCACAAAAGTCAGAGCGTTTACTGTGCTGCAGCTTGCTCCTTTAACCTGGGGTCCTGCAAAACAGCGCACCAGCAACCAATTATTATGTTGGCATGCCAGTCCAGGAAATTCCTAACACTCTGAAACTGATAGAAAAATAGAGACTATAATGGGCAACTAGACAGTCATTAGAAATTTGAAGCTGATTCTGTCAAACAAAATACTACAGCATAAGTTGCCTTAGTTCAGCCGTGATGCCTGTGGTTATCATTTTCTCACTTCTGTTATAAAGCAGGAAATTCCTAAATTCATTGAGCTGTCTTCAGCTTCAGACGTGCCCATTCATCACATATAATGTATTTTTTAATCTGAGCAGTGAATGCTGTTTCATAAATGGATTTAGAAAAGCTTTCTGGACTTTGCAGTCCCGTGAAGGCAGATACAAAGAGACAGTAGTTTTACCCAGGGAATGTCATAGATTAAAACTCCAAGATTTCTTGTCTGTAAACCCAAGTGCAGTATCTGTGGTGACAGTAAATGATGCATAGATGTATTCTTTCAAAATCAGTGTTTTGAAAGTTTGGTAAAGGAACTGATGGTTTGTTTAGTGTGGTAGGAATTATGTTCCTATGTGTAGAGATACGTATTTCTACAACGCCCACCAGAGGATGCTTAATTTTGGCAGAAAGTCTGGTTGCACCGTTATGTCATAACTTAATTAATTGAACTTTCTGTCTTCTGTGCCATCTCATTATGGCTTGAGATAACTGGAGTGCTGCAAACCCTGAGTATTTGAAAGAAAAGCCTTCACATGCATTTCATGGTGCATGGTTTGCCTGGCATAAAACAACCATAAAAAACCCCATGTGCAAGCTGTAGCTGAGAATGAGTAAGACAAAAGTAAACAACTTACCTAATTTTCTGCTTTGGAAAGAAATAAGCCACATAACTGCTGTTTTCTCCTATGAACTAAGAAAAGGTCACAGTAGTCTTCAAGAAATTACATATTTTTGATTTCCCTTTCTGGTTGTACTTGCAGCAGCTCCCATAATTGTTAGCAACTTTACATCATGACATTAGCCCTATCTACGAGCAAAATCAATTTTCAAAGTGAATTAGATGCGTGTAAGGACTGAATTAGCTGATAGTAAAATAAATTGGCTCATCTGCATGTGATTTGGTTTTACTAGTCTTGAAAGAAGCCAACTAACCCTGCAGTCTCTCAACAGGATCTTTTTTGCTCAGCACTCTAGCCCACTGAAACTTATGTTTTGAGTTCTATACTTTATGTTGTCTGTGGTGGTAACAGTTGGCATAGTTGTGCAATGCGATGCAGAATGTAAAGACTTCATTGCAGATGAAGAGCAAGATGAGAGCTTGTGAGCAAATACTCTCTGCAGTTTTGACTTCTTTATTTCTTACTCATGAGAAGAAAGACCCAAGAGGCTGATAAAATACCAGAAGATGAAACTCAGATCTAATATGAAAACTTCCAGTAAAATTAGAAACTTCAATAATAAGTTCCAAAAGTTGAAGTTTTTTAGACACTGAAACTCACACTTTATAAGAAAAATCTTGTCATTGTGAGCCTAGTTGTAAGACATCAGAATAGATTTACTGAAATTAGTTACGAAGTCTTATTTATTGGAGGGTTTTTAAAGCAGTAGAACAGACAACTTCTGAAACGTTTCAGTGTGGTAGATCTGGTCGGATCTATCAGAATCAAGCAGAGAGAAATCCCAGGTAATCAGACAGCCTGTTATAGTTATTTTTTTGAATTAAAAGCCCCCAGCAGGTCGTTTTCTTTTGGAAACCCAAGAACGGAAAAATGAAAGGCGTGTTGCCCTAGGTAGGAGGAGTGTGCGTGTCTTGCATCAGGTCTCAGACAAGTTGGAACCTAGAGGGGAACACTCGAGATGACTAGAAATGTGACAAAAACATGGAGATAATGCCAAACCAAGACAACACAGCCTCTAAGAAGTTCTCTAAACATATAATGCTGTCAGGCAGATATTGAAACACAGAGTATTTGTTCAAACCAGAATTTTTCAAAGTCTGCTTAACAGGACTGTTGTGGGAAAGAGGTTGGGAAGAGAAAAGCAGGTAAACTCTGTGTGTGTGCTGTGGTGCAGGTGAGCCCTCCTCCCTCTTTCCTAGATGATGAGAATTACCTCACTTTTCCCCTAAGACTGGCCACGTTTTTACTGAGAAGTCATACCTGTGTGATTATGTCACTTGAAAGCTAGTCTATTTTTTAAAAATATGTTTAATATAGAAAAGCTTTACATTTCCTGAAGATGATCTTTCGAGATCCCTTCCAATTACTGCTGATTCTGTGATTAAAAATACTTGGAATTAGGATGCATCAAATAAACCTTTTTGTTGTGCCTTCCTTTTCCCTGTTCTGATGAAGTTTCTTGAGATAACTTGAAAATGACTGTCTCAGATCATTTCTGTCTGCTCTTTTCTGGTATCATTTTGGTATCTTTTCTTTGAAAGTATTGGGTATTTTGGAGACTTCCAAATAATTGGATATTATGGTCTCTCACAGCCTTGTACAGGGAATATGAAGATAATTTGGCAGCTCGTCTCTAACTAGGGTGAGGCTTTCAGATACATCTTGCCTTGCCCAGGCAGTTATTCTTTCAGGTGGTGCAGTTACTACAGCATTTGGACTGGCACAGGTCTTCATTGATGCACAAATTCACATCACTAAACCGGCAAAAACTAACTCAGAGAGCTAGAATTTAATACTTTTCCACTTTTTTTAGCTTCAACAACTACCTAAGAAGTGAGACAAGCATGAAAGGCATTGCAGGGATGCCTAGAGGGAAAGTGACACTACCCAACTGGAAAGTGTGACTTGGAGATGGGATGACAGAGGCCACCCCCCAGCTGCAACAGTTCTTATGCAGGATCCATTATCTCATCAACTACGTAGAGATTTTATTAACCTTTGAAAAGACTTCATAATACATTTTAGCACTGTAAGACGAGATCTGAATCTTGTCTGCAGAATTCACTGAAGAATCCTTTGAATAGCTGGAATTAGATGGTAGCTTTTGCTCCAATTTAAAATATAAATACAAGAAATGCACCCAGAAAATAGGACAGTAGAGTATTTGAGAGGTCAGATTGTCTGCCCCCTTCTCTGAAGCCAGACTGGAACCGATAAAATGTTCTTTCTCTCATCCTCAGTTTATCTAATACATCCATTTCTTCTTCATTTTCTTACTTCTACCTCTCTCCTTTTTCTTGTAGTCACAGTTTCAATTAGCTGACCTTTTTTCCTTGTAAGCTTTGTCTGCCTTTTCTCACTCTTTCAGCTTCATCACACAGCCCTGCTTCTTCTCTTAGCATCATTTTTTTGCTGATCTTTTCTCTTTTCTCCTTTGTGCCTTTTTTCTAATCGGTGATCTGTGCTCAGTTTACGCCTGCAAAGGAAAGGTTTATCAGTTGCCACACGTGTCATTCCATGTGCACATCTTTTCCTGCTCAGCCAGACATCTGAAACCAGATTCATAATAGATCGTAGCAGGAAGTGCCATTATAAAGAATATTCAATAGGTGTTAGAAACAGACGTTCCCTCAGCACAATTAGTAGTGCTGGCAGCATTAAAAATGCATGCCATGGAATGCCTCAGTGATCTGGAGCATCAAGTCCTAAGGTGGAAAGTCAGCTGCATCTGATACGGCTGTTTGCTGCTAGAGGCCATTGTTACTCTGTGTTCCCATGGCAGAACTGCCCAGAAAAGGGCCATCAGGTTGGGGCTTAGTCATTCCAGGCTCTGAGCCAGTATGTGATTTTTGCCTTTTCACTCTGAAATTACTACTTAGTTTGGTCTAGCAGTATGCAGATTATTCCAATGTAGTGCTTTAAAATATCAAAGGAATTAGACCATTTTTCAGAAGATCTGCCTTTCTCATTGCTCTTCATTGCTTTTTTGGAAGACTTCTCATTACATGGCTCAGTTTTTAGAAGTGAAGTTGCCTCATCATACCTCTGGCAGCATAATGGTTTTTTCTGGACCTACTCCTGTCCCCAAGGGAAATGGTGGGGGGTTTCCCCAAATTTGAATGGCAAAAAGAACTTTCTGTCTATAACTAGAATTTTTCTAGTGCTGAGTCTCTGTGAGTATGGAATTTAGGAACAGTAAAAGAGAAATCTGTGGAGGATTTGTTTTATGCATACATGGTATTTTAACACAGACTTAATTTACATTCTTTAGATACACAGGTAGGTTCTTTCTTTTAGGTTTTCTAACAGTTTAGTCTAAAATGTTTTCTAACCAAAGGCATTACAAGACATAGCAGATTTTTGTATGCAGCGCAGATAAGGACCTTAGGTTTGGATAATCGTTTTGGATTTGGACTGCTTTGATGAGAATTTGTTGGAACTGTGTGGAATAAGCAGGTCTCACTGAGTTTCTAAAGAGAATATCTTCAATTCATATTTATCTCTGTCAGATTTGACAAATAATTGGTGATGTCAGCTTAGAAGGTGAGGAAATCAGCGTTACTGGGACATAGTTTGATTTGCTTCAGTTTGCAGAAGGCAGGAATGAAGCAGCAGTCAGTGACGGAGGAGTAGCACTTCTGTTGTCTGCACTGTCTGGTTTTGGTGATGAATGTAGAACTTAATTTTGGGGGGCTCACTTGTAATTTGAATCTGGGCGATGTGATAAAATTCATCTGCTGTAACACTTCTGATTTAGAAATGGTTAACTTAAAGCTCTACCTCTTTTTCAGAGGAAGGAAACAAAGGTTATGGACCTGTTTTTGAGGAGCAGCCCATCGATACCATCTATCCAGAAGAATCTTCAGATGGACAAGTTTCAATGAACTGCAGAGCTCGAGCAATTCCTTTTCCTACTTACAGGTAACCTCTCTTGGTTTTTTTATGTTCATTACTTTTACTCATTGAGCGTTTACGGTTGTAGCACTAAGTGATCGAGTGTCTCAGCATGACAATACAGGTGTTCAAGGCAGGGAAAAGTGGGGACATTGACTAATTTTGCATAGGAATTAACATTGATTCAGTTTTCCAAAATGTCTAGAGACTCTTGACAACAGTCTATTCCTGTTGTGTTTGATGTTTTCAGTTTTAGAAAGGAAAACTGATTCAGATGCAAAACAAAAAAAGAAGTTACCCTTAAAAACATTGAGCAAGAAGGCAACCCTAGAGGGGAGCAGTAGGTTCCCCCCAGCCTTGGGTTGATCGGTGTAGGTCTTGTCTTGGAAGTCAGTTAAGGAACATCTGTCACTGCTGTGATTGGTCTGATCTGTTGCCCAGTTCGCTGCATTGACATTGTAAAATTGGACCCCACCCCCCAAGATTTTAAGCTTAAAGCCCTCCTGGCTAGGTTTCCCAGCCTGCTACCAAAGATTCTCTTGCCTCATTGAGACAAGCGTATTTCGTCTCTCCCTAGCAGGTTACATTTGTCATAGAATGTCCTATTGCCATTGAAGCCAGACCCCTCACGATTGCACCAAGCATGTAGCCAGGAATCAATGCTCGTTATTAATTTACACCTGGTTCCCTTCCCTTCCTCTAACTGCAAGATAGAGAAGATAACTTGGGCCCCAATGCTTTTCACTTTCAATCCCAAAACTCTGTAGTCTGTCTTGATTTTGTTCAAGTTCTTGCTCTCAGTGTCATTCATGCCCACATGGAACAGTAACAATGGGTAGTAGTCTTCACAACTTGTGGCACCCTTTCAGCAGTGTCACTGATCTTAGCTCCTGGGAGGTAGCAGACTTCTCACAAATCTCTTTCAGGTGAGCAGATGAGTGTCTCTGTGCCCTCATGCTACGGGCACCTGCCATTTCTTTTATGATAACCACTTCTTTTTTTGTTGGAGTATCTCTGTGATGCTTTCTTACAGGTGTCTACAGTCATGAAAGCCTCATACCTGTAAGAGCAGATGTTAGAAAAAAGAAATTGAAGAAATGCTGACGTTAGGGTGTGAAGGATGATGGTCTTACTTTTATGGGTAACAAGGGACCAGGGTGCCCCATTGTAAGTGGTATCTGCTAGAGGAATATGATTGTGTAACTGTCTCTCTCTGTCTCAGCTCCTCGGGTGCTATGTAGCCTTGCACAACAGGTTATCTACCTGTGTGCACTTTGTGTCGTTATTTACCTTGACATCAGTAGAAGCATCTAGACACCTGTTGCAAGTCACTGCGTGCACTGAAATGCCCTTCCGGGTCAGGTCTGTCTGAGTAGATGCATCAGACTTCGCAGGTGCTGTTTCCATAACAGCACTAGTTCTAGTTTTCTGGTGAGTGCCCAGCATTTGACAGATCCTGTTCCCTCCTGGCTCCAGGATACTGCCTGTCAACCTCAGCCTCACACATAGCCACAGAGGTTACCGTTGCCGCCTTCTCATTCTGCATGGAGAAATGTACTTGAGTTCATCAACAATTAAGACCATGACTAATTTACAACCCAGGCTTGGGCAGAAAATTGCTCTCATCGTACTAAGGGTCAAACACAATTTATTGCCAGCAAAATCAATTAATTTCATTAAGTTATGTTATGATCCTATGGTCTGCCCTCAGCACTGACTTGCATGTGTTCCTTGACTGGCTTCTAGCACAGGAAAAGCAGTTGAGTCGGCTGGCCTTTCTTTCAAATCTGTTAGAGTGTTGTGGGCATGCACGGTATTATTCTATCAAGACAGCTTGGGTAGTCAAAGATATGCTTACAGGTTGTCTCCGCATATAGAACAACCTGTGACTGAAGGGTTTGAGGGGAAACGAGCAAACACCTTTGGAATATGATCCCTAACTAGTACCTACAAGTTTCTCTGCATGGGTTTTGCTGTTGCATGTGCTTGGAGACGACTGGAAGTGTGGAGAGACTAAGCACACATAAATTCAGTAGCCTTCTGACATGTTTCCCCATCACTTCCAGTCTCTCCAGAGACCCCTCCCTGTCTGCAAGATGACGTAAACATGCCCTCTATGGAGTGATTCAGGGTCTGTGTAGATTCTAACATTTTAGCTGCCATGGGCTCTGCAGAAAACCAAGAGGTCTGTCTGGAATTATTGCCTTGTACCTCCAGAGCTCTTCTAGCTGGGAGCAGATCTGACACTCAGTGCCGATAGCTGATGTGATGCTAATTGAAATACAGAATAAGGCCCCTTCCTTTATCCTGACATCATTAGTTTAACTGAATTTATTCTCTTCCTGTACTCATGTCTTAGGTCTCCAACATTCATGAGCCAGAACTCTCCTGTCTCAGAGATCAATATGTCTTCCCTAAAACTTCTTCATTGCCGTGCAAACTGTCCCCATCACAGTTACTTCTAGGTATTTCTGAGCAGAGAATTTATTACAGAATCACAGAATCATCATGGTTGGAAAGGACCTCCAGGGTCATCGAGTCCAACCTTTGTCCTAGTATCTAACGGCTAGACCAGATCCCTAAGCGTCACGCCCACTCGTTCCTTAAACACATCCAGGGACAGCAACATCACCACCTCCCTGGGCAATCCATTCCAGTACCTAACCACCCTCTCAGTAAAGAACTTCTTTCTAACATCCAAT
>JAOXOE010000001.1:47812595-47828563 GCA_028565055.1 Phoeniculus purpureus
GCCTTCTCTTTAGACTGAACAATGACAGCTCCCTCAGCCTGTCCTTGCAGCAGAGGTGCTCCAGCCCCTGGGTCATCCTTGTGGGCAGTTCTCAAAAGCATCTGTCTGCTTGAGAAATCCCAGAGCACCAAACTATTTCTAAGGGACACTGTCATCAACTGCCAGCCTGCCAGAAGGCGAAGGAGAAAATCCACGGGTGCCTGTGCAGTGCTTTAGTATCTACCCACAGGGCAGATCTTGAGGTTTACGATGAAAACAGGAAATCAGTTGGAAAGTTGGGCTTGTCAGTGAACAGGAACCTGTGAGGCTGGTGTGAGGAGGGGAGTTCATTTCTCAGAATCATGCAATATGTAGGGAAATTCCTTTTTTATGGATAGAATTTAATAGCAAGATGGGAAGTTCCAGCATATCAAAAAAGCTGGAAGTCCCAGATGCCAGTAAACAGCTGTTCTGCGTCGGTCAGCAGCTGCCAGGCCAAGGACAGAATCGTTATCAGTGGTTTGGACTTCCTATGGGTCTCTCGCTTGCCATGAGCCTCAGAGGGGTTGTTTCAGTGACGCTTCTCACAGTTCCTGGTGGAGTCTTGTGCTGCTCTTTAAAGCCAGGGCAGCGTGACAGTAACTGAGCTCTGCACCGGTCCAGGGCTCCTGTGTTGGAGCTGGGGCTGCAGACACTTGTTCTCCAGTGCAATCACGACTGCTGCTTCCCTTTGGGAAAGCAGAACACTTCCATTTCCTAGAATTTCTGTTTCTTAGAATCACAGAAGGTTAGGGTTTGGAAGGGACCTCTAGAAATCATCTAGTCCAAACCCCCTGCCAGAGAAGGATCCCCTAGATCACAGTGACCCAGATCACAGAGGAATATCCAGGTGGGTCTGACAGTCTCCAGAGTAGAAGATTCCACGACCTCTCTGGGCAGCCTGGGCCAGGGCTCCATCACCTTCACAGTAAAGAAATAGTTCCACCTCAACCTGTGGAGATTCCTATGTTCAAGCTTCCCCGTTATTTCTTGTCCTATTACTGGGCACCACTGAGAAGAGACAGGCCCCTTCTTTTTGACCCCCAACCCTCAGATGTTTACAGACATGAATAAGAACCCTCTCAGCCCTCTCTTCTCCAGACTAACCAGCCTCTGTTCTCTGTCTTTCTTCACAGGAGAGATGTTCAAGTCCCTTCATGATCCTCATAGCAATCTGTTAGACTGTCCAGTAAATCCCTGTCTCTAACTGGGGAGCCCCAAACTGGATGCAGTACTGCAGGTGTGGTCTCTGCAGAGCAGAGCAGGAGAGGGCAGAAGAACGTCCTCTACACTTGCTGGACACCCTTTTCTTGATGCACCCTGCTGGCCCTGTTCCATCTCTATTTCTGACATCTTTTCCTACATGTAGACTTCTCTCCCTGCTTTTTATCTTTAATCTAAGGCTGCCTGTAAGCTTATAGAAGTGAAGTAGGAACAGGTGTCTTATGTCTAGAGGGGCAAATTTAAACTGTTGCTAAAGCATCAAGCATCTTGTGTAACTTAAGGCTGCGTGCAGGAAGGTGGTTGTGAGGTCTCCAGGCAGTCGGACCTCAGGTGAGCCAAAGCTGGGAAGGTTAGGAAACAGCCTCCATGCCTGACCTACATTTCTTAGGCAGCCTGTTCAGAGCCTGCACTCAGAACATGTGGTGAGTGGAAGGAACATTTTGTAATGTAATTCAGAGCTTTCCCTCATCAAACCTGATTACTAGGTTTGCACTTCACGTTCATAGTCCCTTAATTTTTAGGTAGGAATTGGTACAGCAGAGCCTGTTCAGGATCAGGTTTTTCTACTAAATAGGTAATGGAGTAATTAATTTTAAACAAGTGAGAACCCTCATTTTATGGTAAAAAGCTTTTTTACAATAAAAGCTGGGCTGGTCAGATAGCTCTGCTAAGCATCGACAAGGTTGCTGTCTGGGGGCGGGGGTGAGGTTAGTTATTGATAATCACTGGCCAATCTTTTTTGCCATTAATCAAAAGATACTTTTCCCTCTTCCTCTTGGAAAAACACAGAGTTTGATAAAAACCTAAACACTGCTATCAGATGAGCACAAGCTGAGTGGAAGCTTTCTAGGCAACTCACGTGATGTAATTCACATCTGTCTCCCACTGCTGAACTGGATTATCTGGAATAAAACAGTGCAGGTGCAGACAGTGCCCCTTTGACAGGAAAAGTCAGCTACCAGCTTTTTCCACACTCAGACCTGAGCTTGGGGAGAATGAGAGTGAAGCTGTGCTCAGTCCCAGCCTGTGGGCCCTGGGTTATCACATGTGGCCACTAGCCCAGCTGCAGGAGCACAGCACCCAGCACTAGCTTAGTGACCCTCCCAAAGATGCTGCTAAAACCAGCAGTGGATTAAGCTGAGGTCCTTTAATCTCAGAGGGATCTCCAGAGCCTGACACTAAGGGCTGCTTGAGCTGCTCTGGTCACTTCAAGCTTCTGCTGCTGGTTCAGGCTTTTCCATGTTCTGCTGTGGTTCAGATACTTGGTGTTTTATTGTCTTTTCACTTTTGTCTTTAATTAAGGCTGAAACTTGCAGCTCTACAAAGATGTGAATAGCAATTTTTGCTGAAAGCTCAGTCCTCTCGCTCTCACCTAGGCTTCCTTCTCCATGAAAGGTTGGACCAGATCAGCTTTGGAGATCCCCTTCAACCCGGGTTTTTCTCAGGTTCTGTGATTTATTTATTTTCTTTGGTCAAAATCCTCTGTCAGACTTCACCTGACTGTGTTGAGAGCTTTGATCAAAGCCAAATCTTTTCTTCTTGTAACTTAACCCAGTCCTAGGCTGAAATGTTGAGTTTAAGCCAAATGAGTAGCGCAGATGTCTTCCTTGTTCCTTCCCATTAGTGGGGTTATTTGCCTTTTCTGGACAAGCTTCAGCAGGGGGTTCATTTGTCATAAAGAGCAAACTTGTTGCCCGTGTGTTGTGCTGGAAATCCGGTGAGGTGTAGGTTTGTAGTGACTGGGATTCCTGCATTTCCTGGGGTTGGTTTGGCAGGAAGCACCATCATTTACTGCCACTCTGCTGCTCCTGCTTTCTATGTAAACCTGAGCGAACTGGAGTGTGAAAGTGCAAGCTTTGGGTTCAGCATTAACAAACCAATTTGCTGTTACTGTGGGCTGCATTCTCACCCACTGTGTTTGCTCTCTGATGCTGGGAGGCAGTTATAGCTCCATGAGGCCCATTAGTGGTGCTGCTGCAGCTTTTCCTTTCAACTCTAATGCAAGAAGCAAAGGAAAATCTCAGCCCCTCCAGCTGCTTGATTGCTCTAAACTAATTTGTAGAATCTCATTTGTCCTTTGTCCATTATCTTAATACCAGTTTAAGAGTAGAAATCAAAAGGTAGACCTGGTGTGTTATGCTGAGGGAAGAAGAATCCATCTGTTTAAGCTTTCCAAGCAAAAAAAAATAAGAGGTCCAGGTATTGCCTTGTGGTCTGCAAAAACCTGCCTTTTCCTGTTCCAACCTTGCCATGGAAAATGTGTTTAGAGATGATGGATGAGGATGGAAAGCTCTTTCCTATCCCCATCCCTTGATTTATCCCTTGGTGCAGCTCATTCTACTAGGGGCATCTACCCAGTCACTGGTCCTTAACAGGCAACACAGTCTAGATCCCAAATTTCTGAAAACTCCATTTATAAATATTGTTTTATCTCATTCTGAATGTGAAGTGGAAGGACTTGAGTGTCTACAGCTGATATACTGGTGATAAGTTCATATTCCTCCTTCCTTCCTTCCTGCTATGTTTTACAGTTACCCATCCCCGTAGCAGTTCCTGGAATGCTGTGTGGCAGGGAATGTCCCAAGACTCTCCCTATAACTCTGTAGAGTTAAAGAGAAGCTAATAAATTGCGTCTGAAAACGTCCACTTGGGGAATTGTAATGATCCTGTGAATGTCAGTAGGAGGGAGGGGGGAGAAGAAAAATCAGTGCTGTGATGTCAGCAGCAGCAGTTGGCAGCAAAACCCCCTAACAAGGGAAATCTAAATAGGAGCCACTCATTAACCTCGTGCTGCTTTCTCCAGTCTTTCCCAGAACATCCTTTGGTGCCTCTGATTTTCTGCCAGGGCACCAGCTGTTCTCACTGTACAGCTCCCTCCTATCCTGTGAGGTGGTACCGTGATGCTACCAAAACTCACCCCCTGCCTGTTGCTCCTGTCTGTGCAGTGGCAGCTTTGATTGAGGAGCACTTAATTACTATCAGGAGCAGCTTGCATGACCCTACAACAGGCACATGTTGGCACCATCACAAATGTGGGCATGGAAGTAATTGCTTCTCCTTGCCACCTTGTCTTTTACCTCTTAGTAGTTCATAGGAATTACTTGTCGCCTCGTCAGCCTGCAGGGACAGGGCTCACGAGACCCGGGGCTGAAGCTGCATGGGAGCTCCGCAACTCAATAGAAATCTGCGGGTGAAAAAGGCTGCTTCAAAGTGTGACAAGCTGGCCAGAAATGTTAACAGCCTCTTCAAATAAAAACAAAGGGCTTTCCCAGTTCCTTGTGAGATGGAAATGGGAGCAATGTTTTCAGAATTGCTTAAATAAATATCTCTGTACAAAGTTCTGGTGGCACTCGTTAAGGGGGTATTTTTCTCCCTGCTTTATCTCGTTAGTCAAATCTATCATCTCTGGAGGCAACTGCTGAGCGAGTGCTGTTCCAAGCTGCGCAGTCAGGCTCGCAGAGATGATTCCACAATAAAAGCACCCCATGAATTCTACCTCTTTTTTCCTGCTAACACCTTCGTGTTTGAAAACGGGGGCTGCTGAATATTGTGAGGGTGATGCTTGGCATCTGTTTGGCTCTCCAGTTCTAGGCTGATTGTATAGAATGAGGGTTGTTTGAGCGGTTCATTGTTTTAAAAACATTTATATTAAAAAACACATTGATATTAACGCTAATTGCCCATTGAATTCCTATGGAACTCTGAAGGCATCAGTGTTCACCCCACAGTGATTCATCACCTGCGTGATGCTGTTGCTGCAAACAATGCAATGGGGACAGCTGTTAGTGGTGTTTTTTTATTAAATAGCAGCTTTTAACTTACTGGAAGGAGCTGTGATCAGCCAGGCACCAATGGGGTAATTGCTGTCTTCCCCATCAAAGGTGGGGATATTTCTCTTCCATGCCCTGATAGCTTAATCGCCTCGTGGCGTAAGGGACTAAACGCACCAGGAAATTCCTCACTAGTTTATTTCCTTAACCTTTATCACACTCTAGACAAAGAGTTTGATGATTAGTGCAGATTGCAAAATTGATGTGTGCTGTGGACGCCAGCCGAGGTACAAGGTGTCGTCCTGCCCTGCCCAGGGCTGAGCCAAACTCTGTGCCAGGCATGGCTTGGGTGTGCAGGGCATGGGCATGTCCCTTCAGGGCAGAGCTGACCTGTGACCTATGTGGGAAATGACAACACAACCCATTCAGTTTATTCTAGTCATGTTAAACAGCTATTTCTTAACTAGAAATTCACACGGACACATCCAGAGGACAAATCCTTCTATTTTAGGTGGTTACAGATACCTAAGGTGTGACTAAATGTACTCGAACTATTTACCTTTGATCAAGGGACTGGGAAGGTACAGAAGTATTTACTGGGGAGCAGCCTCAGAGTTATTTGTTCAGTTTGCACAGTAAGAAATTATGGACACCAGTGCCAAGGAGCTCTCATCTCTTGCTGGAGGGTTTGCAAAGCTGAGAAGGTGGGGGATTAGTCATGAATTTTACTGGCAATCTCAGGTGGTGAGGACTGTCTGTGTGTTTTCTTAAAGCCAGGGGACAGGAAAGCCACTGCTGAGGCATCGTATAAGTTTTGTCAGCTGAAACTCCCTATTTATGCTGGTGAGATGATGTCTGGAGTATTGTGTCCAGTTCTGGGTCCCTCAGCTCAAGAAGGGCACAGAGCTACTGGAGGGAGTCCAGCACAGAGCAATGAGGATGATGAATGAAGTGAAGCACCTCCCTGATGAGGAAAGGCTGAGGGAGATGGGTCTGTTTAGCTTGGAGAAGAGGAGACTGAGAGGTGATCTCATTAATGTCTATAAACATTTGAAGGGTGGGTGTCAGGAGGATGGAGCAGGCTCTTCTCAATGGCATCTGGTGATAGGACAAGGAGCAATGGGTGTAAGCTGGAACAGAGGAGGTTCCATATAAATATCAGAAGGAACTTCTTCCCAGTGAGGATGACAGAGCCCTGGAAGGGGCTGCCCAGGGGCGTTGTGGAGTCTCCTTCTCTGGAGATGTTTAAAACCGGCCTGGACATGTTCCTGTGTGACTTGGTCTAGGTGATCCTGCTGTGGCAGGGGAATTGAACTGGATGATCTTTTGAGGTCCCTTCCAATCCCTTATGTTCTGTGATTTTTAAAAAAGCAATCTTATTGAGATTTCCTTTGTCCACAGGAGATAGTCATAGAGTTGTAATAGAATGGTGATAAAATGGGAATAAAGGTGGAAGCTCAGAATATACAGAAAACACTGCAATATAACAAATGGACACTTCTCCGTGCAGCAGGACTAGAGCTGTTGGTTTAGTTGGGACCTAGTGTGTTGGAATCTCGTGCCCCTTTGCATGGCTGGTGCATTGGAATCTTGCACCCCTTTGCATCCCTTGGTTTTTGATTAACACCAGCAGTTGCAGGTATCCACTAGAAAACACTGTGCTGCTTTGTAACAGAGCACCAAGAAAAACCCCACTGCCTTTCTAGAAGCAGATGGAGTTTGCTTGACTGAAGCCCTCACAAAAAAAAAAAAGAGGGTTCTTGCAGATGGCAAGAGCTGAAGTGGAGTGCACTCTTGGCTGCCAACTGATGTGGAGAAAATGGGTTGAGCAGCAGACACACACAATGTCCTGAATGGTTTTACTGGAGAGTAGTAACACGGTGATTTATCAGGGATATTGAGGTAAAACCTGGTGGAACAAAGGAGCCAAACCTGTCTCAGTGAAAATCCTAGATTCAAACAGCCTTAAACAAAACCTAGTTCCCTACTCTGCTTTGACCACCCATCCCAACCCAGTAGACGATGGCCTCTCATGGCTGTGGGAGAGGTGTTTGCTCATCTCCCTTCTGTTGAACTGGTAAATGTGACAATAAAAACAGCAGTTTTTCTAGTTCTGTGCAGCAGCCACTGGTCTGGATGAAGTCAACTGATTCTGGCAATTAGAGTAATTATTTGGCTTGCCCAGTCCCTTCTCTACTTCCAACTCTTGTTCAGCCCTTGATGGTATCAAATAATTTCCTGAATGAAGCAGCAGTTCTGCTTCAATAAAATATTTATGGTCATGTCAAGTGTTTCCTGATCTCTGCTCTGAGCTTGTTTTTTCTTGATTTGTTTCTTGGGATTCGTGTTTCTCTGCAGCTCTGGGATGGAGAAACAAAATCCCTCCTGTTACATGACACAAACTGGCTAATCTGGAGTGTTTGAAATGGCCATTAAATCACCTTCAGCACTTCCCCCCTGCTGATTTTAATGCTGTTTTGAAGATGCTGATTCTCAGTCTGTCTTTTTTTTGTAGTGAATAAACCTGTAATTAAAAGCTGACTTCCAAAAGGCAGATAATTGATACTGGGTTCATACTGAAACCTTGTTCTTAGCTTTCTACCATCTTTGACTCTTAATGGGTTCCAGTGACCTCTCTCCTTTCCATTACAATCAAATTGTAGCTGAATTTTGTCTCTGTTAATAAGACTTTTCTTAAGGAGCCCATCACAAGCCCAGTGCAGAACTACAATAACAGAGGATATAACTAGGCATCATATGAGACCCTGCCAGAACTGTTTCTTTTGTCATTAACTTAATACAGACTTGTAGCCAGCCAGTGGGTATCAGTGATACTTGTTTATGAAGGTTAAAATGGAATTGACTCTCTGTAGATGTTTTCTTAGTGCTCTGCTCTTATCTGGTGGCAGAAATCTGCCTGAATCTAATACAGCAAAAGAGTTGAAATGGAGAATCTCAGACCATCAGGGATTGGAAGGGATGCTGACAGATCATCCAGATCAATCCCCCCACCACAGCAGGATCCCCTAGATCCAGTCACACAGGAACATGTCCAGGCAGCTTTTAAATGTCTCCAGTGACAGAGACTTCACAACCCCCCTGGGCAGCTCCTTCCAGTGCTCTGTCACTCTTGCTGGGAAGAAGTTCCCTCTCGTTGCTGAGGAACCTGCTCTGTTCCAGCTCACACACATTGCCTGTCCCATCATTAGATGCCACTGAAAAGATCCTGGCTCCATTCTCCTGACATCTGCTCTTCCCATGTTTATCAACATTAATAGGGTTGCCCTTCAGTGTCCTTTTTCCAAGCTGAAGAGACCCAGCTCCCTCAGCCTTTCCTCATCAGGGAGATGCTCCACTCCCTTCATCATCTCTGTGGCTCTGTGCTGGACTCTCTCCAGCAGTTGTATCCTTCTGGAACTGAGGAGCTCAGAACTGGACACAAGATTCCAGCTGTGGTCTCACAAGGGCAGAGTAGAAGGGGAGGAGTACCTCAATCTACTAACCACCCTTGTTCTGATCCACCCCAGGATGCCATTGGCTTTCTTGGCCACAAGGACCACCAGGTTTCTTTCTCCTATGCTGCTCTCCAACAGGTCAGTCCCCAACCTAATACTGGGGTTGTTCTTGCCCAGATAGGTGCTGGCTGGTGTGTTTGGTTTGACCGGTAAGATTGACTCTAAATAGGAGTCGGCTCACACTGCTCTGCTTGCACAGGCTGGCTGTTCCTTTATAGATGTTTCTTTGGGTTGGAGTATGAATTTTTGCCCTGTATTACAGCTGCTGATTTACTGCTTTGGGAAAGCACTACCTACTACCTCTCACCAGATGCTCACTGAGCATCTCCTCTATCTGTAGGCTCTACATGTTGAAGGGAAGGGGTGGGAAGTGCGTTGGTTGCTCCAGTACAAACTTGTTGCTTCTACCTAAGAGTCGTGTGACTGGTGTCAATGAGCATCCCACAAGTTTTGCACTCTGTTTCCTGGATCTCCAGATTTCCTGGATCTGACATCTCATTTGTACACAGTCACCTACAGGCTGCATCTACCTGAAAAGCATTTAGGAGCAGGATGCGGGGGCTGTATTTTGGGGTTGGTTTTTGCCTTTGCCTTCCCATCTAACAGTTAACTGCAAGAGCAAACCCACTCTTAAGAAGGGTTTATGTCTGGGCCAGAAATAGCTGCTTTTATGTTAAGGCTGTAGCTCACAAGGGCCTTATGGAAGAACAGGGCAGGTCCTCCCCAGTCCCTCCAGATCAGTTCTGCACTTAGGAGCAGTTGTGGTAGAAAGGTGTGGGTGGTGAATCTCTGTCCTGGCTGAATGGAGCCAGTTGCTTGCAAAGCTGTGGTTGCTGGTAGGGTTTGGCAGCAGCCTGGAAGTTGTTTCCCTTTTATCAGGTGTGTAGGGTCAGATTTTTCTCCCTTTCACAGCTAATTTGTACTGGTGCTTTGTTCCTACCTTGGTTGTAGGTGGGAACAGAAGCCTTTTGCGAGTTTACAGAGGCTGCTGAGCCTGGCCAGTGCAGTCTGGCTCATCCAAAATGTATGAGCAGAGCAGAACTAAAGGGCACAGGAGGCAGAACTTGTAATGGGATTGCAGTGGGGTCAGGCTCTGTCACCTGGCTTTCAGCTTTCCTAGAAATCAAACCAAAGCATCCCTTTCCTTCCTCTGGATGTAGAAGAGAGGCAAGGCAATTTGGAGAGCAATTTTTGGCGATTTATTCTTCGTGTGACTTGGTTGAGTGATGCTGGTCACCACCCATCCCACACTGGAGAGTTCCCAGGGATGGGCTCTGTAAGATGAGGCTCAACTGCTAAGCTGCCAGAGTGCAGAGGCTCCACTAATTAAACTCTCAAGCCTGTAATGAGGGGTATTGCAATTTCACTTGGGTTTAGAGTTTAGACACAGCTAGAAGAGGCTCAAGAAGAAGTCAAATGGCACGAGATGAGGATAAACCCAGCCACTCTCACTCCCTAAGTTTAGGTGTGCAGCTCCCTCTCCTATATAGTGGTTTTAAACATCTGTGCTGTTTACTGATCAGGGCTGGATTCAAGCAGAGGTGTCTGAGCAGGGTGCTGTGGAGGTGGCAGTGCCTGACCCAGATGCCACACAGCTAGATAACGGGTGACAGTGTGAGGCTTTTGTCTCATCCCAGGAGTGGCAGCTGGCAAGTGGGTCCTCCTTGCCCTGCTCTGTGGGAGCCTGAACAGCAGGTCACAGCTGGAACTTGCTATTTGAGCTCCCTTTATAAAAGGCTTCCATGTGAAAAACATCCAGGGGAGGCAGAACAAAGCACAAAGCATTTATCACTGTTCGCTCTTTCCTCGTTATTTCCAGGTTTCACTCTGACTCCAGCACTCGAAGCCTTATCACAGCCCATAAGATTTCCCTGCACTGTGAATCTTTCACTCTCCTCTGCTTTATCTGTGGTCACCTTTTTCCTCCATCCTGTCTCCACGTTTTTGTCTCCTCCTTTGCTGTCTTTCCAGTCTCTTCTGAGCATTCTTACCCACCCCTGGTTTGTTTTCATTGCAGCCTAAAAAAAAAACCCAAATTGCTTTCTCACTGGTGCCTGGGCAAATGAGTTTTTGCTGACAGAAGTGATTCCCTTCCAGCAAACTTCATCGGTTTGGGCAAGAGAACTCGTGTTCAGCTTCGTCCGCTGTGCCTGAAGTCTCTTCTAGCTGCCTTTTATTTTATTAGTTGGATTTTTAATAAAAAAGAGAGATAAATAGGAATCCAGCCATGCATCTTCTAAAGCAATTTTCTTGCTGATGTTTCAGTTAAGTACGGAGCCGTTTTCCAACTCTCTGGCGTCTTTTGCTGCATTAATCCTACAAAGGCAGGAGGGTCTGGCTCTGTGCAGCATCTGAGCAGGCAGCTGGAGGCCAGCAGCAGCCTGTAACGCCTGAGTCATGGTGCTGGGCTTTGTGATGGGGGAATTGTGGTTGTTCTTTTATTTACCTCCTCTTTAGGATCCCAAACGCAGGGCAGCTGTCTCATTCTTGCTGACCAAACTAAAAGGCGGTAACTGCCTCAAAGAGTTTGGAAGCTGCGAGTGATGCCAAGGTGACAGATGGCAGAGGGCAGATGTGTGGCCACAAGACACAAGTTCTGTTGCTCTTACAGTAATCCGAACACCACACGTTCTCTTTCTAAGAGCAAAAGACAATGTTGTTAACAAGCCAGAAACGGCAGCAATTTCAGACACCCTTAAAATAAGGGATTTTATAGGAAATCTATGAAAAGCAAATAATAGGAGCCCAAACCAGTATCCCTGCTGCAACCATCTAAGCATGGTCTTGTGCATTGAATGTCTTTTTGCCCTGCTTGTTGAAATGGTCTGTGAAGGCAAGAAATGAGTTACTGGGTAAGACATTAAACCTGGAAGTTTAGCTAGTGATAAAGCCATGAGGCACCAGCTCGTGGGATATTGAAGACCCCCAGGCTGATGCTGTGAACCCAGCTCCTGGGGAGCTGGATATGCAGATGCCTTTGAACTCAGTGGGATGTCTCAGGACCATCACTTGGGCTGCTTCAGAACTCAAAGCCAAAGTGTTTCTGATAGTGGAACCATTGTCAGCTCAAAGAGAGATGGAGATGCTGGTTAAGAACTGCAGAAGGCAGCAACTGCATTGCTCTTGTTAGCCAGTACCCGCTGCAATAGGAAATGGGCTCCCTGCTTAGGAATGTTGCACTGCAGAGGTTCAAATGCTGCAAGAAGAAGAGTTTTTCACTTCTGCCCATCACCTTGTGCAAGGAAAAGAGTTTGGAGTGAGAGATAAATCAAAAATAGATTTTTCATAGGTATCTACTTGCAGATAAAAGGTTCTTATCGGGGCTGTTCTTGCTCCAGGCTGAGGGCAGTGATTATCAAAAGTGGTGGTGGGGGGTTATTACTGGTTTTTGGTCAACTGAGGGGCTGCTTTTTATATCTGCTGATGGCTCTTCACTGTCAGTCACAACCAGACAGCTCTGGGTTACCTTAGGTTTGCAGTGATTTGGTTTTTTAATCCTTGACTGCCATGGGGATGGCAGCAGCCACATGAAGCAGGGGCTGGTTTGGGGTGGATGAGAGCAGAGAACAGTGAGTGTTTGAGGCCGTAATGGCTGCGTGGGAATCCAAACAACACTTCCCCATTAGAAGGTTCTTGTCTTTAAATTTTCTAAAGCTGTTGAATACGAGATTAGAAGATTCAGATTGTCTGGAACTAATTCTCTACCAAAAAAAAAACCCCTCCTGTTACACAATGCATCGGGCCACAGTTCTAATAATATTAACTCCTGAACAATGTACAATGTGTTCGCTTCAGAATACCTGGGAACATCAAATTGGGTCCTCGGAGTCTCATAAAAATCCAACAGATACAAAAGGCAGCAATCCAAGAGAACACCATTAGCAAAAGGCATGGCTTAGAGAAAGCGAAAGGGACATTGGCTTTTAATGGTAATTGCAAAGCCAGCCTCCTATTAAAAACATCATTTCCAATTAAATGGTCAGAATTTGCTTTGTAGGGCTGCTGAATGACATTATTGCAAATGGCTCTGTAGGACTGGGTCGTCTCCTTTATTTTTCGTTATGGGAAACTGGCATTGATCTAGTGCCAGGCTCTGAGTAACAGCAATGAGCAGCAAGTTGTGGTACTGCTGCTGCTGCATTAGGGGTCTTGTACTAATTATTTTCTAATTGGCACCATTTACCCCATTGGTTCTATCTGAATCACAGAATGTTAGGGATTGGAAGGGACCTTGTAAGATCTAGTCCAATCCCCCTGCCAGAGCACAATCCCCTAGATCCAATTGCACAGGAACATGGCCAGGTGGGTTTTAAATGTCTCCAGAGAAGGAGACTCCACAACACCCCTGGGCAGCCCCTTCCAGAGCTCTGTCACCTACACTGGGAAGAAGTTCCATCTCATATTGATGTGGAACCTCCTCTGTTCCAGCTCACACCCATTGCCCCTTGTCCTAGCATTAGATGACACAGAGCAGAACCTGGCTCCATCCTCCTGACACCCACTCTTTCCATATTTATCAACATTGATGGCATCACCCCTCAGTCTTCTTTTTTCCAAGCTCAAGAGACCCATCTCCCTCAACCTTTTCTCATCAGGGAGATGCTCCACTCCCTTCATCATCTCTGTGGCTCGGTGCTGGACTCTCTCAAGCATCTCTGTGTCCTTATGGAACTGAGGGCCTCAGAACTGGGCACAACATTCCAGCTGTGATCTCACCAGGCAGAGCAGAGTGGGAGGAGAACCTCTCTTGATCTACTAACCACCCTCCTTCTGTGCTGGTGAACACTTGTTAAATTCAGGATTGGACATTCTGGACACTTGGTGGCAAATTCAAGTCTTAACCTCGGGTGAAAGTCTCTCCCTGATGGCAGAGCTTGTGCATGAAGGCAGAATTTGGACCTTTTGCTTTCCAACTTGCTCTGTCTTGCAATTACTGTGGAATTTTCCTCTCCTAATACTGTCATTTTTCTGCTGCTGTTGTTGCATTATGCGATGAAAAGGTGAAATCCTTGCTGAGCTTCACGTGGTGGAGTTGTTTGTCCTGAATTGGTTTCATTGTGCAGCTGAGGCTGATGTGTGCCTGCCCTGCCTGGGGCTGTGTTTGACGGATGGTGAGGGGAGAACAGATTTGTTGTGGAGCTTTGGTCTCATTTAGGACACTTTCAGCCCTATCCATGACTTCTATAAAGAGGGATTCTCACCCTAAGACACTGTCTTGAGGATCTCAATGCTTTAAATCACCAATGGGATGGATGTAGCTCACCAGCCTGGAGTTGTTGATGCTTTCTGCTGCGTTCCTCAAGTCACAGACTCACAGAACATTAGAGATTGGAAGGGACCTCGAAAGATCGTCCAGTCCCCTCTGCCAGAGCAGAATCCTCTAGGTCAAGTCACACAGGAACATGGCCAGATGGGTTTTAAATGTCTCCAGGGAAGAAGACTTCACAACCTCCCTGTGTCCTTCAACATGCAGATGCTTCTGTCTAGGTGGGAATGTTCCTCTGGAGATGAACAGCTGTTTCCAGCATCCCATTTCACTGGGGCTTTCAGAAACCTACCCAAAGATAAATTGAACCAAGGGAAAGGTTCTGCTGCCTTTAGATCAGAGCTGTAGGGAACAGCAGACGAGCTTTTAAGGGAAATAACAATCTCTTGCTCTTTCCCAGGTACCAAATCCCAGAGGCAGTTGTGTTGTTCCTGGGATGGAGAGTGGCCTCATGAGAGGAATTGGCCTCTTTTCCTTTGCCTTTAAAATATTAATCCAACCTCTCACAGCAAGACTCTGCTGTGGTTTTGACTAGTCCCCAGTAACTTGAGGAATAAAATAGCCTTTGGCACAGGAATTTCTTCAGCCAGCACCTCCCCATGACAGATCCCACTGTAGTAAGTAAATTCCCCGTGGTCAGCGATGCTGCTGTCTGACATGTGTGCTTCCAGCAAGATTTATCTTCGTCATGTTATCAGAAGAAATCCAACTGTATGGTCACAGGGCTGAAAAAGGGTTGGGCTTGAGTGCTCCCCCACTATTTCTTAGCTTTGGGGGATATAATTTGATTTTTGTTTATTTTTTCTAATGGGAGTTGGGGGAGAGGGCAAGAGGGGAGCAGACAAATGAGTCCAACTTGGCAAACTTGATTTGTCTTTCCCCTGCAGCCAAAGCAGGAAGGAAATATCTTGCAGTTGGTTGCTGTCCTTTCTGGATGTCTGCCTGAAGAAAAATGTGATGACTCTGGTCACCCTCGGGTTCAGTTCCAGGTGTAAGCTAGTCCCACTGGGTAGCAGAAAAACATAGGTGTGTGACAAGAAGGGGATGGAGGGAGAGAAAGAAGCAGGGATGAACAAAGTAGAAGGGGATGGAGGGAGAGAAAGAAGCAGGGATGACAAAGTAGAAGGGGATGGAGCAGGGATGAATAAAGCAAGAATTTTCTGTTACTGACTATAATATTCTGAATGACACAGCAATGTCCAACCCTCCCCCCGTATCATGTGGGGTGATGGAGGATTTAGTGAGATTACACTTAATCTTCCTCAGTCAATAAAAAAAGGAAATGAGAATTGTGTTCTTAGAAAGACAATGACATTGAGTGTATTTGCTGGAGTTGGAAAATTGGCACAATAGACCTCATGTCATAATAACATGTAAGTCTTGGTGAGTTCAGGCACTAAACTTTATCTGCTTTGTCCTGCTGCATCCCCGGCTAAGTGCATTTTTCTGCAAAGCTCTGAGACTCCTTATCTGACAGAAGCCTTGTAAATTGGCCTGGAGATAGAAATAAAAAACCATGAGCACACAGACGCTGCAAGTCCTTCTAGTTGTTGGAAAAGACAACACTAAACAGATGTAAGCATTATCTGTCTCGAAAACTAATGAGCTGCTGCATCATGCTTTTGTCACCTTGATTTTTTACCTGTGGATTTTGAGTAGAAATGAAATTAGCTGCAACGTGAGTGTCTGCAGAGGACCCACTTGCACCCCATTCCAGCAGTTTTAGAGCTGGAATCCAGGTGGCCCAGCCCAGAGGATGCTGAACTGGGCTGAAGCGACTTGGATTAAATTTCTTGTTCTGTCAGCACTGAGATATCCAGAAGAAAAACACTGTGCTGGAGCTAAGCAGCAGTAATAACCTGCCTCAGACTGCCTCTTGAAATTGGATCAAATCGCTTCCGTACCTTACAACACTTGTCTATAACTATGTGAAGGGTGGGTGTCAGGAGGATGGAGTCAGGCGCTTCTCAGTGTCGTCTAGTGATAGGATGAGGGGCAATGGGTGTGAGCTGGACCATAGCAGGTCCCATATAAATATCAGAATGAACTTCTTCCCAGTGAGGGTGACAGAGCACTGCAACAGGCTGCCCAGGGGGCATTGTGGAGTCTCCTTCTCTGGAGACATTTAAAACCCACCTGGATATGTTCCTGTGTGACTTGGTCTAGGTGATCCTG
>JAOXOE010000001.1:47839960-47859029 GCA_028565055.1 Phoeniculus purpureus
CAGGCTGCCCAGGGAGGTGGTGGAGTCCCCATCCCTGAAGGGGTTTAAAAACCAAGTAGCTGGAGCACTTGAGGCCGTGGTGTAGGGGTTGGGAGCTATTGGGCTGAGGGCTGGACTTGATGATCCTGGAGGTCCCTTCCAACCATGATGATTCTATGACTACTGAAAATGTCTTTACTACCACTTGCTGACCTGAATTAACTGTTCTGTTCCCTGTTCTGTGATTCAGGCTGTTCATTAGTTTCACCATGTTTCGGAGTCTGACCTTTGCAACTCTATGAAGCTTCTTTTTTCTAGGCATAAATATTACTTTTTGATTCTTTCGCGGTGCTGCTGCCAGCATTGCTTGCTCACGATGCGATAGGTGCAGGAAGAACTTCACAGAAGCACCGAACATCTGGGATTGGAAGGGACCTCAAAAGATCATCCAGTCCCATCCACCTGCCACAGCAGGATCACCTAGATCCAGTCATTAGGGATTGGAAGGGACCTTGAAAGATCATCCCTGAGTAAATCTGTGCTCCTTGCTTTGTGCTGGATTCTTGTTCTTAATGTAGGGCCCTCCCAGCACTTGAGCTTTACTTGCACAGCCTGAGTTATCCCAATTATCCTTAGGAAGGACTGAAGTTTGTTATTTCAAGTGACACAGCTCTTCAGGGCCCTACTTCTTCAAGGAGCTTTGTCTAGATTTGAGTCTGTGGCCTGAGAAGGTTCCTTGTCCACAGAACAATCAATTACGTTATGAGCTGCGTGAAGCCTTCGCCCCTGCAGGGTTTTAATCGAATGCAAAATTACCCAAAGCTCAACCTGCTTTGACAAAACAGCTTCTCTGTGTTTCAAGTTGGGTGTCCTGGCTCCAGCTGCTGCAGCAGATGTTCTGTGCAGAGAGCTGCTGTCTCTCTCTACGAAGATGTCAGGCGCTCTGAAGGAGAATTAGGCTGCTGAACGCAAGTCCCTTGTGCGGTGTCGTGGTCCATCGAGACGTTTTAACGATGTTTAACGCAGGTTTTGTTGAATCTGTGGGGAAAACCAACCCTGCTCTCTTTTCCTTGCACAGCAGCCTATTGAAGCTGTTCCTTAGCACAGAGAAACTCAGGTTGGAAAGGACCTCTGGTGGTCATCTGGGCCAACCTTCTGCTTAAAGGATGTTCAGCTAGACCAGGTAAATGTTTAGTTTCTATGTGATTCAAGTTTCCTGTTTCCCTGTTTGTCTGTTGCCTCCTTGTCCTCTTGCTCAGCTTCTCAAGCAGAACAGTAGTTGAACCCTTCAAGCCTGGTAGTCTGGCCAGTTCTCCATCCACACTTCGACGGCAGCATTCACCCTAAACTGCTGAGGCTGACGGGCTTTGGTTTTGAGCTACAGAAGCTCAACCTGGAGAGCTGGGGTTTGATGTTTTATGCCCTTACAGGCATCTCTGTGGAGCTGAACATAGGTTGTCTCCTTTGCCTTGGAGACCAGCTCTGTGTTGCTGGGTGCTGGCCAGCCAAGGCTCGGGAAGGGACAGGAGGGAGGGGATGTGATATCTGTGTCTAATCACAGCACATTAGGGATTGGAAGTGACCTCAAAAGATCATCCAGTCCAATGGGGCAGCGATAGTGAAGTTTAAAGGACCAAGGAGGAGAGAGTGAGCTGTTGCAAGCACAAGCAGGTGCTCCTGGCAACGGTGATGCGGAGAAGAGCCTGTGAACAAGGATCCTCTCTGAAACCCAAAGGTGTGCTTGAAGAGCCTGTCTCTGCTAACCCCTTTCCTATGCACAGGAATCTATTTGCTGAGGTGCAGGATGTCTGCTCTGCGGCTGACTTCTAACAGAACGTCCCAGCAGGCCTTGTCCAGCTCTGATTACACCTGGGAGTACGAGTACTACGAGTACGGACCGGTGTCGTTCGAAGGGCTGAAGGCTCATAAGTGTAAGTACAGAGATACCTGATGGCAGCTGAGCTTCCCCACCTCAGTGTTCCTGCACTTTAGTTGTGATTATTGTACACAAACCTCTTGCTGGATATTTTAGGTTCTTTGCAAGCTGCAGCAGAATTGGCTTTTCTGCCCAAATTGTACTTCATTTTTTTTAACAAATCTGCTTTTTAACATGGAAGATGTTTGACAGTGGGATCGTGATTAACTTTGGCGTCAAACAGCAGACCAGGACAGTAGATTCCTTTAGTCCTATAGAAGATTCAACAGGCTTGTTAAGGGTCTGTGCTACTGTCCTGGTCAGGCAGGTTGTCATGCAGTGCTAGAGTCAGGGACATCTCTATTGATGACCTGGATGAGGGGATCTAGTCTACCCTTAGTAAATCACAGATGACACCCAGTTGGAGTGTTGATCTGCAGTGTCTTCCTACCCTCCATCAGAGACAACTGGACAGGCTGGAGCAATGGGCAGAGGCCAATGGGATGAGGTTTAACAGGGCCAAGGGCAGGGTCCTACATTTTGGCCACAGTAACCCCTTGCAGACTGGGGGGTGAGTGGCTGGAGAGCAGCCTAGCAGAGCTGGGTGACAACTGGCTGAACAGGAGCCAGCAGGGTGCCCAGGTGGTTCGAAAGGCTAATGGCATCCTGGCTTGGATCAGCAGTAGTGTGGCCAGCAGGGCTAGGGATATCATTCTCCCCCTGGATGGCACTGATGTGGCCTCCCCTCCAGTACTGGGGGGGCAGTTGTGGGCCCCTCACTTCAAGCAAGAGATGGAGGGGCTGGAGTGGGGTCCAGAGGAGCAATGAGGCTGGGGAAGGGACTGGAGGGAAAGGCTGGTGGCGAGAGGGTTTGGGAGCTGGACTCTCACAGAATCACACAACATGAGGGATTGGAAGGGACCTCGAATACTGTGTTTCATTGCTCTGTAACTTTGGGCTGCGATTTTCAATGGATTGCTGTCTGGAAATGTGCTCATCCCACCTGGACCTCTCTTAATCAAGTCCCTAGAAGCTTTGAACATCCTTCAGGATCACCTTTGAGGTCATTAAGTGGGCACAGATTTGTTTCAAGCAGGAGTGGTGGTTTATCTGTGGGTCCATTTCGATCCACACAGGCAAGAAGCGATGCTTTTCCCAGTTGCTCCTGTCACTGGCTGTAGAATTGATGTTTCCCTGTCCATTAGCTGGTGGTTTGACTTTTGTTGTCCAAGTCAATTTGGCTCCTCCAACACTCTCTGGCAATTTTCTACATACAAATTAGAAACACAAAAGTGACTCAAAACATCTTTTATATCTTGGTTATTGATATTTGTTGAGAGAGCAAATGATTTTGTACATGGTCTCATTTATTTTCAAACACTCCATCCCTGCAAGAAAGCAAGACCTGCCACCTGCACTCTGGACTCTGGCCAAGCCCTGGTCTCAGTCGGTCAGGCGCTTGAGCCATCTGGGTCCAACCTTATCCATCTGAGTTGGTCGGGGGTGCTAACAGGTGTTTCCAACCAAAGAAATATGTGCAAGTCCTTCTGACGTGCCAATTTGGTGTTATAAAAGCTGGACCCCCTCGCAGCGATCTCTGGAGACCTCCCCTACGAGTGGATGCACTGTGTAGGGCTTCCCAGTTGCCAGGACAGGTTCACCGGGTCTTCACTGCAACCAGGGCTCCCCAGTGACTGTAGATCACAGAATCACAGAACATTAGGGATTGGAAGGGACCTCAAAAATCATCCAGTCCAATCTCCCCCTGCCACAGCAGGATCACTTAGACCAAGGTGAACATGAACAAGGGGGGTTGTGGAGTCTCCTTCTCTGGAGGCATTTCAAACCCCCCCGGCCATGTTCCTGTACGACTTGGTCTAGGTGATCCTGCTGTGGCAGGAGAACTGGACTGGATGATCTTTCGAGGTCCCTTCCAATCCCTAATGTTCTGTGATTCTGTGGAAAGCTTTCGGGGGGTTGCAGTTCATGCTGCATGTGGAAGGAAGCTGTTTTGCATCTAAATGTAGATGAAATACTGATCACCTTGTGTTCTTGTTTTCACCAGATTCCATTGTGATTGGATTTTGGGTTGGTCTCGCAGTTTTTGTCATCTTCATGTTTTTTGTCCTGACGCTGCTGACAAAGACGGGAGCGCCGCATCAAGAGTGAGTCTGAGCACACCCCCCACCTGCTAAGCACCGCGTCGTCTGCAGCTGCCAGACAAGCAGTGACAGTGCTGCTGTAGCACTGGCTCAGCACTGTCTTGTTCCAGTCTGTCCTTAGGATAGGGAGCAGCCTAACTTTGGTTTCACATAGTCTCTGTTCTGAGCACTTCAGAGTGCTGAGCTCCATCCTGAGCAGAGCCTGGCTCCATCCTCCTGACACCTACCCTTCACATATTGATCAACATGCATTGGGTCACCCCTCAGTCTCTTTTTTTCTCCAAGGTAAAGAGCCCCAGCTCCTTCAGCCTTTCCTCATCAGGGAGATGCTTCTCTCCCTTCATCACCTCTGTGGCTCTGCGCTGGGCTCTCTCCAGCAGCTCTGTGCCCTTCTGGAACTGAGGGGCCAGGAGCTGGACACACTATTCCAGATGTGGTCTCACCAGGGCAGAGTAGAGGGGAAGGAGAACCTCTCTCAATCTGCTAACCACCCACCTTCTAATCCACTCCAGGATGACACTGGCTGCCTTGGCCAGATCAGTGCTTGGTGACTAAATGGGACCACTCTCGGCAGGCTCCCGTTACGAAGGGTTAGAACAGAGAACGAAAGCAGAACTAAAACACCTTTGTAGAGAGAGCGTGCTCGCAGGCAGATAGCAGTGATGAGCAGCTGATCGTGCAAGGCAGTTGTCAGTGGTAATTGCTTCCTGAAGCCTACGTCTGCCTACTAGAGGCTCTTTGCTGTTGAATCACATGAAACTTCATGTAACAGCACGTCTCTAGAGATGGGGTCATATTAGAGGGGACCTACGTATCCTGTGAATCTCTTCCATGCTTCTGAAGTTACGCTTGAGAAACAGATTTCCTTGTGTGAGAAGGGAATTAAAGGCAGTAGGTCCAACCAGAACCAGTCCACGATTCTATGCTTTTCTTGGAGCAGGTTGCCCTGAGACCTTGTGAGCCCCCCTTCTTCAGTCAACTTCTACATCCACATAACCCAATCTGAATTGAGAGCTGGCCTTGCCTTCAGCCAGGGTGTTGGGCTGGAAGCCACTAGAAGTTCTTTCAAACCTAAACCTTTACATCATTTTTCTTCAGTTGCTGCTGAGAGCCCGGTTAGTCCTTTCCGTCTTGACTTTCAACTCCCTTTGCGGCTCTGGGAGCTGGGTCCTTGCCCACTCACTCTCTGTGCTGAGTTGGCATCTTTAACAAACCTGAGTGGGGCTTTTTGAGACCAGTTAACCAAACTCATGTGCTACTGGAAAGAGATCATCCCGCAATACACTAAGGCCATTGAATACTGTTGTGTCCTCTAATTTCTGATACAGGATTAAATAGGGGAGATGTAGACCTGTAAAACCAGTGCAGACTGGGGGTTTATCTTGCCTGCCTCTTGACTGGTTTCGTCATGACTCACGCAGCCCTTCCTGCTCTGGCAGGGGGATTGGACTAGATGATCTTTCGAGGTCTGTTCCAATCCCTGATGTTCTGTGATTCAGAAATGGATGTTAATGGGATGCCTGGCTCTTGAGAGAAAGGCAGCCTGATTGATGGGCCCGTCTCTGCCTTCACCAAGTCAATTTGGCTGCTCTCTGAAGTGCCGATTGTGGCACTGAGGGCAAGTGGTTGGAACCCAAGTAGAATGCTTTGATTTTTCTAGGGGAATGCTTTTCTTGGTCGATAATAGAGTGGTGCGACAGCAGGGACTTTGGAAAATGGTACAAGATGTTCAGCACTGGGCAAATTCTCAGGCCAGAAGGGTCAGGATATGGACAAAGAGAGGCAGAATCAGTGTGACTTGGTCTAGGGGATCCTGCTGTGGCAGGGGGATTGGACTGGATGATCTTTCGAGGTCCCTTCCAACCCCTAATGATTCTATGATTCTAAGTGCTTTAGCTACGCCGTTTTTGAACACCTCCAGGGATGGGGACTCCACCACCTCCCTGGGCAGCCTTGTTCCAGTGCCCAGCCACTCTCTCAGAGTCACATCTTCTTCCTAAGATCCAGTAGTCTAACTGGACCCTAACTGCATTTGTGGCGAACAGGCTGCCTACCCAAAAGTTGCCCTGAACAAAAGGTTCAGGGCAGCTTTTGAACAGGGTTGTGTTCCATGGGATACATGAAGCACAAACATGGAAATGGGATACAAACCACTGTTTGTCCTGTTTCCACAGGTCGAGGGGAATAAATCAGGGGTGAAAATATACGATGCTTTAATGAGAAAAAAGCGATCCGTCCACAGCTGGGAGTTCCTGGTCATGGAGAACGGATGAGTGGCCGCCCGAATGATGAACAGTATGTCATGAACAGCTAGCTCCATGGGATCCCAGCAAGGTGGTTTCCGGAGCAAGGGATCTGATCTATAAATTGAATAGGTTCATCAGATTACAAGCTGGTTTGGAAGTTGGAACTAACCAGACAGCTGAGGCTCTTGACACTTCCTGCAGAGCAGTCTCCTCAGATGAGGGATACTTCAACATCAGATGGTCCTGGATTATTTGATAGCAGAAGGGAAAGCTTGTGGAAAGTTGAATGAATCCAACTGTTGCTTACAAACAGATGCTAATGGGGAAAGGTAGCAAAACAAAAGAACCAAGAGAGCTGGCTCCTGCACCTGTCCAATGCTGGAAAGGATGGGATCGGGCTATGATCTCATGGTTGCCTGGAGAACCATGGATGAAGCGTTTGTTGTTTCCCTTTCTCTGTGCAGCTTGGATCCTTGTGCCACGCCTGGTCCCTGGCCTTACGCAGCTTATTCGCCATGGAAATTTTAGATGAAATGGTTTCCACTTTCAAAGGTAGAATAACTCCAGCACCTTGAGATAAAATAAGCACGACACGCTAGCCGGGAACGAGCAGCGTTAGCTTGTACAGCTCTTTTGGTGAGACTGGGAAACGAAGGTCCTGTTTTACTGATACCAGCCAGTGAGAAATGGTTTGTCCCTGCCTCGGCGCAGAAACACTGGAGCTGTGTGAGAGTGCAGCCAGATCCACACTGCTACAAAGCCGTATTCTTTTTCCACTAGCAGTGGATGCATGAGGAGTGGGAATTCCCATGCTGAGCTTATAAATTTAGCACTGCCTCCTATCCAATTACTTGTTACGGTGAGAGAATGGGGAGGGGGGAGGAACTTCTTTTACATTTTAAACACTTCTCTCTTTGTGAACGTTTTCTATCAGGTTTTGAGGTCATTTGCCTCCAAAATAATCACCAAGCTTCTCTAGCCTGACAAGGACTTATTTGGTGAAATAGTTTGGTTTGTATTAGCCTGCAAAGCAAACGAAGTGATGAAGAATGGAGACTTTCCGCTTTAGAATTAGCCAGTTGTGTCGGTGAGTAGCAGAAATCAAGAGAACTGCTTCACGACAGCCGTGTGCTTCGGGCAAAAGCAGCAAGTATTTGCAGCATGCCCAGAGCATCAGAAAACTGAGCACTCTGTGGCTTTTACAGAGCGCAAAGGCTCTATGTGAGAGAGGGTGAAGGCTCTTCAGCTTTGATTACCTTGTCCTCCAAATGCTGAAATGAAAGGAGCACCTGTTACCTTTGATTACCTGTCCTCCTCATGCTGAAAGGAAAAGAGCACCTCTCCTTTTTCACTCTTAGTTTTATTATAAAAATCAACATTTCATTTGTTACAACTTATAGCAATAATTGGAAAGGAGTTTTGTACAAGGGCTATGTACATTTTACAAGTTAAAGCACTTTATTTTACAAAACCAAAGTGTTAGTTGAAGGGAGTGAATAGGGCTGACCAAATGTTGGTCGATTATAAAATAAATACATCCTTGCAAAGCACCATCGTACCGAGGTTGATGAACAAGAAAGAGACACCGGCTGGTTTTTAAGACAATGACAAACAGTGATTAAAGCTTACAAAAAAGAACCAGAAAATATCAACCCCCCAAAAAAAACCAACCCAAACCAAACCCAAGATTTAAAAATCTGAAAGCAGCACCAGATCCTTCACTTGCAAATAAGGCAGGTTCAGCTTAAGCCTGGTGGTATCCTCTTTACAAAGAGACACTTTCATTTTCCCTCCCCAACTCTTAAGGGCCTGGCTTAAGGCTACAGCCATTTAAATCAGGACTTCAAAGCTGCTCCTTGTTCACTTAAAAATAAAGGGGAACAAGGCTGCTTTCCGATAGTGTCATCACAACAACTGCCCTTCGAGTGACTAAGGCATTCTCTGGTTAGAATCAAACAAGGACAGTTTACTCACCCTGCCCTGCACCGTTCTGGAGCGGCTCACGCGGTCCCTACAAATGCTCCGCTGGCATCACCCGCTCAGCTGCCCATTTTAAAAAGATGGAAGGTAAATGGGCTTCCCAGGGGGCTTGTGGAGTCTCCTTCTCTGGAGATGTTTAAAACCTGCCTGGATCCGTTCTTGTGTGACTTGGTCTAGGTGACCCTGCTCTGGCAGGGGGACTGGACTAGATGATCTTTCGAGGTCCCTTCCAATCCTTCATGCTCTGCGATTCTGTGAAATTACCCATTTCTGATCACTGATTTGACTTTGTGTAGAAAGAAATGGTCTGTTTTGCAGCCGTTTTCAAGCCGTTAGGTCATTTCTAAATGATATTCATGGTGCACCAGGCAATGAAGTTAGTTTTCAAGGAACATCCCCACCAAAGCACCATTTAAAAACGAATCTCATGGGTAAGAAGGTAATTTCCAAATAAAGTGCTCAAATTGTTTCTGCACCCGATGAACCAGCTATTCTTTTGCTGTAGAAATAGGAAGCTACCTCAGGCACAGTACACTCTCGACAGCAGGTTCTGTCGCTAACACCACTGTGTGATGAACACACACAAACCAAAAACGACAGGAAAAAAGAGGCTGATTGCTTCTCAAGAGAGTATTTTTAAGAAGTCATTCGATTCAACAGTTTGTGTGACCAAGGAGGTTTGTAGTTCAATCTGATTTTCCCACAACCGTGGTCATTCGAGCAGCTTTGCCAAGCAGTAAGGAACAGAACTACTCAATATTCAAGGACAGTGGCCTTTTCTTCATCTTAGCAGAGGCTTCACTGCTTTGAGTTAAACAAAGGGATCTGTGTTTGAGACTCACCAGTCAGGTCCTTCCTAGAGAATGGGCTCTGATGGAGCAGTACTGCACAACTGGAGAGTAGATCCCACCCGAGTGCATTATAGCAATCCATGGGGACTCTCTGCATGCACCTTCGCTTGCTGTCTCAAGCACTTTGAGGATGATTTTCTTGGTAATTGCATTGAGACCACAGCAAATTTTTATGCAACTGCAGAAAACAGAAGAGTTTTACTCATCTGCAAAGTGGGCAACAGTATATATATCACACAATCACAGAGCATTAGGGATGGGAAGGGACCTCAAAAGATCATTTAATCCAATCCCCCTGCCACAGCAGGATCACCTAGACCAAGTCACGTATTGCATATATATATATATATGAATATGCCTCCTCTCCTGTCTGGTGGGACAGAGCTTTAACTACTCAGGTTTAAAGCAGCAAGTGCTCTGCTGTCTGTCCCACAACCTGCCAATACAGTAATACAGTCCAGCTCACATGAGACAGCAGGACATCACCCAGCACCAGCACTCGGCAAAGCAGGGAGACTGACTCTGCCAGCGGAGGCAGGGGAACGTGTATGCGCAGGCAAGGAAATGCCAGGCTTTGGGTAAACTCACAGGAGCACAGTTACATGTACCTGCACACATACGCTGGTACGTGCACACAGGGGAGAGAGCGCTGCGGCAGGAATCTGGGATTTACAATAATGAAAGTCACAGCAAAGCAAACCCTTTGGTATCGACTGGCTCATCTGCTCGTTGTGCAGCACTGGAACTACTGTATTTCATTTGTATGCACAGGCTGTCACGGAAATTCATGGAAAACAAGATTTCAAACGTAAATGCTATGCACACTCTCCATTTCTCATAGCTAAGGTATCTTCAAATCAATACCTCAGTATCCAAAGCACTGGAGAAACGAGAAGCGCTCCTGGAGAAGGTATGAAATGCCTGCTGTATGGCAACTTGGTCTAAGTGGCCCTGCTCTGGCAGGGGGATTGGACTAGATGATCTTTCAAGGACCCTTCCAATCCCTCATGTACACAGCAGTAACAATCATTTTAAGAGGCCAGGCCAGGTCTCATTACTGTTGCTGTTCAAACTCACTAAGCTCCCGTTTAACATGCAAAGGTTGGCTTTCAACAAGTTATTCTGTAAGGTCCTTTTTTCTTTTGTGTTTTGTTTTTCAACTACAAAGGTCTGTTCCTTCCCTGGTTGAGCACAGCAGCTATTTCCATCTCCAGACAGTCAGCTGTGAACATTCCCCATGTGTCTACATGGAGGAAGAAGTGCACCATGAGTACCTGTGCCAGTGCTTCGCTGCATGGGGACCTGGGGCTGCAAGATACAGAGCTTAAAAAACAAGCAGGGGTTTCACTGACATCAGTGAGACCACTTCCACGCTAATGCTACAACCCCATGTTAGCAATCTTCTGACTTGCCATGTGTGTAACCTGCAGTTACAGCATCACAGTACGTTAGGGATTGGAAGAGACCTTGAAAGATCATCTGGTACAATCTCCCTGCCACAGCAGGACCACCTAGACCAAGCTGCACAGGAACATGGCCAGGTGGGTTTTAAACATCTCCAGAGAAGGAGACTTCACAACCCCTCTGGGCAGTCCCTTCCAGTGCTCTGGCACCACTACTGTTCTAACATCTCAGTCAATCTCCGAAGTTGGAGAGAGCATGATGCTCACTGAGGGAAGGAAAGAGTATAAAAGATGACTGGCTCGGCAGTGGAGAGGAACAGAGGAAAGCTGTTAAGCCTCAAATGTTCCATCAGCCCAGGGTTTATCCACTGGGAGCGTGTCAGCTGTGAATTGATGCTTTTTGAATTTGGAGATCTGCCCAAGAGGAGCTCTGGTGGATAACAGAATGGCCAGGGCTGAAAGGAACCTTGAAGATCATCTAGTTCCAACCCCCCTGGACAGGCTCACCAGCTCTGCTTTAGATGTACTGGGAAAATACACAGGCTCACCAGCTCTGCTTTAGATGTACTGGGAAAATACACAGGCTCATCAACTCTGCTCTAATGTGCTGGGAAAATACACAGGCTCATCAACTCTGCTCTAATGTGCTGGGAAAATACACAGGCTCATCAACTCTGCTCTAGATGTACTGGGAAAATACACAGGCTCATCAACTCTGCTCTAGATGCACTGGGAAAACGCATGTACTGGCACAGATACCTGCTCCCCACTACATAAACTCATTGCTCAGCCTGCACAAGAAACAGCTAGCTTTCTATACTGGTCATCTGGGATCGAAAAGCAGCCTGACCACTTTGCCCTCTCCACCTGAAGCTCCCAGAGGCAGCTCACTCAAAATTCCTGATGCACAAACTAAATCATATGGATCAAAAGCATTTGGTCAAATCCTACACTGGATCCTATGCCCATCCCACTGGCTTCGGTGGAGGTTAGGTAGGAACGTAAACCATCACGGAAGGCAGGAAGCACAATCCACATGCAGAGAATGCTTTTCTCCTAAAGAACTCCTGGTGTAATTCACAATTCTGAATTTATCCGCAGGAAGTGCCCTCCAAGAGGAGTGAGGCAGCCCAACTGCATCGTAAAGAGGATACCACTCGTTAAGCTTAACCACCTCACGAGTTTTTCAAACAGACATTGGCACACTGAAAGAGAAAGAGCATTTTGCAAGAAGAGACCACTGCCGTGGCTGTACAAGCACTTGGACCGAGACACAACGACGCAGTATTCTTCCGAGTTCATCAGAGCAGGTTTCCACGTGTGAAGCTCACACGGAACGCTGCACGTGAAAAACAATGTAAACAACAGCAAAGTTCCCAATCCCACTGGCATGCCAGCCTCGACCACCCCCCCAGCCCCGACACACCCACCCCTCTCCCCTTCATACAAATGAGCTCGAGTTCCCTTATAGTTTACAACACCCTCCTCAACATCCATCCTGCTGGAGAACACAAACAAGTTCCTTCACCAGCAAGGAAGACCCAGAAGAACAGCTACCACAGTTCCTAGAGTTAAGCTGGGCAAAGAACCTTAGTCTGCAAGATCCACAGATGAACTACAACAGCCTGGAGACCACCAAAGCCTCTTGAAGTTTCCTCAGGTATCCTGGACTACTAGAAAGACCTTTAATTGGCCTTTCTTTAATTCCACAGCTGGAATCCCAACGCCATGGTTTTCCTCGGAGACGAAACCAAGAGCGGGTTTGTTACTCCAGACAGGCGGCAGCACCAGCAAGAATTACTCGTCACTACTTCTGTCAACAGCACGTTGTCAAAGCCCAACGCCACGTTTTCAGAGTCTTTCAGTTGAATGGAATTGAAGGTGCAAATGCATAATGCCAGCTACGGTATCCCGTGAGCTCCACTGCAGTCAGAGCACTGGAGTCCCCGAGAAATTAACAATGTTTGAGGTTGCCCCTCAACCTACTCAAGTAAATGTTTTCACTCGACTATACAACCCTCCCTGCCAGAATCACCGCGGTGAGGCTGACGGGAGAAGGGGCTAAATACGATCCCATACAAAAATAGAGATGCGACTATAAAACGGTTTGGTTAAGAGTATTTGAAAGTTCGACATTCACAGTGGTTAACGCTAACGTACGAGACTCACGCCGGGCAAAAGAGAAGGTGCGTCGAAACCATACTGAGAGAAAACGGGTGTTACCGAACGCGAAGGTATCGTGAGCTGTTCACACAGCACGGGGTACCCCTTTCCAATAGCTTCTTTTTCCGGACCGTTGCTCCACTGAAAGTTAAATGCTTCCTTACTAGGAAAAAAAATAATACATATATATATATTTATATATTTAGATATGATTTGGATACTGTGCTATCAATATACACGGGAAGTACTGCAAGGATATATTAGTCATTTACAGTAAAACTAAACGATCCACGGTTAAATTTATCGTTTATAAATACGCTGTCTATATTATATGTGGTATAAAAATAGCTGACATTTTGTGGACACGAGGGCCAAAATAAGGTTTTTCTTCTTTTTTTCTTAAGGGACTAAAAAAACCGCTCAGGTATCTGCATATTACCTTTGTCAATGACGTGACTGACCCCGGTACAAAACACGTTCCCGCTGCCCTGGCACAAAGAAGAAAGGAAGTCTAGCTCGAGGAGAACAAAGAACCTACAGCAGCCCAGCTCCAGCAGTGCATTAAGGAAGGATGTAGTGATTTAAGGTGACACAGGAGGCAAGAAAGGGCGCGGAAGAGATGGGAAAAGCTAAACAGGATTAAGAGGCAAACTTCAATGCCAGAAGCAAGGAGACAGTTCTACACAGTCCTAGTTTGGTAAACGCATGAAGGAAACACAAGAGTGTATCAAGAAGTGTGGGATTTCTTTTTCTGGATTCACTGCTACCGTTGCTGCGCTCCTGTAGACAACAAAGCCCTTTGTGTCAGGGTAGCATCTGTCCTGACTGCATTTTCAAGCTGAACTTTTAATTGCTGACCTTCTGCAGTTGGCATAGAAGTTATGTGGCAACTTCCCAGCGCCTCTGGCACACGCTGCTCTGAGACGGACTTCTTGATTGGTCATGACTCTATAGACATTTTTGGTATTGGCACAGCCAGCATCTCACCTTGCCAGACAAGCAACACGACACGCGGTCCTTCCACATCCTCAGGTGCTCAGTCACTCCCCTGGATTAAGGCATGTTTTTGTGTTCCGCTTGCAAAAATAAAATCTGTTTGTACAAAGGTCTGGGTTCTTTTATACAAAAATGTTTCTTCTTATGGCACAAGCAGCAGTCGCTGTTTTAAGAAAATATATATAAATACCCTTTGTTTTTCTTCTGTACAAATATCTTCAGTACTCCTCCACCCCACTTCATAACATTTAACTGTACACTGTCCCCACCTCACCGTTCGTCAGGAGCTCCCTCCCCCCTCCCCAGAACATTTTGTATTTACACTGTCACCGCAGAGGCAGATAATGGGGCGGGGGGACTACCCCTCATGAGGAGTCCGTGCAGGGGGACGGTGGAGGTGGGTAGAGATGGTGAGAGTAGCTCCGCTCTGTGTACGGGGAGGGTGGGCAGCTTTCGTAGTTCTCCTCCGCTGACAGGTACTGGCTGCGTGGAGTGGGAGGTGGTGGGACAGGCTCTGAATCATAGTTCAAGTCACTGGTGTAGCCTTTGGCCGACGCTGCTGTGACCCTCCGGCTAGGGGCGTAGTCGCTGTCACAGACATCTGTACTGCAGGGCGTTGTGGGAGGTGCAAAATGCCGGTAGCTGTAAGGCCTGTAGCTGCAGTGGGGAGATTTATGGGAGAAGCATCAGCATATAGAACGACTGTGCAATGCACCCACGAACGAGCCAGTGGCAGACAAGCCAAGGCAGACACGGAGAACGGGTCAACCTCTCTGTATGCAGCAGCTACACAGCATCACGCTCGTCTCTCTTTTATACCATGAACGCACTTACCTCCCTGTAAAAGGCTCACTTTTGCACTACAGGGTCAGTCAAACCGCAGCAAGTAGTGAAAGGGAGGTTATGTATTAATTACCTGCAGACAACAGGCTCTCTCCAGGCTTACTCAAGGTAGAATCACAGAGCGTTAGGGATTGGAAGGGACCTCGAAAGATCATCTAGTCCCATTCTCCTGCCAGAGCAGGATCACCTAGACCAAGTCGCACAGGAACATGATCAGCTCTGAGGAAACTGAGGCAGGAAGGACATGGATGTGGGAGGAGGTGGGCAGGGAACAGCTGCGCTGCAATTACACAGAGAAGATACCCTGTTCCCATTACACAGTTTATAGAGACTAACTTGCAAGCCCAGAAAGGGAGACTAAAAATCACCTGGCACATTCATCGCCGTCAGGAGGATCACTCATCAAAGCAGACACTTGGGGGAGAATTCTCAAAGGCTGCCACCAAAAAATATCTTTTAAAATGAGCTCAAGAGAGTTTGAAGAAAACAAATCAGTAAGGGACGTGCTTGGTAGCTGCAACTATGAGCACCAAAGGCAGCTGTTGGGGGAAGGTGGGGACACGGCTCCTCTACATTCAAGTCAGAATGTTTGGAAAGAGGGGAAGATCAGAAACAGAAGAGCCAGCATTTAATTTTGGGTGTGACTTGGTCTAGGTGATCCTGCTGTGGCATGGGGATTAGACTAGATGGTCTGTCGAGGTCCCTTCCAATCCCTAATGTTCTGTGATCGTGTGATTCTAGGACAGCATTCAGAGAGCATTCAACTCTACGACGACACCCCTCATACCACTTTCGATGCTAGAAGTCAGGCCAGCTAATCAGCACGATTCACGCCGGTGCCAATAGCTGGGTTGCTTTCATTAAAAAATTACTCATCATTTTACAGCGCTTTTTCTACGGCTGCAATGGATCATCTCAAACAGCTGCTCTGACCTTCTGCCCACCAGAGGCCGTATTTTCTGCTAATGGAGAAGAGATGTCTTTGCAGCCCCAGAGACCTCATTATCCAAAAGCCCCCAAAGGCTCTGCGTGCGGCAGGTGTTTTCAGCACACAAATCCAGCACTCTCTTCTCATTGACCAGAGCTACTGGTGATCTGGGAGGGGAAATTCACCCCCTTGAGTAGCAAGGCTCTATTTTTGGTAAACACAGACAAAGCTTGCAGGCAGAGAAAATAGCCTACAGGTTAGCAATCTTTTTCAGATATTAACCCTTAATAGGTCAAATCAGAATGTTTGTGCTATATCCTGTGTGACTTGATCTAGGGGATCCTGCTCTGGCAGGGGGATTGGACTGGATGATCTTTCGAAGTCCCTTCCAATCCCTAATGTTCTGTGATTCCAGGCCATAACATCAATGCTACTTCTGACCTACTGGCCTTTATATTTCCCATTTTCCTCCACATGCCGTTTGCCTATAACTTCAAATCATAACAAATGATTTATGACAGAAGCCTAAAACCAGGCAGGGTTAGGGTTTGTGGCTTGAAGTTATCATGGTACCAGGTTTCTTTTGGTATTTAGCTAGTTTGTTGACGAGTGTTGTCAGTGCCCCAGCAGCACTATAACTGAGAGGGGTTCCAGCAACCTAGTCACTGCGTGATTTATCTCCAGCAGTGTGGCACTCAGGCACACAGCCGCGATGGCATAATACAGGCAGACCCACTTCAGCACCTGGTTTAGCACTTGTGCAAGCAGAGCCTGGCAGACTTTGATTAACAGCAAGCGAGATGGCTCAAACCATTGTAATGGTTTGTGAGCAGGGTAATGGGGGAGACCTGCACTGTGCAGCGGGCAGGGCCTGCAGCTCTGCAAAAACTGTGCTTGAGCCCTGAGAACACAGCGAGCTGCTGTCTCTCAAGGACTTTCTGACCATTGCTTTGCCTGGGACTCTGAGAATAGGGTCCTCCATGCTGTCGGGGTGGGGGAGAACACCACCCCTGGCAGTGAGTATAAAAGGGGAGATATTCAAACGGTGCGAGGGCTCTCCCCGGCTCGCAGCCAGAGAGACTAACACAAGGACTGGAGACAGTGAAAATCTGCCAGGCTGGAAAAGTGAAGATCACTGATCATCACCACCACCTCACCCCTGCATCGAGGAGACGGCCAGAGATCTGCAGAGCCAAGGAGCGAGGCCCGGGCTGGGGGAACCTGAGCCTGCAGCCCTGAGTGGTGATCAGACCTCTTAATTCTCTTCTCTCTCTTTCCTGTTTTCCTCTCCTCTGTTCTCTGAGTAGGGCAGCCAGTAACTTCAGAGATTTCTGTGCCTTCTGAGTTCAGAATCTGATAAAACTTTTGACTTTCATGCAGCTCCATGGAGTCAGTTTCCTTAATTTGACCCCGAGTGAATCCACAAACCTGAGTCACTCTTTTCTTAAGATCGGGACGTGACAGAGCCTCTGAATGCAGCTCTAATGGAGCAGCAGCTGTTTATTTTGCATTATCTCCAGTAACTGCTTCCATCCTGATGGAAACTACCGTAGCAGCAATTACCTGTAGGATCTGTGAGTGGATGGGCTGTTAGAAGAATAACCGAATTCCATCGTATAATGGGAACGTTCAGTAGCTGGTGATGGTGGTGGGTTCAAAATCTAAAGACAAAGAGAAGCCAAAGTTAAGAATAAAGATATGCAGGAAAAGAAACGACAGTTTACAAATTGTCTTTTTCAGCCCTGTTGAGCAGGAACCTTAAGAACTGCAGGCACAGACCCTCCCAAAACCCTGGATTGTTTTTCTGCTTCCCAGTTCTTTACAAACCACTGGAAGTTATCACTTGCTACCATTCCCACAGAAGCCTATCGGATGAGAGGAGGGCTGTGGATGTTGTTTACCTGGACTTCAGCAAAGAGCCTGACACAATGTCCCACAGCCTCTTTAATACCCAGTAGCAGCTCGGTGGAATTCCTAGAAAAATACCTGAACCAACAACCACTGATGCCAGAAATAAAGATACAGGGAGCCCTCTAGGGCTGGTACCAGCTGCTGTATCACACAGTGCAGCAGCACACTGCCTGTTTACCACTAGGGGAAAGCTGTGGAGTTGAAAGACACTAGTTAGTTATTAATCTGCCACCTGCAATCACACAACACAAACGTTCATTTTAAGTCCTCAAAAGCTCTCTAAAGAGTCAACCAGAGTTTTACCTCCGGAGACACATGTTGGAGTGTAATGAAAGGAACACCCCCCTTATGAGGAAGAAGGCTGAGGGAGCTGGGTCTCCTGAGCTTGGAGAAACGGAGACTGAGGGGTGACCTCATTAGTATTAATAAATACGTGAAGGATGGGTATTATCAGAAGGATGGAGCCAGGCTCTGCTCAGGGGCATCTAATGATAGGACATGGGGCAGTGAGTGTGAGCTGGAACATAGGAGGTTCCTCATCAATATGAGAAGGAAATTCTTCACAATGAGGGTGACAGAGCCCTGAAAGGGGCTGCCCAGGGGGTTGTGGAGTCTCCTTCTCTGGAGACGTTTAAAACCTGCCTGGACATGTTCCTATGCAGCTTGGTCTAGGTGATCCTGCTGTGGCAGGGGGATTGGACTGGATGATCCTTCAAGGTCCCTTCCAATCTCTAATGTACTGTGATATTGCTCTGCTGGAGCTGCTAAGCATTTATTGGGACTTTCTGATCTCCCTTAAGATTCAATCCAACATTTTTTTCTAGCACCGAGCTCTTTCACAACTTTTAAAAATTAGAGAAAACACCTGTACTGTTGTGGAAAAAACACATTCCTCTCTCTCTTCCTTTTCAAAATCACTTACTCCACACTCCAACAAGTTTATTAGGCTAGACAATTAAAAGAAAACATTGACATGACAGTTGATTTCCTTCAGAAACCACTGGTGCTGCCCTGAAAGGTACCGAAGGTCTGTGAACAACAACGTGACTTACCGGAGGAAAGTAAGTGCCTTTGGTACTCGAAGAACTACTGGAAGAGGCTCCAGTGACATGGGCCCTGTCATAGGGCGGCCCACTGCTCCCTCCCATAATGCTGAGGGAGCTGATGACAGATTTACCTCGAGACATCCCTGAAGAACAAAGATACGCGTCAACATTCCATTCTGAGAAGCAGAGAGAAGAGCGATAAAGAAATAACCTACAAGATCGCAGCAGCATAAGCACGTGTTATGGCTTTGAAAACCAAGCACAGCCTGTAAAGCTTAATTTAATGTGTGTTTTCTGCAAGCAGAGTTTGCAGTTCTGGCTTTGGGTTTCTACCCCCTTTCACCCTCCTCCTTCTTCCCCAACTCCACTTCTGTCTGTGGTTGGAGGAAGAGCAACATCACTGAGCTGGACACAGAGGCTCAGACATCAGCGGAAGGAAAGCTTCACCGGGATTTTCAGGGTTTGCTGAAATGGAGAGTCTTCTCTCTTGTTGGGGCTGTTTAGTTTGAGGAAGAGAAGGCTAGAGGGAGACCTCATTGCTCTCTACAACTATCTTAAAGGACATTGTGGAGATGTTGGTGCTGGTCTCTTCTCACAGGTCATTAGTGACAGAAGCAGAGGGAAGGGCTTCAAGCTCCAACAGGGG
>JAOXOE010000001.1:47869088-47880767 GCA_028565055.1 Phoeniculus purpureus
AGGTTCCATATAAATATCAGAAGGAACTTCTTCCCAGTGAGGGTGACAGAGCACTGGAAGAGGCTGCCCAGGGGAGTTGTGGAGTCTCCTTCACTGGAGATGTTCAAAACCTGCCTGGATGTGTTCCTGTATGACTTGGTCTAGGTGATCCTGCTGCGTCAGGGGGATTGGACTGGGTGATCTTTCGAGGTCCCTTCCAATCCCTTGAAGATGTGGGTTAAGGCTTAGCTCTGAGGAATTCAGAAGTCTGCATAAAAACATGTAAATTTCAGTCAAGCTGCTTCTTGCAGATGGTGATAGTAGCAGTACAACCTAATAAGTTTAATACTACTCGTATTTAATCATGTCATGTTCTGCTGTTCATCGTTAGTTAATATGTGTCACAGACTAATGAAAGTGTCAAGATTAAAAACATTTTTCAGTAGGACGTTGTACGGAACATGTTTTCGTCCTGGAACTAGGTTCATTTTCCTTTCCGTACATCTTTCCTTCTGCCCTGCTTCCTTCCCACAGAATTTATTTTTGGGGTTTAATTTTTGTTTTAACTTTTTGGGTAAATGTTGGTGTTGTTTACTTCCTTCCCCTTACAGAATGTGTTATGATTCTCTTGCTTTACTTAACAACAAGAAACCAAGATGTTCTGTAAAGAAAATATTGTATTGGTCTACACCGATGCAACCTCATTTGGACCTTAAGGGAAAAAAGGTAACTGTTCTCTTCATAGCTTCATTAAGAAATCATCGATATTTGTGAGTATGCTTGCTCTTCCCCTTCTTGAAACTCGTTAGGTTCCTCTCTGCCCAACTTTCCAGCCTGTCCCGGTCTTGCTGGGTGTCAGCACAGCTTTCTAGTTCATCGGCTACTCTGCAGGAGTTTGCTTCATGAGCAAACTTGCTGAGTACACACCTGCCCATTCATCCAGGCTCTCTTCCAGTCCTCAAATACCTCTCCTATTCTCCATGACCTTTCAGAGATGACAGATAGTGGCCTAGCAATGCCATCTGCCAGTTCTCTCAGCACTTGTGAGCACATCTGATCAGAGCCCATGGTTTTGTGGGTGTCTAGATTGCCTACATGAAATCTAACCCGATGATTTTAAACTAAGGGAAAGTCTTCCTTATTCCAGAGTTTCTCCTCTGCATCCTAGACCTGGGACTCCGGACACCTGGCCCTAGCAGTAAAGACCAAAGTAAAGAAGGCATTCAGTATTTTCACCTCCCCTACACCCAGTCTCCAGAGAACACACCTCAGCCCACATTTTCCCAGTCTTCCTTTTGCTCCTGATGTACTTGAAAAAGTACTTGAAGGCAGACTTGACTTACAGACAGACTTGACTTGAAGAAGAGCGATGTGTAGTGTATCCCAAAGATCTAAACTCTTTGGAAGGTTAGTAGGTCAGCCTTGAATTTTGAGGTTTGCCTAGTGCAATGTGAGTGTGTGGATGGGTGTACATACGTAAAAACAACTGAGAGTCACTATTTTGATAAGGTTGTTCCACAACTGGCCCTTGGCTGACAGAACATTTCACACTTTTTTGTTCCAGAGGTTAGGTAGTGGTTCCTCTGAAGTAACCAGGATGGTTTCTGTCCATTAGATGACACTGAGCAGAGCCTGGCCCCATCCTCCTGACCTCCGCTCTGTGAAAATAAAGCCTCAACTACAGTTCCTGTTTACAGATGTGTTAATAATTATGCAGCTACGTAAAAACATCACTAGGCAAACAGATGGGAAGAAGTGACTGAGCTGCTGAACAAGCAACCGTGTGTAACAAGGACCTGATGTGAAGACAGGTATTTTTGATTCCTCCAGGCTTTAAACAGTTAGTTTACAGTCCAGAACCCTCTCAGCAGACTGTATGGAATCTCAATAAATAAAACAAAGTGCTGATAGCTGTGAGAAAAGTAGGTGGAAAAGGGGTTAAAATTATATGAAATCTATTTCACTTCATTAAAAAAAAATCATGAAAGGTTGCTTCTGTTTTTCTGCTTCCGAGCTGCCCCTCTTGAATTGCTGTTACTATAATAATTTGCTCTTTTTGCAGGTTTAATCTTAATTATTTGTGATGTGCTTGCGAAAGTAATTATTTGAGAGGGCCTTTGCTTCTGTTCTCCTGTGTTTGCAGTGTTTCACTCCATACTCTCTACATTGATCTTTCTAATATCCAGTTATGCAAGTGTAGCAGTAAAAACATTATGAAATATGGAAGACCTGGATGCTGCCAATAACCTTATCAAGTCTGTAAATCATCTGATTTAGTGTTGGATCCCCCATGACTTCGTTTTTTTGGCCCCCGCATTAAATGAAGGCGAAACAATTACTGCCAGTGCACAAGCGCTCCCTATCCTGTGTCACATCAAAGAGGATTCCTTTGATGAAACAAAATTGTCTCTTCTGCACAGATTTAATGCCAAAATTTCTGCCTGACAGCACTACCTGTTCATCAAGAACTCTTTTTTCCCAGCTACTATTTTTCATAGAACTGTAGAGTGCTTTGAGTTGGAAGGGACCCTTAAAGGTCATCTAGTCCAGCCCCCACTGCAATGAGCAGGGAAATCTTCAACTATAGATCAGGATGCTCAGAGCCTCATCCAACCTGACTCTTAATGTCTCCAGCGATAGGGCTCCAATCATCTCTGTGCAGCCTGTGTTAATGTTTCACCACCCTCATTGTTAAAAAATGTCTTTCTTATATCCAATCTTTATCTACCCTCTCTTGGTTTAAAACCATTGTTCCTTGCTAAAGATTGTCCCCATCTTTCTTACAGGCCCTCTTTAAGTATTGAAAGGTGGCAATAAGGTCTTCCCAGGGCTTTCTATTCTCCAGACTTGAACAACTCCAATTTCTCAGCCTGCCTTCAGAGCAGAGGTGCTCCATCCCTCTGATGACTTTTGAGGGCTTGCTCTGGATCTGCTCCAACATGTTCATGTCTTTCTTGTGCTGAGGAATCCAGAGCTGGACACAGTGTTCTAGAGGCAGGGTCTCAACAGAGTAGGGTAAAGGGGCAGGATCACCTCTCTCAACCACATCACTCTCCAGACTCTACTGATACTGGGGTTTGTACCAACTCAGGTGTTAGACCATGCACTCAGCATACAGAATCACAAAACCACTCTGATCAGAAAACACCCCTGGGATTATTGAGTCCAACCATCCCCCCTACCTTACAAGTTCACCCCTAAACTAGATCTCTCAACACCTCATCCGAACAATCTTTAAACACATGCAGGGATGGCAACGCAACCACCTCCCTGGGAAGCCCATTCCAGTGCCTGACTACATTTTCTGTGAAAAAGTTCTTCCTAATATCAAGTCTAAACCTACCCTGAACCTCGTGATGTTGACATGGCCCCTTTTCTCCAGCTAGGTCTAGGTCCCTCTGCACATCATCTTTTTCAACTGAATTTACCTCAGCTGAGCACTGTAATTTTAAATATGTGGGCTAACTAGTTCATGAAAAGCTCCACTTTTAGTGGAATTTGCTTGAGAAACTGAGTAAGAAGGGCGTAACTGAAACTGAATTTTGGTCTATCTGCCATCTATAAAAAAGCTCTACCCGTACAAACCTGTTTCATTTTGTAATTGCTTAGAACCGTCTGTCTTAGATGGTTCTAGCAATGCTACTGAAAAGACTGAAGGAAAGTGGAAGTCTACCCAGTGTAGTTACAATACTAGCTTGGGTGAGCAAAACAGGCAATAAACTAAATCAAAACCCATAGACCTGAGGATCCAAAATGAGTCTTGAGTGATGCTGCTTCTAATGATGAAGAGACTGATAAATAAAATGAATATATACAGGTCTTGCATTTGTCAATGCTAATCAAAACCGACAGTGACCTAGAATCACTCCTGTTAAACCAAGTGTCAGATTTCTGCAGTCTTTCTCAAAGATTCATTTCCAGAATCTCTCTTCTGCCATCCTTGATTTAGAAAACAAAAGAGCTTTGAAATTTCTCTCACATTATAAAACCATTAGGCAGTGATAGGATGGCACAAACCGCAGGGTATGCAAGCACTTGAGTAACTTCAGAGAAACTGGGACCTTTTCATCCTTAGAAAGAAATGTGTAGTGACTTGTCTTTGGCCTCTTCAAAAGAGAGTTTTGCCTGAACAAAATTGCTTTGCTGTCAATGCATTGTCATCATTTACTGAAACCACGCAGCTTGTAAAATTACAAATGATGATAGATATGTCTCAAGACAAATCCAGCAAAACATAGTTCCAGTCATGGTCAGACATCTCCATTTCTACTGTTTTCCTTTGTAAGCTGAAATACCTTTTTTAGCTGCAGCTTTAAAAGAATCATAGAATCACAGAATGGTTTAGGTTGGAAGGGACCTCGGAGATTATCTAATTCCAACCCACCTGCTGTAGGTAGGGACACGTCTCACTAGACCTGGTTGCCCAGAACCCCATCCAACCTGCTCGTGAACACTTCCAGTGATGATGCATCCACAGCCTCTTTGGGATGAAGGTTGTTCTGAGGTTTCTAGTAAGAAACCAGACATAACTGCTGGCTACTCTATAGCTGAAATCCCATTTACAGATGTGTAGTATGCTACTGCCTCAGTGTCCACTTCTGGGCCCCTCAGTTCAAGAAGGACACAGAACTGCTGGAAAGAGTTCAGTGCAGAGCTACAAAGATGATGAAGGGAGTGGAAGATCTCTCTGAAGAGGAAAGGCTGTGGGAACTGGGTCTCTGGAGCTTGGAAAAAAAGGAGCCTGAGGGGTGACCTCACTAATGTTGATAAAGATGTGAAGGGTGGGTGTCAGGAGGATGGAGCCAGGCTCTGCTCAGTGGCATCCAAGATAAGACAAGGGGTAATGAGCGTGAGCTGGAACAGAGGAGGTTCCACATCAATATGAGAAGGACCTTCTTCCCAGTGAGGGTGACTGACAGCACTGGAAAGGGTTGCTCAGGGGGGTTGTGGAGTCTCCTTCTCTGGAGACCCACCTGGACATGTTCCTGTGCAACTTGGTCTAGGAGATCCTGCTGTGGCAAGGGGATTGGACTAGATGACCTTTCGAGGTCCCTTCCAATCCCTAACGTTCTGTGATTCTGTGAATGCCACAGAAAACATCTCCCCCATCTCTACCACACCCACATGGAATAGCTTTATGGTACACAGAAATTCATAGACTGAGTCTTGTAAGACAAACTAAGTGATAACAACTGCATAAGGAAAAGGTAAGAAACAGCTACCCACATCTCAAAGAGAAGAAAAGCTAAGCTGGGAACAGGGGAAAAAGCAGTAATAGGACAGAATATATTTAAAACTAAGACATTAAGCTAACCCAAACCCAAGCCCTGCTCTGTCACACTCATGTCAATAAGCATGGCATCACCCTGTTTGCTCCTAAAACTCTGAAGATGAAAGTTTTCACTTGCTTAATGTCTTAATCTTCCTTCTTAATCGTTGTGACCAAGTGCAGCTCATGTTTTCTGACTGAGCCAAGACAATGCAATCCCACTACCCATAAACCAACAATACAGCCTGAAGCCGGCTAATCAGAGTGCTAGCCCTCTTTATAGGGACTGTCAGATGAAAGGGAGATGTGATTAAATAAAGCTTTGTCTCCTGGCATCACCATTGTCTTTCCAGTAGTATCACAGAATCACAGAACATTAGGGATTGGAAGGGACCTCGAAAGATCATCTAGTCCAATCCCCCTACCACTGCAGGATCATCTAGATCCAGATGCCCAGGAAGGTTTTAAACATCTCCAGAGAAGGAGACTCCACAACCCCCCTGGGCAGCCCGTTCCAGTGCTCTGTCACACTCACTGGGAAGAAGTTCCTTCTCAGGGGGATTGGAGTAGATGACCTCTCGAGGTCCCTTCCAATCCCTAATGATTCTATGATTCATATTGATGTGGAACCTCCTCTGTTCCAGCTGACACCCACTGCCCCTTGTCCTATCATTAGATGACACAGAGCAGAGCCTGGCTCCATCCTTCCAGCACCCACCCTTCACATAACACTTCAATCCAGCCCAACACATACAAAAATCAAGACACACCCATAGCTATTTCCAAAGAAAATGACTTAATTCCAGAACCATTACACATTTCCAAATCACACTAATTACTCTGGAACAGGACAACTAATTTCCAAACAGATTCCTTGGTAGGGAGCTAATTCCAGTCATCTTTTCATAAACAACCCCTTAATCATGTGAAGGATCTGGTTAGCTTCAACAGCATCTCCCACTCAGGCAGCATAACCAAGCGTTAATCGCACGCCTGAAGGACAGGGAGGACAAGGACTGCATCACTCAAAAGGCATTCTAGCTCTCCTTCCCTTTGTGGGTACTGGCAGCTACAGAACCGACCAGGCAATAGACTACACATGTTTTTAAGACGATACCATGCAGGAATATTACTCTGCTGGTCAAAAGAGCCTATTAATCAGCATTCCTGTGCGCAGCAGTTAGCAACTGACTGGTGACTACAGCAAGCTACTGGCACTGTAAACGCCAAAAGGTTTTGGAGTGGTTTCCTCGTGTTCTTTGAAAGTACTGGGAGCTGTTATTCCTCAACGTTGGTGATCCTAAACCACATCTTTAAGGCAAAAATAAAGCAGAAACATTTAAACCAGACTGAATTAGTAATTAGACTAATCTTCTCTGGTGTCCTAATTTCTGGCAGGTAACACACAGAAACAAAGCACGTGCAATTTTCTGGAACAAGTTGCCCAGGGGGGCTGTGGAGTCTCCTTCTCTGGAGACATTTAAAACCCACCTGGACTGTTCCTGCGCGACTTGATCTAGGGGATGCTGCTTTGGTAGGGGGATTGGACGGGATGATCTTTTGAGGTCCCTTCCAATCCCTACAGTCTGTGTGATTCTGCTGTCTAGTATTTTACTCATTAAGAACCTGGATCTGGGATAACCCAGAACAAACTGAGATACACCACACCGTATTTATTTTGAGAGTCACTCATTAACTCAGTTTATAGCCTGTGTTTTAAAACAGCAATCAGGGTATCAGAGTTCAGTAGCGACACAGCAACACACAGTGTGAAAAGAAATTAGTACCTTGCCAGGCCTCAGCAGAGAAACCAGCAATGGTTTTCACAACGAAAGCTTATTTTGACAACTTAGTAAAAGGCTGAAAATCACAGTGGTGTCAACAGGATGACGTGCTGCTATGCTGAGCGAAGTTATCATCTCATCAGCGAAAGGCATCACTACAAACTACTGTAGTCTTGTTAAGCTTTCAAACTTGCCCACAGACTGCAAAGTGTGTCCTTATTTCCTTGTAATATGGAATTATGCTTCTGCCAGTAGGTGCAAGGATCACAGAGTATTAGGCATTGGAAGGGACCTCAGAAGATCATCTAGTCCAATCCTCCTGCCAGAGCAGGACCACCTAGATCAAGTCACACAGGACATACTGAAGTGGGTTTTAGATGTTTGTGCACTGTTCAAACTGGGTATGGTTTGAATCTTCTTGCAGAGGAAGGAGAAATTCTGCCACAGCCCTCCGCGATCAGCAATGTGAGGGGTACATATACCCCAACACCTGAAAGAAGTGGGTATGTTATGTGTTTGGAACATCCCGTCACTTCCAGCCGCAACATCCAGCCCAATTTGTATCTCAACAAACTACGGCTGAAGCCACATGAGACAGCCAGATGGATCCAGCTAAACCCACCTGCATGTGTTCCTGTGCGACTTGGTCTATGGGATTCTGCTCTGACAAGGGGATTGGACTAGATGATCTTTCAAGGTCCCTTCCAATCCTTAATGTTCTGGGATCTCAGTCTCTCTCCCACAGCCTGAATGCAATGCAACTCCCTCTTCACTTGCTCCAGTTCTGGCTGCTTGCTGGACTTGTTCTCAAACTATTTCTGCCTTCCAAACCAACTTAGCACTGTTCCCTATTCATCTGTCTCTGTGTACTGTTGCTATGTTATTGTTTTGCTTGTGTAGTTAAATGAGTTGAATCAATTTATAGAGGAGGTCAGGCGAGCAGCATAACTGACCTGAGGGAGCAGGCAAAGAGAATGCCACAGCTGGAAGAGGGAGGGTTTCTCTTCCTTCTGAGGAAGGAGAGACGTTAGATCTGCTCTGCCTTTCTCACATCATTTCACCCTAAATGACAGGTACATAAGTGACCTGCTCACCCAATGCTTTAACTCCACAAGAAAGATTTTTTCCTCTAACAGGAAACTTCCCTCTGATTGACGCATTACTGCACCAAAACCAGTGCCTTAAAAACAACCCTCTCCCTTCCCCTTTCCAAAACAGCTGCAATTTATTTGTGAACTGACTTCGGGAAACCACACAAAGGTCTTGCAGTGAGAATCTGAAGTAAGTAGCATGTGTAGCAATTAATAATGCAAACTGTGGATGGAGGCATGAGACTGCAAAGGCACACTGCATGAATCATGCATGTTCTCTGGCTGGGAATTTAGGGAGCTATTAGAATCACAGTACAAACCGTCTATAGCAGGAACGAAAAGACGACACCTTTCTCTCTCTGCATCTCCCCCACACCCACACCATACAAATGAATCACTGAATTAAAAGTGCAACTCTACCTGAAAGGTCACTGCTTTCAATTCTCCGCAGGTCTGAATCAGCCCAGAACAACTTGCCGAGCTGGCTGTCAATAGCTAAGGCTACGGGCTTGCTCAAACCGCTGAAAAAAAGGACCTCTCGTTCAGTTCCATCCAGTGCCGCTCTCTCAATTTTAGGAGACCTCTCCTGTAGGTTGGTGAAATACATGTATCTGGAATAGGAACGATCAGAGGAACAGAAGACGTTTATAGGAGCTTTCCACATTTTTGCCACATGACCAAGACACCCTTAACAAAAGTCAAACACAACTGTGACAAACAGAAACAAAACGGCAGCGAGAAAACCATTTGATTCTGAAGACTTTCAGATGGAATTTGCCCCCCTCACTACTGCAGCCACATACCCTTTCTCTGGATTCACCACAATGGCTCTGGGCCTGTCCTGATCTCCTTTGAGCACCACTCCCATGGGTCTCCCATCCAGGCGCGTCACATTGATCACATTCGTAGCTTCGCAGGTCCAGTAGATGTATCGGCTGTAGATGTCGATGCTCAGGTCATAAGGCTGCATATCTAGATTCTGGTTGGGAACTGGACTTGTCACAACTGTAAGGCTCTACAACGGGAAGAAAAAAACAGAGGGGCATTTAGTCTGATCTAACCTGAGCCATTTTATTGGCTGTGGATGTGCCACATCAAACTACTGCTCAGATACACAGACACAGGCCATTAGGGGTCGGAAGGGACCTCCAGAGGTCATCAAGTCCAACCCCCTTGCTCAAGTAGGACCACAGAACCTAGGGCAGGTCACACAGGAACACATCCAGACGGGTCTGGAAAGTCTCCAGAGGAGACTCCACAACCTCCTTGGGGAGCCCGTTCCAGTGCTCTGTGACCCTTACAGTATAGTTCTTGCTCAGTACAAGCTGTCTCTATAGTCAAGATTCAGGCTCAGCTTCTGCATTTCCTCTGCTTTGTTGAGAAATCTAAGTTCATTTGGGATAAACCACATCTCAACAGAAACACATCACCCCCAATTCCCAAAGCAGCAGATGGACAGATAAAAACAGGCAAAGGGAGGCCAGACAGCACTTGAAATTCTTGCCTTATTCTTCTCTGCCGTTGCTGCCATGAACAATCAGGGGACGAAACAATGAAAACATAATGGGAAGGCAACTCTGCCAACAAACTGAAAGGATATCTGCTAGCACACGACAGTGACTACAGAGTATTTCCAGTCAACACATTTCTGTGTCAATGTTCTTGCCTTCTACTGGTCCAAACGTCTGGAGTCCAGAAGCCTTTTTGGTCTAATTTAGTGGAGTGGTTTTTTTATAAAGAAACTGTAGTTTCCTTAAAGTGAGAGGTGAACCTGACATCTTTCATGAACTTTGCAGAAAGCCTGAAGAGGACTGGTAACCCACACAACACAAACTTACACAATCTCTTCAGAAAACTTCATGTTTCTAAGGCGAGCAGCTTCCATCTTCTCAACCCCAAATTAACTTCACCAGAGAATTTCCCTACCTCCATCTGGCTTCTCCTGTCTATGAAAGGGTGTGCCTACAAGTCTCACATTTGTTTATTCTGCTGAAGCTGGCAAAACCCTGGTGCCTTCAACTTGTTTTGAGTCTTATGTTACTTAGATATTCCAACATTCAAACCATTGCTAAATTAAATTACGGCTGAAAGGTGTTCAGCAGGATCCAACCACCACCACACCCACCATCAGAAACCACAGTCGCAAATTAAACTGAATATAGCACCTAGGTTCATCTTAGTCTCCTGCTCCCCCATTCAAAAACCAGGAAGGAAAAAAGACCTATTGAAAATGAGATTAAGCAGTCACTGCTCACAATCAACCTCACTAAAACTGTATCACCCTCTGCCTCTACACTCCTGAAGTTTGTCTGTATTCCCCAGTCAAATACATCTTCCCAAGCCTACTGCATCTCTTACAGGTCACTAGTTTCAACCTCCTCACTCAGTGCCTCTGTGGTAGATGACAACTCTTCTTAACCTCACATCAGTACCTGGGAGGCTCTGTGCTCACAAAGTCCCACTCTCTTAATTTCAGAGTCAGTGCCACTGTGCCCTGCTTACATGCAACTCTTAGCTACTCTCCCCTACGCTCTGCTTCTCCCAAGAACCTTCCCTCCTATGTCTCACTTCTCTCAAAGAGGGGCTTCCCACAGGCCTCAGCCAAAAGACAGCATCAAACAAGCAAGGCACCGTGAACAAGTCTCTTTAAGCTGACCTTAGTTTTCCACACTTATTTCCTCCTGAGCTGGAGGCTATGGACTCCAGAAACTCCAGGTGTCACTTGCTTCACCAAGTGACATCTCGTAATCTCTGGGAAGACCATGTACCGAAATTATCCATGTACAGTCATTCACTGCTGGCCATGGGGCTAGCCCTCCTCATCTTTAGCAGTGGCTTCACTTGAAGGATACCTGGCTGCCATCTTCGTGAGCCTTTCGAATGATGTTCTGCCGAGAATCAATCCAGTACAGCTGCTTATCCAGGGGATCGTAATCAATGGCTCGGACGTTCCTGAGACTATGGATAGGGAGGATGATATCTGGACTCTGCTGCTCATCTATCACCATGCGATTAATTGCATTCTTCTGGCTGAACAACAGAAAGGTTGTTGGAGCTTGAGGGGTTAAAAAAAAGAAAGGAGAGTGAAAGGGTTACACACAGCAACAACTTGAGTTATCTGTAGATTCAATAATGACAACTGCTGCATAGAACCAGGAAGCATCTACTATTTCATTCCCCTTCTCCCTCTTCTTTGCCCCCATCTCCAAACAAAAATATTTACATTAAAACACAAAAAGTCCAACATCATCTCAGTTTGGAAGCTTTTCAAATGACATCCTTTTACAGCAATCATCTGAACATGGATGTGACAGGCAAAGATACCTGTGAGCTGTGGAACCAATGAATGTGTCACAACCACCTCAGAAAAGAGTGGTCCACCATGCCTCTCGAAGAACTCTCCATTTCCTTTCTAAATCACAGAACATTAGGGATTGGAAGGGGCCTCAAAAGATCATCCAGTCCAATCCCACTGCCATAGCAGGATCACCTAGACCAAGTCACACAGGAACACATCCAGGTGGGTTTTAAACATCTCCAGAGAAGGAGACTCCAC
>JAOXOE010000001.1:47880867-47898708 GCA_028565055.1 Phoeniculus purpureus
GCGCGCGCGCGCGGCAGGGACCTCACAGCCCGTCCCCCACCCCGCAACCTTCATCCCGCCCTTCGTCCCCTCAGGCCGTGAGACTCGGGCCCTCCTCAGGCCATTCCCCCCAGCAGCAGTCTCGTATCACAGGATAGAATCACAGACGGGCTCAGGCTGGAAGGGACCTCAGAGCTCATCTCCCCCAGGCCCCTGCCGTGGCCAGTGACATCTCTCAGCCAGACTTGGTTGCCCAAGGCCTCATCCAACCTGGCCTTGAACACCTCCAGGGAGTGGGCAGCCACAGCCTCTCCGGCCAATCGATTCCAGAGTCTCTCCACCCTTGCCCTGAAGAACTTCTTCCTAAGATCTAGTCTGAGCCTCCTCTCCTTCAGTTTCAAACCACTTCCCCTTGTCCTGTTGCTGGATCTCCTTGGGAAAAGTCCCTCTGCAGCCTTCCTGGAGATTCTTTTCAGCTATTAGAAGGCAGCTCTAAGGTCTCCCTGGAGTTTTCCGTAGCCTGCTCCCTCAGCCTATCCTCATCACAAAGGTGCTCCAGCTCTTGGATTGTCTTTGGGGCCCTCACCTGGACTTGCTCCAATAGCGCTATATCCTACTTACAGTGGTGACACCAGAACCGGATGCAGTATTTGAGGTGGAGGTCTCACAAAGGCAGAGTAAGGGGGGGGAGAATCACTTGTCTTACTCTGTTGGCCACACTTCTCTCGATGCATCCCAGGATACAGTTGGCCTTCTGAGCTGCATGAGTGCGCTGCCGGCTCCTGCCGAGTCTCCTCAGCCTCCCTGTACGCTTAGTGTTTCCTCATAGCAATTTGATCAACACCACTTTATCAAAATACTTTGGGCTGAGATAACAGCAAAAGATGTGTAAAAGTAAGGTAATGTCTTTTTCTGCCCAAAACCAGCCAGTTTCTGCCCAAAACTAATCGGTGTGAGAGTCAAAGCTCAAGATTAGGGCTGGACTCAGTATGACCTCCAGATCTTCATAAATTAATGAGTCCCTAGGAGGGAACGGCATGTCTTACAAAGCATGTCCTGTAGGCTTTGGTCCTGGATATGTAATTTGATAGCACCTATATTAATTTTGGGGGAAAAAACCCCCACAAAAAGGTGCATTTGGGCTGCCCCCGCCCTGAGGACTCTGTAACCCCCTCAAATCAAGGGCCTTGCAATGGTGTCCACATGTGGCCCAGGATTACAGCCTCTGAGAGGAGCTGTATGTGACCTGTAAACATCCATCACACACACACAGCATCCATAATCCACACGTGGGTGCTCCTGTCAGCACTTCAGAGCAAGCACCGAACGGAAGGGAGATGTCACCTTGATGAGGACCCTCCCTGAGTGTCATGCCCAGGCAGGGAGGCACTATGTGTCCTTGTCCTCATCTAGCAGCACAGGACAGGGCTCCCACAAACACCTCTCTGCCCTCTAGCACTGCTTCTGGAGTCCAGCAGACACCCCTCTGCCCTCTAGAGCTGCCCATAGACTCCTACAAACACACTTCTGCCCTCCAGAGCTGCCTCTAGACTCCAACAAACACCCCTCTATCCTCCAAAGCTGCTCGTGGGCTCTTACAAACACACCTCTGCCCTTGAGAGCTGCCTCTGGACTCCAACAAATACCCCTCTATCCTCCAGAGCTGCTTACAGTACCTACAAATGCCCCTCTGCCCTCTAGAGCTACCCAGGGGCTCCTACAAACACCCTTTTAAATTCTAAAGCTGCCCATTGACTACAAACCTAAGAAACCCTTGTAGGAGTCTGCCCTCAGCACTTGGTCACAACCCCTACCCCTAGGCTTAAAAAGAAGCAAATAAGAACCCCTCCCTCTCCCAGATGGGCTTAATCAGGAAATTAGTCCCTTAATGAATTACCAGAACTATAAAACCCCTATAAGCAACAGTGAGGGAAAAAAAGCTTTCAGAGGAGTTTCTACAGAAGCTGAGGGTAAGGAGTGGCTATTAGTTTGTGGTGTTAGGATGCTCTTTAATTCCTAAGTACTAATTTAACTGTCTTTAATGAAAAGTATTTCAGCATCTAAAGGAACTTTCCTTCTAGGCTGATCCTACAGCATCTCCTTTGCAGCAGCTCTTTATCTCTGCTTTTAATGTTTAGTGTAAGAATGATTTCAGAACACAGCAACTGTCTTTTCCTCCCCTTCCTACCTTGTTCCTGGCTAGGAGGCAGCTGCCTGCTGAGCTGAGGATGAAAAAATTTGCCTACAGACAGTGGGGAAGCCTGAAGGAAGCTCCTGCCTGCAGAACAGGAGGGCCTGAGGACCTCCCTCAGTGCCCTGTGTGGGACTCCACAGCCCTGTGGGACTCACAAAGTCCAATGTGTGCAGCTAAAAGTAACTGCCCCTCAATCTTTCTCATCCCCCAGCCAGAGCCTGGATCTAGTGCCTCCCTTTCAATGGGTCTCAAGCCTAACTGGGGTCAACAGTTGTCTGACTTGAGGAACAAGGATAAAGTATTTTATCTTGGGGAAAGCCAGCTCTGCTTTAGTACCAGTGAGAGACTGAGAGGGTTGCTGAGACTCCCTATGCAAAGCTAAGGGTCTTTGTACAGGCTGAGGCCAAGGAGATACTGGTCTAGGGAGGCTTCTTGATGGCCTCCAAGCAATAAACAAGCTGTGCTGCCCTCTAAGAAAAGGACAGGCTGGATGTCCACCTACCTGTGCTGGTTCTGGCTCAGCTCCTCACTCTCCTAAGCAAGACTGAGGTGGGACTGAGCAGAGAGCTGTCCCACTACTCTTCATCAGTGAACAGTAATGAACAATAATGTGTTTTATCCTGTCAGGAACATCCTGGTCTTTGTAATCTCTGGGATCATGCTGTCCACCAAGAAGCACAGTACCAGCATCCTGACCATAAAGGAAGTCCTGGAAACTGGGTTTGTGGCCAAGACTTCTAGCTGCACCCACTCTCTTGTCTGTGATTACTACAGAGAGTCTAGCAGTGCCTCCAAACAAGACACCTGGGAGCTTCTCATGGACATGGACAATGCAACAAAAAGCAGTTCCCTGTGTGTTGTCAGGCAGTCAGAGTCTTTGAGCGGCTGTATGAAGACTCTGGGCATCTCTGACCTCAGTGTCGTCGGTTTCTGCAAAAGCCACCATGGCCTGGCCACCTCTGACTTGTCTGGTGAGCATCCTGGCAGAGCTGGCTGCCTGATGGATGTCACCTTGCAGAACACCTCAACGCCACGCAACAAGACAAAGCACCCCAAGCTGCTGGAGAACCTGCTCTCCAGGAGCACCGAGCTCAGTGGTGACATCTCAACCCTTGGGAAGTCACCAGCACACAGATGGGAAATCTCTGCAATTAACCCCCCCCTGGATACCAGCCTGTCCCTTGATGTGAGCAGCGAGGAGCTGAAGTTCCTAGGATGCTCCAGATCGGACACTGCATCCCTGGACACCTCTGTGGTCATTCCTCTGCCTTGGCCTGGAGCCTTCAAGAACCCCACGCTGATCCACGGATCTGCCTACCCCCCCGAGACCCTGCTGGGTGAGCTCGACTCAGTCCCCTCGCATCAGCCTCTGTAATGCCCCTGCCCTGGCTCCACGCTGGGGCTCGGAGGGATGCGGGGAACCAGTCCGGGACAGAGGGGTGAGCGGTGCTGCCGCATGGACAGCGGAGCCGCCCGGCCCTGCCCCGCCCCGCCTGGCGGTTCCACCTTCCCACCCGGTACCGCGGCGCTGCCGGCTGCCCTTCTCCTCCTTCCCCGCCCGCTGTCTCTTGTGTTACTACAATAAAGGTTTAGATTTCACTCTCTGTGGTCTCCCTCTGCCTGCAGCGACGGCCCCACCGGGAACGGCCACCCTCAGTCCCCGCGGCCCACGGCGAGGCCCGGCAGAGCAGGGACGAGCCGCCGCCTCAAGATGGCCGGGCCGGGCCTCCACGGCAGCCGCCGACCAGGCCCCGCTCCCCCGTGCGCGCCCCTGTTACCTGGCAGAGGGTCCCGGGGAGGTCTCGGTGCTGGAGCGGTGCCGCAGCGCGGCTCTGGCTGCCTGGGCCGGGCCATAGCGGCGGCGGTGCGGGCCGGGACCGGATGGCTGACGGCGGCCGGGAGGCGCCGCCGGCGCTGCGGGTCCCCCTCCTGGAGCAGCGCGGGAAGAGCAGCCCAGGACTGGGGCCGCGGGGGGCAGGATGGTATCTCCGCAGCGCAGCTCGGTGCGGGACTCGAACTCACGGACCTGCCCCAGGGACAAGCCCTCCCCCGGCCTCTGCTCCGCGAACTTCCACGCCCTGGGCCGAGGGAAAGGAACGAGCCCACCCGTCAGGGTCTGTCTTCTCCCATGTTGGAGGCCCCCACCTCACACAGACATTGACCTTCCTTCCCTTTGACCTCTCTCATCATTGCTTACAGCAGTCACAAAGAGATGGAGATTTGCTACAACCTCTTTCCAGGGTGATTATAGTTTGATGGAGAACCAATGCACACACAGACCCCCCCCTTTTAGGTACAAACTAAGGCTTGAGAGGATGGAGACAGAAAAGGGAAAGCAGTGGGAGGTGCTTGGAGCCAACTTCTGTGAATGTCAGCAATAATTTCATTAATCACAGAATGTTAAGGATTGGAAGGGACCTCACCTAGTTCAATCCAAATTAATACATAAACCCCGGGGCTAGCTCTGTGCCTCAATTTCCAGTGGCCTGGCTGCACTTCTACAAAGCCCTCACCCATGTATACTCCTTCAAAATGCTCGTGATCATCCATAAACTTCCCACCTATCCTATTCCTGTGACCAGTGTAAGCACTTCTGTTTACAAAACAACAGCTGGAATACTTCCAGAGGTACATAACAGCTTCAAAAGACATGCAAGCTACTGGTATTTAACACCAGAGCTCCTAGTCAAACCCCATCCACCCAATTAGTCAAAACTGTTCTTGAGCTGTCAGAGAAGATCTACAGGCATTAAGCAGGATGCTGCTGGTGTTCTTGGCCTGCTCACAGCATCACAGAATGTTAGGGGTTGGAAGGGACCTTGAAAGATCATCCAGTACAATCCCTCTGCCACAGCAGGATTTTCTACGTCCAGTTGCACAGAAACATGGCCAGGTGGGTTTTAAACATCTCCAGAGAAGGAGACTCCACAACCACCCTGGGCAGCCCCTTCCAGGGCTCTGTCACCCTCACCATGACAAAGTTCCTTCTCATATTGAGGTGGAACCTCCTATGTTGCAGCTCACACCCACTGTCCCTTGTCCTATCATTAGACGACACTGAGCAGAGCCTGGCTCCATCCTCCTGACACCCACCCTCCACATATTCATCAATATTAATGAGGTCACCCTTCAGTCTCCTCCAAGCTCAAGAGACCCATCTCCCTCAGCCTTTCCTCATAAGGGAGATGTTCCACTCCCTTCATCACTGTTGTGGCTCTGCACTGGACTCTCTTCAGCAGTTCTGTGTCCTTGTGGAACTGATGGGCCCAGAAGTGGACACAATATTCAAGATGTGGTCTCACCAGGGCACAGTAGAGGAGCAGAAGAACCTCTCTTGATCTGCTAACCATCCCCTTTCTAATGCACACCAAGATCCCCTTGGCCTTCTTGGCCACAAGGGCCCATTGCTGGCTCATGGCCATCCTGCTGGCCACCAGCACCCCCAGTTCCCTTTCTCCTACACTGCTCTCCAAAAGGTCAGTACTTAACCTATACTGGTTCAGCCCAACATCTCCCTAACGCGGCAGAAGGAAAACTCCTAACAAGTCACAAAAAGCCCTGAACTCTACCACAGGGAAATGATTCTCTTTGCTCCCAATATAATTATTGTCTTTTTCTCCATCCTTTCTTTCCAAGCGCATTTTCACAAGGAAAGACAAGCTTTTATCCTTTTGCTACTTACCCTGCACTGGCAGTCTCCACTGAAGTGCTGCCAGCCATACCTCTACACTCACGGGAAGGTATGAGTGTGTTGGATTCAAGAATCCAGTGGCCATGCAAGTGTCCTTGCAATAAAAAGGAAAAGTACAGGACACGTGGTGGGGTATAAAACCAGACTTTTCTAAATCCCAGGATTTTCACAACACGCCATGAGGTGGCATTTGTGGAACAAGATGCCCTGCTGTAGCCTTTAAAACAACAGCTGGATCTCTTTACTCAGATCTGTCTCTCAGCACCATCTACCTCTTCACCCACTGACTGATCCGAATGACACCAGTGGAAAAGTGCCATCCAGTGTGGCTGCCAAAATTGTGAGAGCTTCACTGGCAGTTACTGAGAGACAGATCACTTATTTGGCTAGAAATGAATTACACACAGCCTGAGGGGCCTTGCGGTTCATATTCTACACAACAACAAGGAAAAATGTGAGCTGGCTGCACCAAGTCAAATCTGAAGGGTAGGTGGTTGGAGCTGAAACTCTCCTCCTCACTGGGGATGACACTTTCATGGGTATGAGAGTGGCCCATCTGACCATTTCATCAGCCAGCAAAAGCAGCTACTATAGAATGAAATCTTGACCACCTAAAGGTTACACAACATCCAAAACACAGGCTGAACGGTTCCGTATCCTTCACGTCAAGCAAGATTAGAAATAAATAGCAAATAAATAAACAAGGAAGCAAGCACTTTGAGGAGAGTCTGTCAGACAGACACAAAACCAAACGCACTACGACCTTCCTGTCTACAGAGATTTAGCCTCGTCACCAGAAACGTTCCTAACAGCCACTCTTCTTATGTTACGGTTACAGCGGTACGCTGCAAGACTTAACTTCTTTTGCTTTCAATACATCATCTTCTCTTAAAAGTCAGAAGAACTGTTGTAAAATTCTACTTGAAATGCCTGTTGCTATTGTCTCCTTTCTCTACTCACATATCCTGCTTCCTGGGGAGAAATGGAGGCTCAAGAACCAGTTTTTATATCCACTTTCAGTGCTAAAACCAGAAACCAGCTCTAACCTGGCTAGAGTTAAGTAGCTTTAAACTCTTCTTTCCTGTAATGTAACCTTCCAAGTGTGATGCTTGCATCTGATATCAAACACATCTGCTTTTCCACTTTACTACAGCTTACCACTACAGGTCCTGTTGTCTGTGTTCAAGGAATAGTGAGCTGGGCAGCCACACACAAAACCACCAACAGGGACTGCTAAGCACAGGTGAGAGCAGTGCCCATTGCTAGAGGCACACTCGTTCCAGCCCGCCTGCCTGGATGAATGGAAGACCAGGATGTCCATAACGTAATCCAAATGCCCTTGGATGATAGTTCGGTTCTGGCCACTGGTCTTGTTGGCTCGTTCAATGCTGCGCCGGCTCCAGTCTGTCCAGTATATGTAATCCTGATACTGGGTCAAACCAAACGGGTGAGGCAAGTCATCAGCTATGATTTCACGGTCAAGGCCTGTTTCCAAAAAGGGAAGGGAGAGAAACAGCAAAATTATATGGGGGCAAACAATAAGGTTGCCTGCTCCTGTGGCTGCTGAAAAATTCAATAACGATCCTGTACGTGTCACACAGTCACAGAACATTAGGGATTGGAAGGGACCTTGAAAGATCATCCGGTCCAATCCCCCTGCCACAGCAGGATCTCCCAGATCCAGTTGCCCAAGAACACATCCAGGCAGGTTTTAAACATCTCCAGAGAAGGAGACTCCACAATCCCCCTGAGAAGCCCCTTCCAGGGCTCTGTCACCCTCACTGGGAAGAAGTTTCTTCTCATATTGATGTAGAACCTCCTCTGTTCCAGCTCACACCCACTGCCCCTTGCCCTATCATTAGGTGTCAGTGAGCAGAGCCTGGCTCCATCCTCCTGACACCCACCCTTCACATTTTTATCAACATTAATGAGGTCAACCCCCCAGTCTCCTTTTTTCCAAGCTAAAGAGACCCAGCTCCCTCAGTGTGGGAGGGCTTAGGTCCTCCCAAATGATTTCATCTCCATTTAACTGTAATGACCAGTTTACAAAATAATCACAGGAGACCCCAGCAAGAAAGTGAACTCCCCGGTGACCAGTACAGCTCCTGAGTATGTAGGACAAACAACGCTTGATGCCAACAAAGACCAAAACCCAAATTGTATTAAATTGTATTGTGAAAAATGTCCCATAAGCTGGTCTTTTGCATCTCTACCTTTCCAGAGGGGAAGTGTTTGTTCTCTGCCACTGCTGCTCAGAGCGGCAAAACAGGACTCTCAAAACTACTGAAAGTTGACAGCTTTGCGCTATACAGAACTGAAAACACATACAGCTTGTACAATTTTCATTTTGTGAGCAACCATACCACCTACAGTTGCATAAACGTCAATTACAGAAGCAAATGTCTGAGTTTGAAAAAAAATCTCTGTTTTTTACTTAAGAGGGGTAATCTCTGTTGTTTGACAATCACAGAATCACTCTGGTTGGAAAAGATCCCTGGGATCATCAAGTCCAACCTTACAAGTTCATCCCTAAACCACATCCCTCAACACCTCATCCAAATCGTCTTTAAACACAACCAGGGATGGTGACTCAGTCATCTCCCTGGGAAGCCCATTCCAGTGCCTGACCACCCTTCCTGTGAAAAAATTCTTCCTAATATCAAGTCTGCCTAATTCACCACAGAGAACCATGGAAAAAGCAGCCCAGAGGTCTGGGGCTCACCTAGCATGTTGGAGGATTCTATTAAGTTGGTATCAAGATCAGTCCAGTAGAGCCGTCTTTTAGCATAATCGATAGTGAGGCCGTTAGCGCGCCCCACATTCGGTACCAAAGTAGTCCTCTCACTGCCATCCATAGCAGCTCTGTCAATCTTCGGCTTTCCACCCCATTCAGTCCAGTACATGAACCTGATTAAAAGGGAAACAAAAATGATGATTCAAAAAAAAAAAAAAAAACCCAACCCACAAAAACCCGCCACAATCACATTAAATCCAAAACGGAGCTCAAGTGGAGAAACAAAACAAAACTCCCTGAAGAATCAGTGAAAAAACAAGAGCTGTAAATTTGAGCATTTTTAAATCAAGTTATACATATACAGAGATCGTCAGGGGTTGGAATGGACCTCCAGGGGTCATCAAATCCAATCTGCCCTGCTTGAGCAGGACCATAGGGAAGGTCAAACAGACGGTCTTGAAGGTCTCAAGAGACTCCACAAACTCCCTGAAGAGCCCATTCCAGTGCTCTGTGACCCCTAGAGTCAAGAAGTTCTTCCTCATGTTGAGGTGGAACCTCCTGTGCTCCAACTGACACCCATTGCCCCTTGTCCTATCACAGGGCACAAGTGAAAAGAGATTGTCTCTTTCTTCTCAACACAAAATGTTTTTACAAAATACAGCAAAGGAAGTGAGCCAAGTCAAAATGCTTCCAACATTCTTTCCACTTGGATTTTACCAGCAGGTTCCATACAAATGCTCGCTCATCAGAACTACACCATGAACAATCAGTTAAGAAGCAAAAGGTTGGCAGCTGGGTGCCTTCATTTACACCTGGTTAGTTAGCAAGGTATTTCCCATGGCACTCTGTTTCTGTTTCTACTCTGCTGTCCACCAGATGAAGGAATCCAGAAAGGCTGGTGTGCAGGGCAGGTTTGCTAATAGGTGCCTCTGCTCATCTCCACACAACTAAGTCAACCAGCCATGTAAGCGTGTGTTACCTTTCAGCCGAGGGCAGAGGAACAACACTTTATGGCATAGAATCATCATGGCTGGAAAGGACCTCCAGGATCAGCAAGTCCAGCCTTCAGCCCAGCATCTACCTGACTCCTAGACCATGGCCTCAACAGCTCTAGCTACTCAGTTTTTAAACACCTTAAAGCCCTTCCCTCTGGCTCTGTTGCTAATGACCTGTGACCAGAGACCAGCACCATCATCTCTACAATTCCTTTCAGACAGTTGTAGATAGCGATGAGGTCTCCCCTAAGCTTCCTCCTTCCTCAACCTAACCAGCCCCAACTCACTCAATCTCTCCTCATCAGATTTTTTCTCCAGGCCCTTCATCAGCCTCGCTGCCCTCCTCTGCACTTGCTCCAGCACAAACACCTTCCTTCTTTTCAGATAGTGAAGCTTCACTCCCCAACTCTCAAGTGAAATCATTTAAAACCTTTACTGGACTCTGACTTGTAGTAAGAAGGATCCTAATTTCAAAAAGGAGAAGTACTTTCTTTGCAATGCTGCAGTCTGTTTCTAATTAATGAATTGCATAAGCCTAAAACTAATGTGACTCTGTGGTTAATTAAAAAACTAAATATAACTCCCCTTTTAATGAGCTGCTCTTGATTTGTATGATTTTTTTTCTTCAGTATTCTTAATGACTATTCGGGACGTCAAGAGTGGATTCCTCCAGCCCTCATACTCTAAATTACCAGGTTGTATTCCCCATGTCAGTTCCCCCGGGATCTACATGCAGTGCCTAAGTACCATGCCCTCGAGGAAGCATTACGATGTTGTTTTCCACCGTTCTTAAGCATAAAATTAAATTAGCGAGTTACCCCTCAGCAGGGTCCAACGCCAACGCCCGGGGACTGTCGAGATCTTTCCACACCAGCACTTGGCGATGCTGCCCATCCAGCTTTGACACTTCGATGCGATTTGTTCCAGTATCGGCCCAATACAAGTTCTTCCCCAGCCAATCTACAGCCATGCCCTCCGGGTAATCCAAGCCAAACTCCACCACGTGTTCCAGCGCGCTGCCGTTCATGAACGCTCTGCTGATGGTCTGCAGGGATACAAAGATACACAGGCAAATTAGAAACGTTACCCGGCTGTCATTGGGCTCGCTGCTTTCTTTGATGAATTTTAAACACTTTCAGATTGTAGACATCTCCTAGGAAGGAGGATCTTACAGTATGCGACTTGTTTGCGAGGCGAACAAAGCCGCTATTCAGGAGTAATGATGGACTGGACTGAGTGCATGTGTTCTGTGTCAACGACAATAGCATTTCACTGGGGAAATCAATGGGATAACTGGTCTTGTTCAATTAAGCAGGCTACGTGCTAAAGTGACCTTAGTAACGCGGTTCCAGCTTTGAGGGGGGAAATATCTTGGCTCTCCCAGGACTACCCAGAAGCATCCATGTTACAGCACAGAACACTTATTTAAAGCAGGCTAATTAGAAAGTTCAGGAAAGAACAGCAAATGGAAGAAAACAATGACTGATTAGCTCTGTACTGCAAGTGCTTCAGTACTGAGGGTTTAATTTAATCTCATTAAGCACAATTTCTTCTCAGTCTTTTCTTCAAAAGGCTTCTTTTAGTTCTGCCATCACAAATGCACCTGTGACAGCAGATACAGCCACAATTATACTCTGATAATATAGAATCATAAAATCAGATTGGAGAAGACCCTTGGGATCATTGAGTCCAACCAGCAACCCTACTATAAGTTCACCCCTAAACTGGATCCCCCAACACTACATCTAAGCGACTTTTAAACTCATCCAGGGATGGGGACTCAACCAACGTCCTGGTCAGACCATTCCAGTGCCTGATCACTCTCTCCTGGAAGAATTTTCCTGATGTCTAATCTAAACCTACCCTGTTGAAGCTTGAAGCCCTTCCCTCTGGTTCTGTCAATAACTACCTGTCAGAAGAGACCAGCACTATTACCTTTCCGTGCAAACCCAACCCGTGTGGTTTATAAAAGTCGACTGCGATAGTATAACCAACAAGGGCATCATTCTGAGGTAGAGCCGACTCTGTTACCTTGAATGCTGCTTGTCAATCCCTTCTTAATTATCTCACGAACACCGTAATAACTTAACAGTCGATGTGGAATAAACCCCTACCTTCAGTGAAATGTCAGTCCAGTAAATCCGATTGTCTGTCACATCAAAATCCAGAGCAGAAGCTTCCTTGACTCCGGTGAGTGGAATCGCGACGTTGTTGTTGTTTGTTTCTAGAGAGATGCGCCTGATATCTGCTCGCCGAGAAAACAGGAGGAAAGCTTCTGGGACTATGCAGGTCTTCATATCATTGATGAGCTCTAAGCCTATGGGGCAAGCGCAGTGAAGGCCTTGGGGTCTATACAGACAGAGATGGCTGCAGCCGCCGTTATCCTCTGCACAAGGGTTGGTACCTAAATGTGCAACAAAATCAAAGCAACCATCACAGTCTGACTTCAGCTGGAAGATTAAGCCAGTCCTCATGCCCTTTAAGAAATGTAAACAGGGTTTTGCCTTTGATCTCTAAACAAGTTTTGCTGTTCTTCACAACCCTTTAAAACAGGTGTCCCTGACTGGAAAGCCAGCGCTTATCTAACTCCATGAAACAGACCCAAAAAAAGAGAAAGGAGCCTGGAGTCCAACAGCTCCAGTTCACAGCACAAGCCCTGAATGGACTGTAAGTACGAAAGTTTAAGTGACGCTGCCTTTCACAGTGTGCTGGCCCAGTTACACATCCCAGTTATGTTCCCAGAGATTAAAAATTCATTGATCTATTTTCACATCAATTCAGCAGCCTCTTCTCTCAAAGATTTCAGGAAAGCAGGTCTAAGACTGACCTATGGTTCCAGACTTGAGGTTGGACGTGAGGAACAAATTCATTCCTGTGAGGGTGCTGAGATGCTGGAACAGGTTGCCCAAGGAAGCTGTGGCTGCCCCATGCCTGGCAGTGTTGAAGACCAGGTTGGCTGGGGCCCTGAGTAACCTGCTCTTGTGAAGGTGTCTCTGCCTCTGCAGGGGAGTTGGAACTAGATGATCTTTAAGGTCCCATTCTAAAAAAGCCTCCATTCTAACTTGTGTACCTGCACATGCTGGAAATCCATCTACTACAAAACGCATCAGCATCACTAAGCTCAGCCAGCCAAAGAGCTGGAAAGTACGCTGCATATAAAACGCAAAGATACACTTCATCCACGTTTGACTAATTTCCTGTGTAAAATCGAGGTTGGATGACCACAGCGGTCATCTAGTTTCAAACACCCTGCAATGGCCAGAGATACAAAATCACAGGATCTCAGAACATTAGGGATTGGAAGGGACCTCGAAAGATCATCTAGTCCAAACTGCACCACCACAGCAGGACCACCTAGACCAAGTCACACAGGAACATGTCCAGGCAGGTTTTAAATGTCTCCAGAGAAGGAGACTCCACAGCCCACCCTGGGCAGCCCCTTCCAGGGCTCTGTTACCCTCACTGGGAAGAAGTTCCTTCTCATATTGATGTGGAACCTCCTCTATTCCAGCTCGCATCCACTGCCCCTTGTCCTATCATTAGATGACACTGAGCAGAGCCTGGCTGCATCCTCCTGACACACACCCTTCACATAGTTATCAACACTAATGGGGTCAAACCTCAGTCTCATTTTCTCCCAGCTAAACAGATCCAGCTCCCTCAGCCTTTCCTCACATGGAACGTGTTCTGCCCATTTCTGAACGGGTGTCCTGGTGTGAAGTGGTATCTGCAGAAGAGCACTGCTGAAATTCTCTATTTCATTTTAGTTGCCCGATTAATGGACTCACTCACCACTTATATGGTGGACGTTCGTAGCTTTCAGGCCCATTAGATCAGGCAGCTGGTCTATGATGATCTCTCTCTCAGCTGTGCGCTTATGCACACGTTCAATACTGCGTCTCTGCCAGTCTGTCCAATAAACGTAGTCTCCCAGCAACGTGAATCCAAAGATATGAGGCAGCTTGTCCTCCACCAGAACTCTTCTCCCAGTTCCATCAGCATTCATGACCTATGGACACAGACAAAGACAAACCCATTACTTGCACTGAACAACTCTGCCAGTATTTATCAGATCAATTAACTAGCTGCTCCACACTTAAGACTTCAAATGAAAAACTAATCTCCCAGCTATTAAAATGCTATCAATGCTACAAAGAAGTTTAATAAGAGGGAAAAAAGAGTGTGTTTCAACAGGTACTTCTTACAAGAGCCACGAAGGATTTCTTATGTGCAAGGCTAGTCCCATAAGCAGATCACAATTATGACACAACATTCATTGTCTTTGCTTTAGGAACTAATACTCTGTGTGCCTGGCACACTCTGCCTTGCCCTTGTTTGTGACTTTTTACACGAGGGGAGACAAGCCTGCGGTGTCAGAGTCCTGCCTCAGCACCTTGTAGTTCACTGTCACTTCCAACCCCTTGCTGAGGGTACAGACAAGCAATAAAAGAAGACTCCACATAAATATGGGGAGCCAAACAGTCAGAAAGATACTGAGAATATGTCCATATTCCCAAGTTTCAATAAAGAACCAGCTCTACATACTTCAAAATTAAGTTTGGTATTTTTTGCACTAAAAGGAAAGGAACAGCCTGTCAATAATTGGATGCTTTGAAGGGGAGGAGAACCAACCTTGATCTGCTGGACACACTCTCCTTGATCCATCCCAGGATTCCATTTGCCTTCTTGGCCAACTCCCCTAATGGATTTGGTCAAGTTGGTTAGTGAAAACCAACTAACTCTTTACAGTTATTTGGTTAAGGTAAAAAGAAAACTGAGGCTGCATTTCTCTTCCAAATGCCTCCAGCCAACTCCAGTTTCTTACTGTTACGTGTTTTATAATAGCCATTACCAATTTCTGATTTAACAGCTCCCCACCACCTTCAATTTCCTTTCGAGCTCTAATCACTTTTCCAAAGAATTCAAATGGATTTATCCTGAGCATAGATAATTTTCCTAGTAGGATGGAAGATTAATCTGCAAAACCAGAACAGAGATGTTCCCAAGTACCCCCTTCTATCAATGCTACAGACACTGCTGTAAGCTCATTTCTTTCACAACACAAGAACTTTCTTCACCCACTGATCAATAATGCCAACAGCAGGACTGTTTTCTCAGTGATTAAATTAAATTTTATGAATAATTGGTTGGGTTTTCAGTGAATGAACCAGCTCAAGTCAGGTGAAGCGACAAGCAGCCAGGGAAAGGAGTTTATCGAGCTTTTAACAACCAAACACAGCATCTCCTAGGCAATCTCATAGAATCACAGAGTGGCCAGAGTTGGAAGGGCCCTGCAAGATCATTGAGTTCCAACCCCCCCTGCACAGGCAGGGACACCTTCACTAGAGCAGGCTACTCAGGGCCCCAGACAACCTGGCCTTCAACACTGCCAGGGATGGGGCAGAGACAACCTCCCGGGGCAACTCATTCCAGCATCTCAGCACCCTCACAGCAAAGAATTGGTTCCTCATGGCCAATCTCAATCTCCCCTCTTTAAGGCTGGAACCCTTTCCCCTTGCCCTCTTGCTACCACCCATGTCCAAAGCCCTCCCCAAGCTTTCTTGTAGCCCACTTCAGAGACTGGAAAGCTGCTAGAAGGTCACTTGGGAGCCTCCTCCAGGCTGAACACTGCAATACAAAAAACTCTTTCTTTGTAAAGAACAGACTAAGACAAAAATTTGAGCTGAAACACTAAACAGGGTAAGAAGAGAAGGTCTTCACAGGAAAAAAAACAGAGGTGATAACAGTAGAGTGACAAACAGCACACAGCTGAACCAGAAATGCATGAAATGGCTCAATATCTACCCGTATCACTCCCCAGGCTTGCCTTCAAATACTCATTAAGTATGGCCTCAAGTTGCCTCAGGTGAGGCTTAGATTGGATCTTAGGAAGAAGTTCTTCCCTGAGAGAGGAAAGAACTTCCTGGAACAGGCTGCCCAGGGAGGTGGTGGAGTCCCCATCCCTGGAGATGTTTAAAAAACAAGTAGCTAGAGCACTTGTGGCCATGGTCTAGGAGTCAGGTAGATGCTGGGCTGAGGTCTAGACTTGACGATCCTGGAAGTCCTTTCCAGCCATAATCGTTCTATGCTTCTAAGTTCCCAACCACCACAACCATCCATACCAGGTGGACAAAGACTTGTGGCCAAAATTAAACAGCAAAGTAACTCGGATTTGCTTCAACAACCTTACTTCTCATTCCTGCAACAGCTTAGTGCAAGTGAACAAAAGCAGCTGTTTTCAGTGGCCAGGAATTAAACGGTTTCTGCTTCTCAATTTTCAAACCTCTGCTTCTGACTGGATCACTAATCAGCCCTACAAGTCATCAGCATTTCACAACCCAAAGGCTAATGCTGCCGGACAACATTTCTGAGACAGAAAATAAATGATGAATGCTTAGAAAACAGAATTTCCTTATTAGGGTAGTGGTAAAATTGAGGGAGTTGTCATCAAAGGAAAGCCTAGTCCTGCAATTTCTGAATTAGAATATGAATTAGAGCATTCTCTGGATGCCGAGCTATTAGCTCCTAGGTCAAAGACAAAAAAGGTCCTCTCTGCTCAAGACTTTTGTGCTCAAAAAAGACTTAGCAGCATCCACTTCCTGTGGTCCCACAAGGCTGGGTTCTGAAGAGTCCTGTGTGCTCATGGTGGAAAACAGGAGGATGTCAGACTTCCCGTATTAATCACAAGGATTAGAGGCAGTAACGCCAGGCACAGCTAACAGATTTGGGAATGCAGACACATTTCAAGTTACAGCTGCACTCAAAAATCACTAGATAATGGCTGGATCTGTCTAGGAGGCAGAGTCCTTTCTTGCAATTCACCGCTAGTAGGTGGAAGTGGGTGTCAGCTCTGGCTCTGAGAATGGAGAACAGTGAAGAGGATGAAAAGGACATTTAAGGAAATAATGGAAAAATGTGAGAAATCAGCCATTCCCGTCGTTACTTCCTCTGAACACACAGCCGTTTGTAACTGCTTTATCAATACGAGCTTTGCTGACCATTTCAAATCCAACCTACACCTTAAAGCAGGTAGCATACGTGCTCAGAAGACAAATACTCACTTGAGCAGGAAAACACAGGACCAATTCAACAGAGCAGATCATACATTTTTAACCTCACAGAACGGCAGCAGAATGCTTTAAACCTGTAGCAAGTCAATGAGAAATCTCTCCTACTGGTAAGCACAATACAAGCCATCCATTTCAATAGAAGTCTATCAGCAATGAAACCTGACCGAGATAAATGACAAAGCTGTTGAGCCACAGCCTGCTTCTGCCTGCTGCAGGCTGCCAGATAAAACGGGAACAAAAGCCCCCTGCTGTACCCCCTACCAGTCTCCATTAACCCCTGCTGATGCTTTATTATCGTCTGGGGGCTCCAGAACAGCACCGCATGAATCCGTGTGTATAAAATAAATAACAAAAGCTCATATGTAGCACAAACAAGACAGAAACGCAGCTTGCAAGAAACATTCATTTGGAATGTAATTAAATAATGATTCTAAGAAATTCTACATATTAAGGAAAAAAAACAACCCACAGTCCAAAAAGAAAGCACACTGTGTGTACAAAATGGCAGGCAAAAGTGTTCTGAAGGCAACAGAATGCAAGAACAGAAGTGTGTTTCACCCATTTTTAACCCCCCTCCCAAATACACAAGGGCCAGGCCAATATTCTGATGGCTTCACATCCCACTCCAAGTTTCATCTTTCTATCCTGGCACAAATAGTGTCTGCGCTGCACTCCTCCCAGGTCCAAATCTAAGTTTAAAGTGTTTACTGAAGGTCAAAGCATCTTCTATGAGACTGATACAAGAAATGGATGGGAAGGGCAGGGAAAGTGTTACGAATCTCCTCAGGATATTCACGGTTGTCATAGGAGAGGCAGTGAGAGGGAAAGGGAAGACTTCACAGAATCAGAGTGTTAGGGCTTGGAAGGGACCTCAGAAGATCATCCAGTGCAATCCCCCCATCACAGCAGGATCACCTAGACCAAGTCACACAGGAACATGTCCAGGCAGGTTTCAATCGTCTCCAAAGGAAAATCCACAATCCCCCTGGGCAGCCCCTTCCAGGGGTCTGTCATCCTCACTGGGAAGAATGTCCTTCTCAGATTGATGGGGAACCTCCTGTGTTCCAGCTCACACCCACCACCCCTTGTCCTATCATTGGTTGCCACTGAGCAGAGCCTGGCTCCATCCTCCTGACACCCACCCTTCACATATTTATCAACATTAATGAGATCACCCC
>JAOXOE010000001.1:47913268-47925885 GCA_028565055.1 Phoeniculus purpureus
CCCTCCCCAATATAGAAAACATTCTTCAAGAGTAGAGATGTAGGGAATTTCTGTTTTGGGTCTTTTCCCAATCTCTGCACTGGAAAAGCTGCATCGTGAGCGAAGCCACCCGCTGTCCCACAGAAAGGCTAATTAAGATTTTTGCAAATCACTTCCAACTCGCAGTTAAAAAAAGAAAGCAGGAGAGAGAGCTTACCATTTGGCTGCCTCTTTTGGCTGAAGGCATGGATATCCATGGGAGAGAAGATGTTGGAATGTATTTCACGCAGGTCCTCGCCAGAGTACTTGCTGCAGGCCAAGATTGAATGTGTGTTCCAGTCAGTCCAGTACAACGTGTCCCCAAACAGCGTCAAAGCAAAAGGATGTGGAAGGGAGCCTTTAACCACTGCTTGCCTAACGGAGTGCAGGGAAGAAAACACAAATCATGCAACAGTTTTGCTTCAACATCATTGTTGTGAGAGGAGGTGTCACAGAATCACTTGGGCTGGAAAAGACCTCTGGGATCATCAAGTCCAACCATCAAGCCTACTCTACAAGTTCACCCCTAAACCATATCCCCCAACAATATATCTAAGTGTGAGAAGGCATTTCATACTGTAAATACCAGTGATCAGAGCTTTGTGTTTATTCAAATGCAGTGCACCCACTCAGGGGAATTACATGAGCAGTAACACAGGAATCCTATCCCCAAGTTTACCACCTAACACTGAGAAGGCCAAGAGATGCCAACTGAAGTCCTTACTTCGGTCTGTGGCTGTTTGTTAGCACCTTTCTAACACCCAGTATCTGTGAGGCTCTATGCCACCCAGGCACAAGCAGGAAGGATGCCAGCCAATGTTGTGAATGTCTGACTGCTTCCCGCTTATTTATGATCTCCATAATTTTCAGCCTCAGCAGATTTCAAAATGAGACAGCATTTGGTCTATTAGCAGTCCCACCCATCTCTTCCAGGTTCATTCCTTTAGACCATCAGAAAAACACTCTAACAGCAAATAGCTTCACCATAAGAAACCCTAAAAGTTCCTTTTCATGATTCATTATTACAATAATTATTAAGCCATTGTTTTTTCTGAGCCAAAGGGGTTACAGAACAGAACATCTGGGATTGGAAGGGACCTCGAAAGATCATCTAGTCCAACCCCCTTCCACATCAGGATCACCCAGACCAAGTCACGCAGGAACATATCCAGGTGGGTCTTAAATGTTTCTGGAGAAGGAGACTCCACAGCCCCCCGGGGAAGCCCCTTCCAGTGCTCTGGCACCCTCACTGGGAAGAAGTTTCTTCTCATATCTATATGGAACCTCCTCTGTTCCAGCTCACACCCATTGCCCCTTGTCCTATCATTAGATGAACTAAGCAAAGCCTGGCTCCATCCTCCTGACACTCACCCTTCACATATTTATTTACCACCTGCGTCCCGGTTCATAAGCAAAACTGAAGTGTACAGCCCTGTATTTTGTGTTCATAGTCAAGCACACGCTCATTAACCATCAGAAAAATGCAGCACAAACAGCACTGAAGACGGTTTTCCCAGATTCTTGTTATGTAGAAACGAATTATCTCCACTCAAGTTCCTCAGGATTGGAAATAAGTATCTCATTTCTTCCAATTATTTTACATAGAATTCCAGGAAAACTGCGGATGTAGAAGACACTGGAGATCATCTAGACCAACACCTTGCTGAAACCAGCACCATTTACACAAGCACTTTTTCCCCCTTCTTTCTCCTTAATGAGTAGCTGCATTCACAGGGGCACAAGATCAGTGGGGACCCTCTCCTGGATTGACACACAACTCTACTACTCTTTGAAGCATAGTGTACATTAGGATCACCAGCTTCCCAATTTTCTTCTTGCCGGGAACAGAGTCTGTGTATTCACTGAGAAAACACACACCACTATATGCATCACTTCTGCAAAGAAGTCTGTAGCTTAAGTGGTTTAGTAGAAGGCACCAATTAATTTTCTTTTCTAAAAATTTCACATTAAAATATAACCAAAGAGTATATTACAGCAGGAAACTTGAATCACAGAATGGTCTGGGTCGGAAGGGACCTTAAAGATCATCTAGTTACAGCTTCCCTGCACAGGCAGGGACACCTTCACTACAGCAGGTTACTCAGGGACCCAGCCCTCCTGGCCTTCAACATTGTCAGGGATGGGGCAGCCACAACTGCCCTGGGCAACCTTTTCCAGCATCTCACCACTCACACAGCAAAGAATTTGCTCCTCATGGCCAACCTCAATCTCGCCTCTTCAAGTCTGCAACCCTTTCCCCTTGTCCTCTCACTACCACCCCTGTCAAAAGCCCTCCCCTCAGCTTTATTGTAACCCCCTACCTTCACAGATTGGAAAGCTGCTAGAAGGTTACCTGGGAGCCTCCTCTTCTCCAGGTTGAACAACCCCAACCTGCTCAGCCTGTCCTCGTAGGGCAGGTGCTCCAGTCCTCTGATCATTTGAGTTGCTCTCCTCTGGACACCTTCCAGGAACTCACTATATCAGGTTCCTCAGAGCCCTATCCAACTCCTCACAGAAAAGAACCGTCTCCTACTATCCAACCTAAATCTCCAGTCTTCAAGCTTGTAACCATTAAAGGTGTCATTGAAGGTGCCTTCTGCCAACGATTCTAAGTACAAAGAGACTGCAGTCATTATCGCTCTTTCACCCTAGCTTCTAGAGAAAGATGCATTATCTTTAAGGCTTCTATTTTCTCCTGTTCCCAAGTGCTCCACTTCTACACCAAACACTTTCTATTTCTTGATATTCTGCACTCAAAAGTAGGACATATTATCTTTTGCTTCTTATCTCTGTCTGAGTCAGGTATATATTTGCTACTAATTAAATGCACCAACAAAAGCCTCCTGTCATATAATTTACAGCTGAAACCTAACAGTGAAGCCAGAATGACACAACACCCTCCTTGAATAAAGGCATGATAGTTCTATAAACTATTGAATAAAGGAATGCTAATTCTATGAAAGCTTTTAGTAGCCCCACCCTCAAGCCCTAAATGCTTTCAGATCTCAATAATTTTAGTTTATAGCAAGCTTGGAGAGTAAGTCTTCCCAATAAAGTTACGACATTTGCCATCTCGGGGCAGAAGTGAGTCCAAAGCTCTCACTACAGGCACCAAAGTCAGCCCTCCCATACTCAAGGGAAGACATTTCTGAAGAACTCTGACTGCCTTGTATTCCACTTTATAAAAACATCAATAAATAAGTGCTTGTGTGTTTCACAAGCACTCACACAGCTTTCAGGGAGCAGCCACACCTTGACATTTCTGGCCTTGCTATTAAAGCCACTGCAAATAGAAATAGCGCGGCCAGCAGGAGTAAGGAGGTGATCGTCCACCTGTACTCAGCACTGGTGAGGCCACATCTTGAATACTGGGTCCAGTTTTGGGCACCTCAACACAAGAGAGATGTGGAGGTGCTGGAGCAGGTGCAGAGGAGGGCAACAAAGCTGGTGAAGGGCCTGGAGAACAAATCTTATGAGGAGAGACAGAAATAGATGAGGCTGTTTAGCTTGAAGAAGAAAGAGGAGGTTGAGAGGAGACCTCATCAACTCTCTACAACTACCTGAAACTACTTGTCCTTTTACTGAGTGCCACTGAGCAGAGCCTAGCTCTGTCCTCCTGACACCCCTTCTTTCCATATTTATCAACATTAATGAGGTCACCCCTCAGTCTCTGTTTTCTCCAAGCGTAAGAGAATCAGCTCCCTCAGCCTTTCCTCATAAGGGAGACATTCCTCTCCCTTCATCATGTTTGTGGCTCTGTGCTGGACTCTCTCTCCAGCAGCTCTGTGTCCTTCTGGAACTGAGGGGTCAAAAAATGGACACAATATTCCAGATAGGGTCTCACCAGGGCAGAGTAGAGGGGGAGGAGAACATTTCTTGATCTACTAACCACCCCCCAGTATCAGCCCAGGCTTGACTGAAACAAGCAAGGTGACAGCAAACAGGCTCTACACCCAATCATCTTTCACTAAGTTCTGAACTTCTTTCTAACAGCTGTTCTCCCATCATTAGTCTAGCTACAAAGAGACCCCAGAGTGAACGTCACCATGAGGAAGTCAGCGTTGAGGATAAGGAGTAATGTTATCCATGCAGGAGATGCCTCTAGGGCTTCAGCAACATGTAAATTGGCCACATATTGGATGGGACTGAGCACATATTAATGCTAAGAATCTTCTCCACACTAGAAACATAATCACACACATTTGCCTTAGAACTCTTGATAGCAGCTGACACTGAGTCTCCTTCTCTGGAGACGTTTAAAACCCGCCCAGACATGTTCCTGTGCGACTTGGTCTAGTGGATCCTGCTGTGGCAGGGGGATTGGACTGGATGATATTTCGAGGTCCCTTCCAATCCCTAACGTTCTGTGATTCTGTGACATTTGAAATGCCCCCACCTTTACTCTGCTTAGTTGGCTGGGAAGGAAATGCCAAAGGGGAGAAGAGAGAAGGAAGGTGGGAAAATAAAAAAAAAAAAAAAAGAGAGAGAGAAAACAAGCAGATTCCAAAGCAATTCAATCCCATCTGGGCTGCTGCATTTCCTAAACACAGCTACTTCTGGTATTGTCATGGTAATCAGAGATGCAGGTACACAAACAAGTTATTAAAAGAGTTTTGTAGTGCCTGAAGAAAAGGTAGATCCAATTCAAACACAATCACCTTTGCCCACTCTTACTCTGTTAGAAAGGCTTGTGAAAGACTTTCTGAAGATAAAGAACAAAGAAACAAACGATAATAAAGCAGGCGTCACAAATGAGGCTACTGAAGTCTACAACGCACAGGAAAACCCAGACAACCTATCCAGTTTTATATTAACAACGACAAAAAAGCTCCTGCTTAGGGTAATAGGTGTTTCAGACAAAGACTATACTGACCAAATAAAGATCCACTTTAATTTCATATTCTTTATCACAACCAGGCCCCCCTCAGTTTGCTGTTCTTTTTTTCAGCTACTAAAGCATTTAAATCCAAAGGTAGATCTGGCAGGGAGAGTCGACTAGATGATCTTTCGAGATCCCTTCCAATCCCCAGTGTTCTGTGATTACAGCTATGAAATTCTTCTCACCAGAAGAAAGCCACCAAAAATGAAGGAAACGGAAATTTTAAAAATAACCAGTATTACAATTTCCTCCTCTGCAATTTTAACAGGTAGTATTTTATATCCAAGCATTAATGGCATCTCTCCATAACATTAAACAAGCAAACCTTCTATTCTAGTTGCCTTACAGAAGCTCAGCTGCCTTTGGAGGTTGTTTGCCCTCAACCTCCAGGACAGCATGCAAGAACTTTAAGTTTCAATCAATTTCTTCACATTCGTCTGAATCATAGAATCATAATGGCTCAAAAGGACCTCCAGAATCATCAAGTCCAGCCTTCAGCCCAATAGCTCCCTAACCCCTGGACCATGGCCTCAAGTGCTCTAGCTACTTGGTTTTAAAACATTGCCAGGGATAACAACTCCACCACCTCCCTGTGCAGCCTCTTCCAGTGCCCAACCACTCGCTCAGGAAAGAGCTTCTTCCTAAGATCCAACCTAAAACTCCCCTGACACAGTTTGAGGCCATTTCCCCTCCTCCTATCATCACAAAAATTTGGGAGAAGAGACCAGCATCAGCCTCGCTGCAACCTTCTTTTGGGTTGCTGTAGAGAGCACTGAGGTCTCCTCTCAGCCTCCTCTTCTCTAGACTAAATAACCCCAGTACCCTCAGCCTCTCCTCATAGGGCCTGTTTGCCAGAGCTCTTCCCAGTCTCATAGCCCTTCTCTGGCCCCACAAGATGCTTCTTCTCTCCATTCACAGATTCCTTAAGGCCTGAGCATTCAGAAGATCACAAGAACTGCACAGTTTCACCTTGTGACAACTATAAATATTAGCTAGTGGCCAATGCACTTACAGTAGGAACTCTGCACACCATCAGATGAAGCAAGGCAGAAAACCAACAGAGAATGGTGTAACACCACATCAAAGATGCCACAAAGAAGGCAGGCAGCTCCAGCTCCCTCAGAAGCTTACAAGGTCTCCTCTCCTGCCAGCCTAACAAAATCATTTCCAAAGGACACCTGGAAAAATGAAGACTGGTTTTTACCATGAATGGCTGTCCAAATAGTCCTATCAGGATACCAACCGAGTTCAAACTACCTGAGAAAGTAAACAGGAAACATGACTTGTGGAATACAGTGTTTCTTGAAATCAAGGTGTTTTCTTTTTGTGCCTTCTGGAAGCCACAGATGCCGCCCATTTCCAGGAAGCATACTAAACATCTCACAGGTCTTGCAAGGGCATTTAAAACCCCACCTTCAGTCCAAATCTGACAAAGTCAATTATAAGCAAAAGGACAGCTGAAACATCACAGAATCACAGAACATTAGCGATTGGAAGGGACCTCAAAAGATCATCTAGTCCAATCCTCCTGCCACAGACATGAAACCATTCAGTGGGTCATGTTTCAGGCAAGCATCATCTTGTCACACAGAGGAAACGGAAAGCCTGTGGCAAGAGGAGAAGAGCCTGGGAAGTCAGCAGGAAGACACGAGGGAGTTTATGACAAAGGTGCACCAGCAGAGCCCCTGAGAGCAGAGTGGTTAGTTTTGTTCCTCACCCAGAGCAGTTCTCCCTTTGCTTTGAGCAGAGCTCTGATCTAATTGTGCATTGGTCACCTCAGGTCTCTGAAGCACTATTAATGAGCTGCTCCATCAACTCACCTGGGGTAATCACTTCGTACTACCTTTTACTTAAAGGCTACAAATACACAGAGATTTGTGACCAAATCAGAGAACATTAGGGACTGGAAGGGACCTCGAAAGATCAGCCAGTCCAACACCGCCTGCCACACCAGGATCACCTAGACCAAGTCACAGAGGAACATGTCCAGGAGGGTTTTAAACATCTCCAGAGAAGGAGACTCCACAGCACCCCTGGGCAGCCCCTTCCAGTGCTCTGTCACCCTTACCATGAAGAAGTGACTCTGGCAACAGACACAGCACATCACACACACTCAAGCATAGAGGTTCTGAAGTTCCACCTTTACAGCACTTTATTTCAGAAATACCTTGAGGAAGAACCAAGAAATTCACTCTCGCTCTGTGTCCAAATAATCTAATTAATTCCAGTTACACAGGCTTCTCTGGCAGTTTTAATTAGAGCACTGCTCGTCTTCTGGCCTGTCATGTGTTGGTGAGGTAATGAAACAAGCTTAGTGAAAAGACTGCTTCCACTTCACTGCTGGAGGGTATCAAGCATCTTTATCTCAGAGAATTGTATGCATGGATATACACAAGACACAACACTACACCTTGCGTGTAACTCCATCTACTATGTTAAGTGCATATAATGGAAACAAAACCTCTTCTAAATGCAGAGACACAGTAAAACACTGTGTTTCATCAAATCTGCAACTAATCATCTGGCAGACACACTAGAGCTGATGCTTGAAAACAGAAACTAGACAAATCAATGCTTGACTGCAAACCGAAGACATTCACCTCCTCACAAGAGCTTCCTGGATTTCTGACAGTTGCTGCAAGAATGTTTTCTTACAGCGGCCTCAGAACCCATCTCATTAGCAAAAACGCTTCCTGGGGGACCTTGTAAGTGCATTTCCCTTCAGCCAGTAATGTGTTAACTTATTAATTAGAACTGCTGCTGCAGGGTAAAGGAAGAGAAAATTAATTCAAGAGCTGCCTTAGCAGCCAACCTATCTTGGGTAGGCTGCTCACAGGAGAGCTGTCTGCAATTCCGTTTTGTTTAATTAGTCTCACAAAAAGCAACTGTTCGCTCTGATAAGAGCGGGGCGAGTGCTGCAGAAAACAAAACCACCTCCTCTGTGCATCGTTTTAATTTTTTAAGTGTTACATTCTGAATGGAAAATCTGTTTGCTCCTTTCTCTCACTGGCAAACCAAGGGCACTAGTCATCAACTTCTGTGCTCTTCCTCTTCATTCTAATGAGCCCATCACCAGAGCTGCTAGGGGCTAGTAAGACCAGGGCAAGCAGGTAATGAACAATACATCAGCCCGTAAAATTTGCTGAAGATGTTTCCTCATGAATCATAGAATGGCCAGGGTTGGAAGGGACCTTAAAGATCATCTAGCTCCATCCCCCCTGCACAGGCAGGGACACCTTCACTAGAGCAGGTTACTCAGGGCCCCAGACAACCTGGCCTTCAACACTGCCAGGGATGGGGCAGCCACAACTGCCTTGGGCAACCTGTTCCAGCATCTCAGCGCACTCACAGCAAAGAATTTGTTCCTCCTGTCCAACCTCAATCTCCCCTCTTCAAGTCTGGAACCCTTGCCCTCCTACTACGCACTCAAAGGACTACTTGAAAACAGATATCCCTGTCTCCACGTTTGGAACTAGCAAAGCTAGTTATCATACTTATAATCAAAGACAAATTCAAAACTACATCCAACTCCTTTCTCTTTCCATGAAAAAAATACCTTTGTGGAACCACTTCAGAAACCGCTCGTTTCTTAAGAGGCAGAGTTTAAGAAGCACAGGACATCACCTTTCAAACCAGCATTACAAGAACTGGAGGTCAAAACAAACGTCACAGGAAGACAGTGGATGTATTTCACGTGTGCTGCTATCGCTTCTACTCACAAGACCACACAGAACACCTACCACAGAATCACAGAACATGAGGGATTGGAAGGGACCTCAAAAGATCATCTAGTCCAATCCCCATGCCGGAGCAGGGCCACCTACCAAAGCACCACATGATACACACCACACAAAAACTTACCTGTGACTTCCATCCAGATTGGATTTGTGGATGAAATTGAGTTTAGCATCTGCCCAATAAAGTTTCTGCTCCTCGTAATCCAGCGTCAGCCCATTTGGCCAATAGATGTCTGTGTTGACTATAACGGAGCGGCTTGAGCCATCCATCCCAGCACGTTCAATCTTTGGCACTTCTCCCCAGTCTGTCCAATACATGAACCTAGAATTGTGCATGAAAGAGAGAGACAAAAGGAAAGAAGACAATCACATTTAAGTCAACAACTGGAACATGGGCTACACCTTTCAGTAACAGCAAAGGCGCTCTCTAAAAAACGGAAGAAAACCAACTTAAGGTAAACCAGCAGAACTCTGCCACAGGTTGCTTTCTCCCCTGGGGTCAAGTGAGAAAGTTGGGAATATCCAACAGACCTTGACATTAAACTCTTAATTCAATATTAGTGAAGATAGATACTGGAATATTGTGTCCAGTTCTGGTCCCCTCAGTTCCAGAAGGACACAGAACTACACAGAACTGTTGGAGAGAATCCAACACAGAGCCACAAAGACAATGAAGGGAGTAGAACACCTCCCAGATGAGGAAAGGCTGAGGGAGCTGGGTCTCTTGAGCTTGTAAAAAAGGAGACTAAGGAGTGACCTCATTAATGTTTATAAATGTGTGAAGGATTGGTGTCAGGAGGATGCAGCCAGGCTCTTCTCAATGTCATCCAATGATAGGTCAAGGGGGCAATGGGTGTGAGCTGGAACACAGGAGGTTCCACATCAATAGGAGAAGGAACTTCTTCCCAGTGAGGGTGATAGAGCACTGGAAGGGGCTGCCCAGGGCGGTTGTGGAGTCTCCTTCTTTGAAGACATTTAAAACCCACCTGGACATGTTTCTATGTGACTTAGTCTAGGGGATCCTGCTGTGGCAGGGGGATTGGACTAGATTATCTTTTGAGGTCTCTTCCAATCCCCAATGTCCTATGATTCTGTGATACTACAAACTATCACAGATGTACACCTGCCCCTTTAAGATGGGTCAGAGCACTGGAGAGCAAAAGAGAAAGGCAGTCTGTGGATTTACAGTGAACATGCAAGCTGCATGTGAGGCAGTGGATTTGATGGAAGACCAACTAATACCCTTTTTTCCCCAGAGATACTCAGAGAGAGGCAGCTAAGTCAGCAAGTTTAGAAGCACAGTTTGCATGCAGTGGCTCAGCAAAACATTCTATTAAATCTTTTAAGACTGGGGAAAAAAGTTTACAACATGGTAGCATATACTGGTGTATGTTTAAACATGATTTAGCATGTTGTGGAGGAAGGGAAGTCGTCTAGTTGTATTTAAGACTGAGGAGAAGCAACAGAAATCATTTCATTATTAATAAAGATTAGTAGGGGATAAGAACACTGTGCTTTTTCTGCAGCTGCTGGAAAACAGATTTACTTTTATGGGTTAACATACAGAATCACAGAATTATTGAGGCTGGAAAAGCCCTCTGAGCTCATCCAGCCCAGACCAGAACCTAACATCACCCCAGCAGCCAGACCAGGGGACTAAGGGCCACAGCCAGGCTGTCCTTCAACACCTCCAGGGATGGATGAGGACTCCACCACCGCCCTGGGCAGTCCAGTCCAGGCTCTGGTCCCCTTTTTCCTGAGGAAGGGCTTCCTAACATCCAGCCTAACCCTCCCCTGGCAGCTTCAGGCCCTGCCCTCTCGTCTTGGTGCTGGATGCCTGAGAGAAGAGCCTGATCCCCACTTGACTACAACCTCCCTTCAGGGAGTTGGAAAGAGGGAGAAGGTCCCCCTTGAGTCTCCTCCAGGCTAAACACCCCCAGCTCCCTCAGCCTCTCCCCATCAGACTTTTCCTGCATCATTGCTCTTCTAGACCTGCGCCAGCTCTCAATCTCTTTCTTGAAGGGACAGTCCCACAATTGCCCCCAGACCTCAAGGGGAAGCCTCCCCAGTGCCCAGTACAGGGGGAGAATGATGTCCCTAGTCCTGCTGGCCACACTATTGCTGATCCAAGCCAGGATGGCCTTGGCCTTCAGGGCCACCTGGGCACCCTGCTGGCTCCTGTTTAGCTGGTTGTCACCCAGTACTGCCAGGTCCCTCTCTGCCAGGCTGCTCTCCAGCCATTCATTACCTAGCTTGTAGCTGCAGGCGGTTATTATGGCCAAAGTGTAGGACCCTGCCCTTGGCCCTATTAAACCTCATCCCACTGACTTCTACCTATTATTCCAGCCTGTCCAGATCTCTCTGCAGCATCTTCCTCCCCTCCAGCAGATTGACATTCTCCCCCAACTTGGTGTCATTTGTGAATATACTAAGGGTAGAATTGATCCCCTCATCCAGGTTATCAGCAAAACTTAAATGTCTTAATGACCAGATTCTCAAATCCAGTTTGCTTTGGGGGTGAGCAGCTGGGCCAAAAATGAGCTATTAGCAGCTTTCTAGTCCTGTCATAGTTTTACTTTCCTCTGACCATGTAGTCCCCACATCCTGTGTGCTGAGGGCGGTTTCCATGCCTGTGTTGAGCCAGGCTTTTTCCAGTCCTGTGTGCTTTGGAGGGGAGCCAGAGAGCTCTGCCCTGTGCTGCCCATCCAATGTTTACTTCTCTTGTGTGTTTTACTAGAAGTCTAACTGGGAAAGTCTTTCCTGAAGTCTTAAAGGTATTCACGGCCCTCATAAGAGGAGTGGCTGAGGGACCTGGGGCTGTTCAACCTGGAGGAGATTTGGCTCTCTACAACTACTTGAGGTTGTAGAGAGGCAGAGGTTGGTCTGTTCTCCCTAGTGGCCAGTGATAGGATGAGGGGAAATGGCTATGAGCAGCACCAGGGGAGGTTCGGGTTGCATGTCAGGAAGAATTTCTTTCCTGAAAGGGCAGTTGGGCACTGGAACAGCTGCCCAGGGAGGGTGTTTAGTCCCCATCCTTGGAGGTGTTGAAGAGAAGGGTAGATGTTGCATTGGGGGGACAGAGTTTAGTTATCCTGATAGGACTGGAAAAAGGTTGGACTCAATGATCTTGAAGGTATCTTACAGACAAACTGTTCTGTGATTCTGAGTTCAGCTCTGCATGCTGTATAAACATCTGAGTGTCTTCAGCTTGGCTTGGGAACTGAGGAAAGTAGCCCAAAGCTAATTTATAATTTAATAATGTGAGACAGTGTAGCTGAATCTCTTCAGAATGGTCTGGAATCATAGGGTATGGGTTTGATTAAGGGACTACTCCTATTTCTAATCTACTCTGAATGTATTTAACATCTACCCTGTTTATCACAGATTTCCTTCGATGTCTTCAGTTAAACCTATGCCGAGCTCATGTCCATTGAAGGAGAACCTTGACGGCTCCTCTGTAGACGAGAGACATTTAAAACTGCCCCATTTATCCATGACGACTGTTAGAAAACAGGAGCTACTACGGTCGCTGGTAATTCCTTGTGTTTCTTACACAGGAGCAGTTGCAATGTATTTTTTTTTTAAAAGAACTCTAAAAAATTTAGACAGGATGTCCAGGAGGCAGCAATGGGCCCTGGTGGCCAAAAAGGCCAATGGCATCCTAGGGTGGATCAGAGGCAGGATGAGTAGGAGATGGAGAGAGGTTCTCCTCCCCATCTACTCTGCCCTGCTGAGAACCACATGTGGCATCTTGTGTCCAGTTCTGGGACCTTCAATTCCAGAAGGACAAAGAGCTGCTGGAGAGAGTCCAGCACAGAGCCACAGAGATGAAGTGGAACACCTCACTGAGGAGGAAAGGCTGAGGGAGCTGGGTCTCTTCAGATTGGAATAAAGGAGCCTGAGGGATGACCCCATGAATGTTGATAAATATGGAAAGGGTGGGTGTCAGGAGGATGGAGCCAGGCTCTGCTCAGGGGCACCCA
>JAOXOE010000001.1:47925985-47941435 GCA_028565055.1 Phoeniculus purpureus
GAGGCTGGGGAAGGGACTGGAGGGAAAGTCTGATGGGGAGAGGCTGAGGGAGCTGGGAGTGTTTAGCCTGGAGAAGACGAGACTCAAGGGGGACCTTCTCCCTCTCTCCAACTCCCTGAAAGGAGGTTGCAGTCAGGTGGGGGTCGGGCTCTTCTCCCAGGCAACCAATGCCAGGAGGAGAGGGCAGGGCCCGGAGCTGCGCCAGGGGAGGGTTAGGTTGGATGTCAGGAAGCCCCTCCTCATGGAAAGGGGGATCAGAGCGTGGACTGGACTGCCCAGGGCAGTGGTGGAGTCCCCATCCCTGGAGGTGTTGAAGGAGAGACTGTCTGTGACCCTTAGTGCCCTGGTCTGGCTGGTGTGTGGTGAAGTCAACACCCTGGAGGGAAAGGAGGCCATCCATAGGGACCTTGCCAGGCTCAAGAAGTGGGCTGTGCAAACTACATGTTAGGTCCTGGGCTGGGCTGGATGAGCTCTGAGGAGCTTTTGCAGCCCAAATCATTCTGTGATTGTCATTTCACAAACCACGCAGGTGAAAGGTGGGGGGCAAAAGTCCCAAATGACACAAAGCCAAGCTCTTCTGTAGACTAAATAACCCCAGTTCCCGCAGCTGCTCTTCACAGGGCCTGTTTGCCAGCGTCTCCCCAGCTTCACTGCCCTTTTCCAGCACCTCAGTGGCCTTCTGATACTGTAGTACTCAAAACCGGATCCAGTACTCAAGGTGCAATCTCACAAGTGCAGAGTACAGGGGCACCATCACCTCCCCAATTCCTCCTGGTTACCCTGTTCCTGTGAAAAACAGAAGTAATCCCAACACATCCCAGCACAGTACCATCTACCCCACTCACAGCCACAGATCATTTTATAACTGAATACAGACAGCGTCACCATTAAAACGCCAGCTCAAATGAACAGTATTTTTCTTCTGGCAGCAACAACAGTTTGTCTGTGGGATCACTCAGCTTAGCTCTGCTGACACATTTTGCCCACTCTTGTGCTTCTGAAGAGACACGAAAACAAAAGAACTGCTTCCCTAAACAAATTCATGCAATGTGCTGTGGAACATGTACAGAGTGACACAGACAACACTACAATGCAGATTAAAGGCTGAAAAGGCAGAGGAACTCTTGAAGTGATTGGCAAAACAAAAAAGTTTGTTTCCTTTCATGATATGTGAAACCAGCTCTGCTTCTGACAAGAGGAACAGTAGTAAAACATTTTGGTTGCAAACAAGTGGTAGAAATGAGGAAAACAGAGCCTGGTGTTTGTGTGTTTTTGAGAAATGCACTTTATCACGACACATCATCCCTTTAACCAGTCATTTTTAGAAAAGAATGAAAGAACCCATAGAACTTCACCACTATTGCAGATACTCTTGCGATTTAACAGTCTGCCCCACAGCAGGATGTTGCCCAGGCCTGCTACTATCTCCAAATTCACAGAATCACTCAGGTCGGAAAAGACCCTTGGGATCATCGTGTCCAACCATCAACCCTACTCGACAAGTTCACCCCTAAACCAGATCCCCCAACACTATATCTAAGCGACTTTTAAACTCATCTAGGGATGCGTGACTCAACCACCACCCTAGGCAGCCCATTCCAGTGCCTGGAGTTTTGAGCACTTGAAGCACCTCAAATACTAGTGAGGGTAAGAAATCCACGCATGAAAAAAAGGTCTTTGATAAAAAAGCATTGAAATGAAGTCGGGCATGGTCACAGAATCACAGAACATTAGGGATTGGAAGGGACCTCAAAAGATCACCTAGTCCAATCCTCCTGCCACAGCAGGACCACCTGCAGAATCTCCTATGTTCCAGCTCAAACCCATTGCCCCTTGTCCTATCATTAGATGCCACTGTCCCGCATGACACTCTGATCTCTACAGGGGAACGATAAAGATTCGATAGATGAAGCACTGGTTGGATAAGGAGTAGGCTGGATGGTCGCGCCCAAAGAGCTGTGAGCAATGGCTCAGTGTCCAAACGGGAAGGTGTGACAAGGGCTGTTCCTCAAGGCTTGGTACTCAGACCAATGCTGTTTAACATCTTTCTTGGTGCCATGGACAGTGGAATTGAGCGCCCCCTCAGTCAGTTTGCTGATGACAACAAACCATGTGGTGAAGTTTGTTGGAAGGAAGGGAGGCCATCCAGAGGGACCTTGCCAGGCTCAAGAATTGCGCTGTGCAAACTGCATGGAGTTCAACAAGGGCAAGGGTCTGGCCCTGGGTTGAGGTAATTCCATGCACAAATACAGACTGGGAGGAGAAAGGATTGAGGAGAGCCCTGAGGAGAAGGACTTGGGGTTGGGGGTGGAGCAGAAGTTGAATAGAACCTGTCAGTGTGTGCTGGCAGCCCTGAAAGCCAACCATGTTCTGGGCTGCAGCAAAAGAAACAGTGACAGTCAGTTGAAAGAGGGGATTATCCCCCTCTGCTTTGCACTGCTGAGACCCTACCTGTTGTCCTGGGTCCAGTTCTGGCCCCCAACACAAGATGGACACACTACTCCAGGAAGGTGTCCAGAGAAGAGGGCTGGAGCAGCTCCCCTACAAGGACAGGCTGAGCAAGTTGGGGTTGTTCAGCCTGGAGAAGAGGAGGCTCCCAGGTAATCTTCTAGTAGCTTTCCAATCTCTGAAGGAAGGGGCTACAAGAAAGCTGGAGGACTTTTGACATGGGTGGTAGCAAGAGGACAAGGGGAAAGGGTTCCAGCTTTGAAGAGGGGAGATTGAGGTTAACCATGAGGCACAGATTCTTTCCTGTGAGGGTGGAACAGGTTGCCGAAGGCAGTTGTGGACGTGCCATCTGTGGAAGTGTTGAAAGTCAGGTTGTTTGGGGCCCTGAGTAAACCGATCTAGTGAAGGTGTCCTTGCCTGTGCAGGGTGGTTGGAACTAAATGATCTTTCAGGTTCCTTCCAATCCTGCCCGTTCTATGACTGAAGATGAATACATAGCTCTCAACACTACTAAGAAAACAGATGTCAGAACTTACTACTTCGTAATTCCAGAGGGACAGGCTGAAATGAAGAAACAAGTCATGTAACATCTTCAAAGTCAGTCTTAAAAAGACTAGCTGTTCCCATAGATCTTTCCTATTGTTTCAAAAAAAAAAAAAAAAAAAGAGCCAGAACTTTTCCATCAGAAAAACATTAGTCAGAAGATTCCCGAAACATATGCTGCTTGACAAGCTGTGTCTTAAGTTCACGTGAACTTCTTGACCATGGTCACACCAAAACAAATTCATCTAGAAGCAACAGAGAATGATGAAAATGGCAAGACTCCTGGTTCACCAGAAGAATACAATGGCCAGGATTTATGTGTGTCCTGGTTCTCCGAGGAACTTCTTCCTAAGATCTAGTCTAAACCTCCCCTGATGCAACTTGAGGCCATTGCCCGTTGTCCTGTCACTAGACGGCACTGAGCAGAACCTAGCTCCATGCTCCTGATCAGGGCCTGGAATGGCCTGCCCAGGGCAGTGGTGGAGTCTCCATCCCTGGAGCTGTTGAAGGACCTTAGTGTGGCTGCGGCACTTAGTGCCCTGGTCTGGCTGATGTGGTGATGTTAGGTCCTGGGCTGGGCTGGATGAGCTCTGAGGGCTTTTCCAGACTCAATCATTCGGTGATTTTCATGGATTTTACAAACCATGTAGGTTGGGGAGGGGGGCAAAAGTTCCAAATGACGCAAACCCAGGCTGTCTCATGTTGTGTGCTGTGGAGAATCACAGAAGACAACTAATACAGCCACACTGAGAAACTCAGCTCATAACATTCGGACTTGAGATTATTAGCAGTTGTTTGCAGAAGGCTGGGCTTCAAAAAGAGAACAGTGACAAAAACCTAAATAGGAACCAGAGCCCAAACGTCTTAATCTTCCCACTCTTTTGCAAGAGTGGCTTTTTGGCAACTAAAATCCTACTCTCACTGAAGAAAGTCTGGAAGACTCCTGCCACTGTACAGCTCCAGATGACCGTAATGCCTAGCAAACCTCAAACATCACTGAGCTCTTCACTTAGCTGTCGCTTGGCTCTGTTTCAGGTACATCTGGCTGGGCATTTAAAAGCAGATGAAACAGAAATCCTCTATGTTCTGACCTGGATTTGCCCTTTATAACTTTGATTAGCTAATCATTTATGTGAGGCAAGTCAATAGCATCCTCTGTATCCTACTTCATACAACATGCAACAACAGGGTCATGGACCACAGCTTATAAGGAGACTGCCTCAGACAGGGAAGTCTGGGACTGGGAACAAAGAGTCCACCTTTATGCTTCATGGTTATCAGAAAGAGCTACTAAACAGTAAGGGAAATGCTCGCATCACATAATCTGATGAGATTTCATCCATTTTTAATCACAGAACATTAGGGATGGGAAGGGATCTCAAAAGATCATCCAGTACAATCCCCCCACCACAGCAGGATCCCCTAGCAGGACCACCTAGACCAAGTTGCACAGGAACATGTCCAGGCAGGTTTTAAACGTCTCCAGAGAAGGAGACTCCATAACAACCCTGGGCAGCCTGTTCCAGTGCTCGTCACCCTCACTGTGAAGATGTTCTTTCTCCTATTGATGTGGAACCTCCTATGTTCCAGCTTACACCCACTGCCCCTTGTCCTATCATGGGATGACACTGAGAAGAGTCTGACTGAGGCTAAACCTCACCATATCAATATATATATATATCTCAACACATTGATATAAAGAATTCTGTATAAGAACTTAGTTCTCCGAGTCTTACTTCTGCCTTGAAATAGAAGAATATTTTTGTGCAAGGAGACAATTCTTCTCTAGCCAAGTAACAAATTGCTGTCAAACCTCAAGAACACACTGTACTTTCATGCTCTTGCAGTATCTATCCCTTTAAATCCAAGTCTGGTTCGCAGCTATGAAATGCTGATTAGGAGGACATAACTTGTTTAATGCTAAAGCTTTTAGTGGTTGCGAGCAGTGATCGGACCCGTAATAAAACAAATCTCTGGTTTGCTATCAAATACTTGGCCAAGCTGTTCTGTGTCTGCCAGCTCAACGATGAATGCTGGCTTCAAGAAAACATCCAGCAATCCTCCACGGTGAAGCGACCAATTGTATGGTTAAGGCTTTCTCAATCCAAACATCCAGCCGTCATTTCTGGCGACAAGAAGCACGTTACTAAATGCTGCTTTAAAAAGAGTGAACCAGGCTATCGCAATTAAACTGTTTAATCAGGAAGGCACACGAAAAAAATCAGTGCACAAATTGAACTTTATGCAGTCAACAGAACCTGTCCGTGAAGTTTAATGACGGGGTGAATCATAGAACAGCCAGGGTTGGAAGGCACCTTAAAGATCATCTCCTCTGGAGATGTTTAAAAACCACCTAGCTATGTTCCTGTGCAATTTGGTCTAGGTGATCCTGCTCTGGTAGGGGGACTGGACTAAATGATCTTTCCAGGTCCCTCCAATCCCAATGCTCTGTGATTCTGTGATAGAGCAAAAGAATCACAAAAGCTTAATTTGCGAGACAGTTCTCTTAAATTTGAGGGTAACTGCTAACAACATGTTGAAGCAGAGATTATTACTTATCCTCTAAGTAAGAGAAATAAATTTCACGCTTACTTAGATTTATTTAGAAAAGGAGCTCTCTGCCTTCGCAGTGCTCTCAGTCACATAATCTCCTATCTTTACCACCTCTTGCTGGAAGTGACAGACAGTACAACTGATACTTTATGCTGAGACATGGAATTAAGATGTAAAAGTAAGAAATGAAAAGGTTCCCATGAGAAACGAAAATGTAAAGTATGTGTTAAAGAACCCTGAGGAAAGGAGGTGGGAGGGGGAAGAGAGGCCCCAAATGGATGCCAACACTGCTTTAATTTTTTCTGAAGTAGTGGCATTAGAAGGATTCTAATTAAATTAATAAGGTCCAGAAAACACTAAGCCATTCCTTACATTTCTACTCATCAGTCCAAGGGGGAAAGTGGTCTTGCTCTGGCAGGGGGATTGGACTAGGTGATCTTTCGAGGTCCCTTCCAATCCCTAATGTTCTGTGATTCTACGAAAAAAAGGTTTCCAGATTTGCCAGGGTTAGTTTGGTTTTTGGGTTTGAAGGTACAAAAGACAACTAGAATTTTCCAAGGATGAGATAAAATTAACTAGACATGGACACCACAGATACAAACTACACACCCATTCTCACCCACACAGATGCATCTCAAGTACACACTTCAAAATTTCAAGAGTTACTGGGGAACAGCATCACTGGCCCACCACCGGCAACTGCTCCCACAGACAAGCCTCAGCTTTTTCACAGAATCATTCAGGTTGAAAAAAGACCCTTGGGATCATCCAGATCAACCACCAACTCTACTCTACAAGTTCTACTGTTTTGCTTTTATTACAGAACACCAGCTACTCAGCGAGATGTTTACAACAGCCTGGAAGGCATTTCTTCATGGAACAGCACTGTGCTCTTGTGGTCAAGAAGGCCAACGGAATACTGGCATGGATCAAGAAAAGTATGCCCAGCAGATCAAGGGAGGTTCGTCTCTCCCTCTACTCTGCCCTTGTGAGGCCACATCTGGAGTACTGTGTCCAGTTCTGGGCTCCCCAGTGCAAGAGGAACAGAAGTCTGACTGAGAGATTCCAACAGAAGGCCATAAGGATGATTAGGGGACTGGAGTACCTGCCTTATGAGGAAAGACTGAGAGACCTGAGGCTTTTCAGCTTGGAAGAGGAGAAGACTACAAGGAGACTTAATCACTGTCTACAAATCCATGAGGGCTTGGTGTCTAGAATAAAGAGACAATCTCTTTTCACTTGCACCCTGGGATAGGACAGGGGGCAATGGGTGTCAGTTGGAGCGCAGGAAGTTCTACTTCAGCATGAGAAAGAACTTCTTTACTGTAAGGGTCACAGAGCACTGGAAGGGGCTGCCCAGGAAGGCTGAGGAGTCTCCTATGGAGATTTTCCAGACCCATCTGGATGCATTCCTGTGTGACCTGCCCTAGGTTCTATGGTCCTGCTTGAGCAGGGAGATCGGACTCAATGACCTCTGGAGGTCCCTTCCAATCCCTAATGAACTGAGTATTCTCTATCAAAGAAAACAGAGCATAAACTCACCACATCAGCTACAGTAATGGAACAAAGAGTTAAAAGCAGTAATTGTTCCTCCATGTTTCAAGCAGAAATCCAAAATACCAACTTTTGCTTTGCTCAGCTTATTTTCCGTTCTTTTACACACAGATCGTAACATGGTAGAATTTCACCTGTTCACAGTGGCACACAACTAACAACCCTGCTATGTTGACTGTAACACCAACCATCTTCTCTGGTCTTGGCATCAACGCGTGAGCTCTAGAAACACTTACTTGGGTATTTTATTAGGCCACCCTAATAAAATGCTCTCCCTTTCTTAGTAGCTACACTTGCGTGATGTGCTCTGTACAATGTATTCCCCCGTAGCACTTTATCTGGTCATGAGGGAAAGACAACAAAACTGAAATTCACTCATTCTCCACAGCGACAGCCTTATTTTTTCCAGGAATGCAGCCAAATCAGGATCATTCCTTCTACAGATTTTTTCCTTTGTTAATCATGCTGAACTCAGCCACAACTCAACCTTTTTTTCTCAAAAATCTGAAGCCAACAATCCATTTCTTGCAGAAGGAACAAAGGTAACTTTCCACTCCATTTTCTACAGCACAGACCAACAGCTTTGGTCTAAACCGAGACCAAACTTTAAGCTCTAAAATGGACACACTTCAGCCTCTCCTGAATACACTGTAGGGGTGAATGGGACCTGACAGCACCCCCAAACAACAACCAACTAGCCCTGTCTTGACTTTAAATGAAGAAAAAGTCGGGGGTTTTTTTGCCTCCAGCACTTCTGAGGAGAAGGACTTGGGGGTGAGAGTGGAGCAGAAGGTGAACAGGAGCCGTCACTGTGTGCACTCGCAGCCCAGAAAGCCAACGGTGTCCTGGGCCGCAACAAAATAAGTGGTGACAGTCAGCTGAAAGAGGGCATTCTCCCCCTCCTCTGCTCTGTACTGGTGAGACCCGGTCTGGAGTAGTAGGTCCAGTTCTGGAGCCCCCAACATCAGAAGGACAGAGAACAGCTCGACTATATAAAGAGGGGAGCAACTCAAATGAGCAGAGGGCTGGAGCACCTCCCCTACGAGCACAGGCTGAGCAAGGTGGGGTTGTACAGCCTGGAGAAGAGGAGGCTCCCAGGTGACCTTCTAGCACCTTCCCAATCTCTGAGGGAAAGGGGCTACAAGAAAGCTAGGGGAAGGCTTTTGACATGGGTGGTGGCAAGAGGAAAAGGGGAAAGGTTTCCAGACTTGAAGAGAGGAAATTGAGGTTGGACATGAGGAGCAAATTGTTTCCTGTGAGGGTGCTGAGATGCTGGAACAGGTTGCCCAAGGCAGTTGTGGCTGCCCCATCCGTGGAAGTGTTGAAGGCCAGGTAAGAGTCTGGGGCCTTGAGTAACCTGCTCTAGTGAAGGTGCCTGTGCAGGGGGGCTGGAACTCAGTGACTTTAAGGTCCCTTCCAACCCTGGCCATTTCACTCTACGATTCTTTGAACGCCACTTTGCTTCCCAAACAGCAATGCTGCTTTGCGATTCTCAAGTAAGAACACAAAATGAACAAAATATCAGATTATAACTCTCCGTAGTAAATTAATATGGCCCCTTTGAGTTCCTGTTAATAGTCATTAAAAGCTGTCCTAGAATACTATTTCAAAAGTGTGAGAACACTTTTTAATTAACATCGAACTAGTACCACTTACCAGAAGTCTGAAATAATGATTTTGGAAAGCATTTCCCTTGTGCTCTCTGAGCACAGAGCTTAATTCCAAACGTTGTTAGTCAAAACTTGTTTGTTCACAATTTATATTTGTAAATACAACAGCTCTTCACAGTCTAGACTGGGATGCTAAGTTATAATTGCCAGGGCTGATAAACAGAAGCCTACCCAAAGACTCATCACTAGAGGTTATTCTCGCAGCCCAGATATTAATGCCTCTGTTTAAATGCTTCTAACTTATTAAAACACACTGCATGCAAATATCTGAAGTATACGTTGCTAATTTACAGCAAGTTGCATAAAGCTTACTCATCACTGCAGCGGTGAGGTAAGTGCGAAGAGACAGGCCAAATCATCCTCGAGTGTTCCAAGAAATTGTCAACAGACTGTCAGCTGAACACACCATACCCACGTCTCACCAGACACGAGGTGAAAAAAAGCCAACTCATTTAGTGTTTTGATCAGCTACAGCGGTTCAAGTTGCTACTAGCTTATTCACAGGAAAGCTGGCAGAAGGGAAAGCAGAGCCCTCAACTGAGGCAGTCCACAGCCTTGTTTTCTAGCCCAAGCACTGAACAAAGGAGGCAGGGAAGAAAGGCTAGTTTCAGACTTGCCTAAAGCCAAAAGCATCTACAACTTCAAGACATCTCAGTCAGTAAGAGAAATGTTTGTCCCTCGCAAATCAATTTTGTGCAGTCTTGCTTTACTTCTAACAAGCAAAATCTCTTCTATTGCTTTCCACGAAGGTAAAAACTAGGTAAAATGCCTGAAAATTCAATAAAACACGTTCCTCTGAGTCTGGCACATTCTGCAGCAGTCTGAACGTATGCAGTCAACAGCAGTAACACCTCAAACCAGCACAGCAAGATTTACAAGAGAGGTCACCTCTTCAAGCCTTCCCTCTGTTTTAAATATGTGGGTTTCTGGTTACCTTCCTTCACCTCCTTCTTCAGGTGAGTCAACAAGAGAGGTGGAGAAAGAAATTAATGTTGTAAGCTGTGCAATAAAGACATCTTTACAGTCTCAGCATCTAGCCACACGGAAATATCCTAGCACTGGACTGAAAGCCAGCATCACACAAATCATACAAGACCAGTCTTCATGAAAGAATCTTTCAGAGGTTAAAAGTAACTGCAACAATAAAACCAATCAAACCCAAAAAACTAGAGTTTAAAATATTCTGAGCTATTACAGTAAGTTAATGTGTCTGATCTTACTCCCAGGAGCCACAAAGATCTTCACATCACCAAGAGCCAAACCCTGAACACCTTATATACTGGGAAAGTAAAGGAAGTTATACTAGTTCTGGGGCAGAGGTTGTCTACTCTGCCCTGGTGAGACCACATTTGGAATACTGCGTCCAGTTCTGGGCCCCTCAGTTCCAGAAGGGCAAGAAACTGCTTGATACGAGTCCAGTGCAGAGCCATAAAGATGATGAAGGGAGTGGAGCATCTCCCTGATGAGGAAAGGCTGAGGGAGCTGGGTCTCTTGAGCTTGGAGGAGACTGAGGGGTGAACCCATTCATGTTGATAAATACGTGAAGGATGGGTGTCAGGAGGATGGAGCCAGGCTCTGCTCAGTAGCACCGAACGATAAAACAAGGGGCAATCAGTGTGAGCTGCAACATAGGAGGTTCCACATCAATATAAGAAGGGATCTCTTCCCAGTGAGGGTGACAGAGCACTGGAATGGGCTGCCTGGGGGGTTGTGGAGTCTCCTTCTCTGGAGATGTTTAAAACCCACCTTGAAATGTTCCTGTGTGACTTAGTCTAGAGGATCCTGCTGTGGCAGGGGGATTGAACTGGATGATCTTTTGAGGTTCCTTCCAATCCCTAACTTTCTGTGATTCTATGAAAAAATAACTTTCCAATACCCTAGTTGTTACCAGAATTTAGTGATGTATTTGCAATGATGCCTTATGACAGAGTCTCCTTTAGTGAGGAAAGATTAAATACACCTTATAAATCTATGTGCCAACACCACAGCAGTCTGCAGATTTCCTATCAGCTTAACACTTGCACATAAGTCAGCTAATAAAACCACAACATTAACTCCTTACACTGCACAGGCAGGTTGTACAGCAGAGGAGTGCTGCAGTGCACTAAACTGCTGCCTGTGAACTATGTTAATACCAGCACTGGAGTAACAGAATGATTTTCAGCCAGAAGCAATCTGCTCAGGGGGGAGGTGGCATGAAACAAGAGAAGCCACCAAGCAAAGCCTTCAGCTATTTGCATTATTTTGGGAACTTACATCTAAGGTGCCATTTGATTTAATACCAACTGAGATGCAAATCTAAACCTCTTCACTAAACAAGTGAATTTACAAAGATATTCTGATCTTTTTTTCACTTTTAAAACGTTTTTCCCCCCCAAATCAAAGATACTTTTAACAGTTATTAGAGCTGTCATACTCCTTTCACAGAACCACAGAATATTAGGGATTGGAAGGGACCTCGAAAGATCATCCAGTCCATACCCCTTGCCAGAGCAGGATCCCCTAGATCATCAAGTCACACAGGAACATATCCAGGCAGGTTTTAAATGTCTCCAGAGAAGGAGACACTGTGCATATAAACATACAGACTCAGAAAACACAGACAGTCTTCTGAAAAAGACCAACTGCATTGACAGAAGCACAGTACACCCAACTAGCAGGAACTATGGTCTGACTACAAACCAAAGCCAAACCAGTTTGATGCACTTTCTCCTCACTTTTGGGGTGGTGGGTGGAAAGAGCTTAAGCATTCCACCTGTTATTGTATTTAGAATTTAGTTGGGTTTAGAATTAATGAAACTAATGCTATCATGGGCTCAAATGTCTAAGCTGTAAAGAGATTGGAAAAGCACAAATCCATCATATTGTTTCTGAAGCCGGAAAATGAAGTAATTCAAAAGAAGTATCTTTTGTGTTTATATACTGTCACAGAATCACTGAACACTGAGATTGGAAGGGACCTCAAAAGATCATCCAGTCTAATCCCCCTGACACAGCAGGACTACCCAGATCAAGTCGCACATGAACTGTCCAGGCGGGTTTTAAAGGCCTCCAGAGAAGGAGACTCCGCAACCTCCCTGAGCAGCCCCTTCCAGTGCTCTGTCACCCTCACTGGGAAGAAGTTCCTTCTCAGGTTGACGTGGAACCTCCTCTGTCCCAGCTCACACCCACTGCCCCGTGTCCTATTGTTAGATGACACTGAGAAGAGCCTGTCAAAGGCCTATTGCAATTGCAGAGAAAACGCACAAGGTATGGGATTTCTAAGACATTCAGGAAGGAAGCCAGATTTTACACAGACTTTCTCCCCTTGGTTGAATCCCCAAACAAGCAAGTTGAACAAATCATAACGTAAAGAAGCTGTAAAGCAGTTAAAACGGCCCTCATCTTTGCAAAACCGCACGAATTTCTCCCACAAAGATAAAGCTGATTGAAAAAAAAAAAAGGTGCAGTGGCAGCACAACAGTCATTTTCTTGTGTCTTCAGGAAATATGGAATCAGTAGTGTAAATAAGATCCATACAGGAGATGAAAAAACAGCTATTAAAAGATTACACAGCATCAAGGATATTTCATGAGTCTTTCACATCAGCAGATGCAGTCCCAGATCTCTGGGGTAAACTCCAGTTAACTACTTATGTAACATCACCAAACACCACTACACTCAACACTCCTGGCACCCACAGCTCTGTCCCAAGAACAGAACAAAAAGACTGTTCACACCCAGGAACTGAAATGAGAGCTGAGAAGAATTAAACCTGTTCTAGAATGGACCAAGCCAGAACACAGGACTTTTTAAAACAAAAGTTCTCTCAAGAGTGGAGACAGTAATACTGCTCTGAACACTGTGGTTTAACTGGTAAAATTTGTCTCCAATTGTTATCGACCCCCTATAATGATTTCTCTCATATCTTCAGCTGTTTCAATGAAGCCTGAATACAACACACTGTTATGTGACTATAACACTCATCGTTCTGTGAATACAGAACAAAAAAGCTCCAAACTAACCTGTTACTTGATAGCGAGGCACAACCCTGTTCACAAGCAGCATGGCTTCTCAAGCAAGTTACATGGGGATTTTATGTTAGAACTTCATCTCTGTTCACATCTTCTGCATTTCTGTGGGCTTCTAGCACTTTTTTCTAAGTCTGATGATTCCTAGCTGTTTACAAACCAACGTGAATGCAGTTTCAAAAGTGCAAACTGCTTTCAAATAGTATTAATACAGAAGCTGGTGTGGGATAACTTTGACAACAGCACCATCACTTACTTTAAATCATTCAACAAAACAAGCAGCAGGAAGGTTAGTATTTTAATTATTTGGTTTCACTAGACTTACCCTCTTGCAGGATCTAAGGCAATTGCTCTTGGCTGATCCAGTTCTTGCCAAAACAAAACTTTTCTGAGCGATCCATCCAAATTAGAAACCTCAATCCGATTTGTTTCTGAATCTGTCCAGTACAACTTTTCTCCAAGCCAGTCACACGCCAGCCCGTCAGGTGACAGCAGTCCAGAAACGACCACATTTTGTACACTCCCAGATTTATTGAACTCTGTTCGTTTAATGGCTTCTTCACTGACATCACTCCAGTATATCAATCCCTTTACAAACACGAAGTCCACTGCTGCTGCATCCTCTAAGCCACCCACAATCACCGTGGCGTTCTCCTTCCCGTTTGCAGCATCCACCAGGCGCAGATCACGTCGGTTTGCGTACAGCAACAGTGGGGCAGCTTTAAAAGGGAGAAATAAGGGGTGGGGGGACAAACAGATGCATTAGCACCACTCATATTAACTCGTATCATGCAACTTCCACTACGAAGGCAGATCAGGCTGCAAGTACTAATTCAAGGAATTTTGTAAAAATAAAAGGGACACGTTGGAGTTTGACTAAAAAAGCACCAACTCAAAGCCTTTCCACAATGCTACAACTCAAGACAGTAACTTTGTAGTGGGCAACTCATTATCGCAGGCTGCGTGTTATTAGAATAAGACTAAAGAAGAAGTGAGAGAACAAAGAAAACGGGCATCAGAAATGGCAAAACGACACTGTTCTGTAGAAAGCAATGGTTAAATAAGAATCTGAAAGACAAGACTAAAGCCGCTTTGTAAATGCTTGGTGCTGGCCCACCTGAGCAAAGATCCATTCATTTCTTTTGCTAGAACAGAGTAATACACAGCCCACTTCTACAAAACCATAACTCGTGTCAAGCTATCAGAGCCACCTGTATGTTGATAACTCTGAGAAACTTATATCTCAGACACTAAATATAATGCAAACAGATACAAATCGCATTGAACAACACCAGACAAACGTTGGTTTAGAGTGCTGAGGTTGGTATGATGAGGTGGGGAAAACAGATCTATAGGAATGAATAACACTGTCTTCTTTCAAACTCAGCTCTCCCACTGCTCTTTAGTTCTCTTCACAGAATCATTGAGGCTGGAAAAGCCCTCTGAGCTCATCCAGCCCAGATCAGGACCCAACATCACCACACTGGCCAGACCAGGGCACCAGGGGCCACAGCCAGGCTGGCCTTCAACACCTCCAGGGATGGGGCCTCCACCACTGCCCTGGGTAGTCCAGTCCAAGGTCTGATCACCCTTTCCATGAGGAAGGGCTTCCTAACATCCAACCTAACCCTCCCCTGGCAACTTCAGGCTCTGCCCCCCACCTGACTACAACCTCCTTTCAGGGAGTTGGAGAGAGGGAGAAGGTCTCTCCACTCCCCAGATCTCCTCCAGGCTAAACATCCCCAGCTCCCTCAGCCTCTCCACATCAGACTTTCCCTCTACTCCCTTCACCAGCCTTGTTGCTCCTCTGGACCTCCTCCAGTCCCTCAATCTCTTTCTTGATATAAAGCCTGTACTTCATATGCTTTGTCATACACAGTGTGTATGTTCTTTCTTACACAACACGCAAGATCACTAATAAGAAGCAGTAGTAACCAGGAAAACAGATAGTTCCTTAAATATAATGTGTCTGTTTAACTGTCCTTAACCACAAGCTATATATAAGTTATGAAAATTCCAGCCTCGCTTTTATTTCAACAAAAGCTTAAGAAAAATACTACTGTTGTACAGAGCAGACAATCACAACCTTTGAAATCCTCTATGAGGAAACATTTCTACCTCTCCCTATGTTTACTCAGGTGCTGCAGCAGCAGCGGTGTACAGCAGCACTTAGATACAAAATACAATCGGCATACTAAACGCTCCTCCATCTGTCACCACACAGACCTAACAAAAATCTCACAGATCTATTCATCAGCATGAGGGGGACACTAGCAGGGTAGTGTGTATGTCCGATCCAAGAGGTTTACATTTCTAGAGCCAAAGAAATCACAGAACGTTAGGGACTGGAAGGCACTTCAAAATGTCATTCAGTCCAATCCCCCTGACACAGCAGCATCACCTAGATCAAGTCACACAGGAACATGCCCAGGTGGGTTTTAAATATCTCCAGGGAAGGAGACTCCACAACCCCCCTGGGCAGCCCCTGCCAGGACTCTGGCACCCTCACTGGGAAGAAGTTCCTTCTGATACTGATGTGCAACCTCCTATGTTCCAGCTTAAACCCATTGCCCCTTGTCCTATCACTAGACACTAAGCAGAGCCTGGCTCCATCCTCCTGACACCCACCCTTCACATATTTATCAACATTAATGAGGTCACCCCTCAGTCTC
>JAOXOE010000001.1:47949644-47963413 GCA_028565055.1 Phoeniculus purpureus
AAGAGACCCAGCTCCCTCAGCCTTTCCTCGTAAGGGAGGTGCTCCACTTCCTTCATCATCCTTGTTGCTCTATGCTGGACTCTCTCCAGCAGTTCTGTGTCCTTATTGAACTGAGGGGTCGAGTGAGCTATTGATAGGACGGTGAGCACCCCTCTTGATACTTGAGGCATCTTTCATAGATGTTTTAGTTATGGCACAAATCTTAATGTAAATTCTTTGTGACAATGGCAACATCAATTAATGAAAACTCTGTCCAAGCAATACAACTACGTTCTACTTGTTTGAATTTATGCCTGTGGCTCAGTTCAACGCTAGCCACTCTTTATGCCAACTCTGTACTAATGAAAACAACAACATTTTCCCCATTCAATGATGACATGCTTGATGAAATTCACTATTTTAACCAAATTCTCCTCTGGGAACATTAAGACTTTGTTGTTTTCAGATGTCTTAAAGTTAAGTCTCATCCATCTATTAGTAAGAGACTGTTTGCTCTTAATGTCATTGACTGGTAATGGATTTGCAAGGAATAAGGCTGATCTTTGCTTCCGTAAAGGTTTTTTGTATTCATAAATAAATGAAGCTCCATAGTTTTTTCTTTTATAGGCCATTCTTTTGTCAACTTCACAACATGTACTCATCTCCAGTAGGTCTCACGATCCCTACTATCAGCACCGCTAGCTGCAATGCATCCCAATTCTACCAAGGAGTTCACATTCACACTGGTTTGCACGTGACAGATGCACTTCCTACCTTCTCTTGAGATACCAGTGAGAACTGAAAAAAACCAGAGGTCCACTGTAATTACTATGTATATTCCAGATTAAATAAATGTGATAAAAGTCTCCATCTGGCTGTTGATCAAACACACAGAGGCAGGCTGATTTCCAGTGACACAGTACAACACGTCTCTTGCAACAGTCCCTAGCGCCATCCCGTAAATTACTTACCTTTGGGATTACTTGGCTACCGCCGACAGAAATATTAGTCACTGTTTAAGTGCTGCCTACTGGGAGTATGTGAGATGCAGTCTAATCTTAAAGTTGTTAAGCAAGGCATTAAGAAATAATGGGGCCATGTTTATTTTACTAAGTGCCAATTGTGCTCACACTGTTTGGAGATGGCAGACCCAGTTGAGCAGCAGCCTGAACATGGCAAAGCTGTAAAAGGTTTAATGCTTGGAAAAAATATAAAAGGTGAGGTAGAACAGCTGCTAAGGAGAACTTTAACCATCGGAAAAGTCCTGCAAAATATGTCAGTAGTTTCAGAGTATTACTCTATTTGCTGAAAAAATGCTGGCCTCTCTCAGAAATTCAAGGACAGAGAATTATCCCAACAAGCTACCCCCAAAAAATGAGCAATAGACATTTCAAGGGAAAACCAGAAACCAGCGTCGCCGTTTCTCCATTTACTTGACATTTATCTCCTTGCTGCGGTGGTTGTGACATGTGGAGAGTTAAAACTTATTACATTACACAGGGTCTTTCAAAAAACTTACGGTAAGAAAGGCTGGGGAAAAGTGTTTATGGCTACTCACGCTGTGGGTAGAAGGGCTGCTGTTGCTTATGACTTAGAGTTCCTTGAGATTTACAACTCACAGAACAACAACAAAATTAAATCAAAGTTGAAAATACCAGCGGCTATATTTTTAAAAAGAAAGATATCCTCCCCGTATCACGCTTACTTATCGCACTCCGGTTGAACATCCATTCTACCCAGAAAGTGTACCTGGACACGCTGCGTAAATCAAGGTGCTGCCCAGCAAGGATAGTTTTGGTCCGGTAAAGCCTATTGTGAAGCTCAGCAGAAAGCCTTTGTTGCTCCACAGGTCTAATAAGGACAGCAGTCTTTGTACTGCAGTGGTTAGCAATGGTTACCACCTTCTAGCCATTGGTCTGAAAACACATCTTGGAAGCACCTATGGGCCTAGGAAACATCTAATGGCCTTTTTTTTTTGTTCTATAAGCATTCAGCTCATCTCCTATCTGAGTACTCCAACAAATACTTTTCCTTATTCACTTGTTATCCTATTTTAACTGCACGAGACTTTCCATATAATCCTTTCACCCTAAATTGTCTCATTAGCCTACATCACTTGGCATCCGCTCTTACTTAAATGAAGTGGTTCATCAAATGACATTTCCTCCTAAAATGCCTCTAAAAACTTAGCATTCTCGTTAGAACAGCATGAACAAAGGAACTGAAAGCAAAGAACAATGACCCAAACACAAGATGGACTTTACAGCTTCAAATGCCACTGCTGAGCAACTCTTCTTTATCTTCTTCCCTTCCTACCTAATAGGTTTGCTCCCTTTCGGTTGTGCAAGGGACACAGTATTTCTCTATGAAGTACTTTTGGTCCTTAAACTGATTGAAAATAAAGATGCACTCCAAAATTATGATTGTGATCGTTACGATAATCTGTTTGAAGCGTAACACTTGGTTAGTAACATGTTAGTTATGACTGTCTCATAACGAAATCTCGTGTCTCATATATCTCGTACAGATGTTGTAACATCTACAACAATCTCGTTCCCAACATTCAGCTTAGATAGCACATTCAACTGAAAAACAGAGATTCTTTCTGAAAGGTTGAGCCTAAGAAGCCACATGTGGGTGTTTCAAGCTTTTCTGGTGTTGCAGCCCTTAATTCACTAGAACATGTAAGTAATGGGTCATAAAAGAAGATTAAGTGCTTTTGTTGAGTTGGAACTGGAGTGTTAAATCCCAGCTTCAGTTTACAAGACGTTGGCTTCCAAAAGAGATGCAGATAAGCTGAAGACAGAGCTCAGAGTTCTTTAGCTGTGAGAAGCAATGTTTTCAGCCTTCCTGGTCCTCTGGCTCATCTCCTGCAGAGATGAGATTCATGAATTCAGAGCTCATTACAACAGTTTCTCTCTGACACCAGCATGGCCAGATCTGGCACCGGAAGCCTGCAGTGCTGGGCAGGGCATAATCAGCAATTCCCCCTCACTGGTACCAGCCTCTCATCAATGTGCTGCTCTAGTAATCTGGGCCAAAAAGGCAGCACGTGGCCTGTTTCTGAAAAATATGTCAGTACTTAAGATGGAAAGGGATGCTTTACACCTTGGAGTTGAGCCACTTCATCCCATCCAAATGTATGTTTGCTCTGCCTAGCGCTGACCTACTCTGCTCACAGTGATGCGTAAGGTCTAGGTGTTGGTGAAGTGTTCCTCTAGGGCACCGTGCCACTTGACACCCCTTGAGAGGAAGGTTAGTTTTTCCAAGGGTAAGCATGGAACATCAGGTTTGAAAGCCTTGCTGTGCAATGAAAACCTGGGTGTTCGCTTTGGCAAACGTTTTCTTTATCTGTGCATCGGTTCTCCTAAAAGGGAGTCATAAACAAGGAGTGATCGTGACTTGTAGACTTCTGCATAGAACAAGAAATCTTTTTGAGCTACCATGGTTGTAGGGGTAAGGCAGGGTCTTCACCAGTCCTTATGAATAACCCTCACAGAATCGCTCTGGTTGGAAAAGACCCCTGGGATCATCGAGTCCAACCATCTGCCTGACCTTACAAGGTCACCCCTACACCACATCCCTCAACACCTCATCCAAACCATCTTTACACACATCCAGGGATGGCAACTCAACCATCTTCCTGGGAAGCCCATTCCAGTGCCTGACCACCCTTGCTGGGAAAAAAATTCTTCCTAAGATCAAGTCTAAACCTCCCCTGTTGTAACTTGAACCCCTTCCCTCTTGTTCTATCACTAATTGCTTGTGAGAAGAGACCAGCACCAACCTCTCCACAACATCCTTTCACATAGTTGTAGAGAGCGATGAGGTCTTCTCTCAGCCTGCTCCTCTTCAAACTAAAAAGCCTCAGCTCCCTCAGTCTTCCCTCATAAGCTTTATTCTCCTGGCCCTTCACCATCTTAGTTGCCCTCCTCTGCACCTGCTCCAGCACCATCCACCTCATACAAGCAGGGCTGCAAACCTGTGTATGTGCCAGCTATGACAAGAGCACTTCCTTCCTTCTTCTTACTCAAGTGGTTTGGGTTTTTTTTTCTTATTCAAGTGTTTAGGTTCTTTTCATCATACCTGAAAGGAGATACACAGAGCTGAAATTCTTCTCCAGTTTGCCCAGGAGCACAGTAAGAAAGCAGTCAGCTGAGAGAGAGGTCACATCTTTACAGCTTTGGTCATACACCACTACTTCAGGCTTGCCATCAATTTCAATCTGAAACACAAATAATGTAGGATAAGATAGGAATCACAGAACATTAGGGATTGGAAGGGACCTCGAAAGATCATCTAGTCCAATGTCCCTGTCACAGCAGGATCACCTAGATCAAGTCACACAGGAACATGTCGAGGTGGGTTTTAAACGTCTCCAAAAAAAGAGACTCCACAACCCCCCTGGGCAGCCCTTTCCACTGCTCTGCCACCCTCACTGGGAAGAAGTTCCTTCTCATATTGATGTGGAACCTCCTCTGTTCCAGCTCACCCCCATTGCCCCTTGTCCTATCATCAGAGGCCACTGAGCAGAGCCTGGCTCCATCCTCCTGACACCCACCCTTCACATATTTATGTGAATGAGGTCACTCCTCAGTCTCTCCAGCCCGTCCAAACCATCTTGAAGAGTCGATGTAACAGATAAAACAGATTACTTTTTGTACCCAAAACATCTGACACCACACACACAGATACACAGAAAGTCTCAACATCTTAGCTATTTTTTCAGTCAGCATAAAACCAAACCCCAAACCAAGCCCCATTGGACTACTCTCATAAAAAGCACTTTAAACAGCAAGTAGGAGCCAGGACTGGCAGAGCTACAGTTTCTTTGCAAACTATGATCACTTGCTAAGGAATGCCCATCACCTCAGGCCCCAAAGAGTCCTTCAAAGCTTAGGAGGAGAATGTCTCCTGCCTTCATTGCATACATTTTAGGGACTATGCTTTGCAAGAATCCCAAAAGCATTCTTTCTGAGTAATTTCTAAATCCCCTCCCACTACACTGTCACTCAGTGGAGAGCAGGCTACACAGACTCAGTGTGGTTGGAAAAGACTCCTGGGATCATCGAGTCCAACCTTCTACTCTACCTTACAGCTCACCCGTAAAATCTCAAAGGCAAACTTGTTAGTTACCAAGAGCCTCTTATATCAGTTAAGAGCTTAGCAAAACTCAGTCCCTTGGTTTGGGGGTTGTTGTTTTTTAATTCAATAACTACAGAAAAATTACTACGAGTTGCTTTCCAAACAGTCCTTAAACAAATACATGGAATAAGAGGAAAATGACCCCTCACCTTGTGCTTTGCTGAATGTTGAATGAGCTCTGTAATCAAAACTTTGTCCTGCTGCAGCCTCCGCTTCATAAGCTTGGAGCAGTTGATGTTGATGGCATCCAAGATGTGGGACGTATTGTATTCCACAAAGGGGCGGCTATCTATCAGGAGCAACTTCTCTGTACCGCTCTCCAGCAAAGCCACCAACTTCTCGGCAACAATGAGTTGAGTCCTGATCGTCTCATCGGCCATGACAACAACAAGGCCTCTTTCACCAGCTCCCTCTCTAATTTGCTGCAATGATGTAACGGCTGTGTACTCAAAGGCTTATCCACACCATTGTACTACAAGTGTGTGAGGTCATGCTGGTAGTGACTGGCAAAAGATAAGTGAAACCCATTTTCAGAACGAGCTCTTCGACTGAATGTCTCCTCCTGCTTCCAGTTGATGTGCCTTTACAAAGGGTTCATTCCACGCAGCAGCCCCTCACATCTGATTCATCAGGAGATGACTACGGAGTAGCCATTTCACAACTCGGACAAAAACTGCTTTCTGGTTGCCGCTGCGTGACATCATTCTTTACCTTTGCTCCCACCCATCAGCTCATCAGCTTTACACCGACCTAAGAGCCTGTAAGAAGGGGAAGATAAAGAAAACCAACACAAACCACATGAGGCCATGAAAATTAGCAGAACGTTCAACTCTGAAGCTAACTGCACCATATAACAAATACATCCCTCTAAGAAGCCTCCCTCTCTGCTGCGTATGCCAAACACCTAGAAAGAGCATTTGCAGCCCCTGAATCTATTCCAACCACCTCGCCTGGATAATTATCTTTTATTCCAGGCAACATACCCTCTCTTAATTGCAGACTTTTGTTGCCACTAGCTCAGCCGCTTCACAAGACTTTATTAGACTATAATTAAGAGATACTGCCCCAAATCATGGTATTGCCTTCAAGAACAAAAGTAATTAACATGTTTCAGCATTTCAGTGCTTAGGAAGAAGCTGTGAGACTAGTTAAAATACATTCTGAGGCGTTAAACTTTCAGGAAGTACTTCACAAACTGGCACCGCAAGTTGGGGATCTGAAACCACGCAAAAGAAAAGACAAAACTCCCATCTCCCTCCCTCCTTTCAGAACATGGTTGAAGAGAAACCAGAAGAACAAGATGCTACATCAGGACACTGGCATTTTAATTGAATTAATCACCAGACACGGAGCAGAGGCCTTGCGAGTACACCGCTGAAGGGTAAGGCAGCCAGCACCGCCTCGGGCACTCCTGGCACAGGCGAGACAGTGACATGAGGTGCCTTACACTTTCACACGTGCTAAAGAGTATCACAGAACATCAGGGATTGGAAGAGACTTCGAAAGATCATCTAGTCAAATTTCCCCACCACAGCAGGATCCCCTAGACCAAGTCACACAGGAACATGTCCAGAGGAGGACACTCCACAACGTCCCTGGGCAGCCTCTTCCAGTGCTCTGGCACCCTCACTGGGAAGAAGTTCCTTCTCATGTTGATGTGGAACCTCCTATGTTCCAGCTGACACCCACTGCCCCTTGAACTATCATTAGACGACACTGAGCAGAGCCTGGTTCCATCCTCCTGACACTCACACTTTGCATATTTATCAACATTAATGAGGTCACCCCTCAGTCTCCTCCAAGCTCAAGAAACCCAGCTCCCTCAGCCTTTCCTTATCAAAGAGATGCTCCACTCCAGCATCTTTGTGCTTCTGCGCTGGCTCTCTCCAGCAGCTCTGTGTCCTTCTGGAACTGAGTGGCCTAGAACTGGACACAAGATTCCAGATGCAGTCTCACCAAGGCAGAGTTGAGGGGGAGGAGAACCTCTCTTGATCTGCTAACCACCCCCATTCTGATCCACCCCAGGATGCCACTGGCCTTCTTGGACACAAGGTCCCATTGCTGGCTCACGGTCATCCTGCTGCCCACCAGGACTCCCAGGTCCCTTTCTCATATGCTGCTCTCCACCAGGTCAGTCCTCAGCCTATACTGGTCCCTGGGGTTGTTCTTACCCAGATGCCAGACTCTACACTTGCCCTTGTTATAGTTTATTAAATTTCTCCCCACCCAGCTCCCTGAACAGCCCTCACGAGCCCAGATTTCGCCATTAGGCGCAAATAATTCTCCTGAAGAGCCCAAGAGAAACAAAGCACACACTTAATTTCAACACAGTTTACTGGAAGGAGGTGTCACACTTTTAGAACAGGATCCATTCATCACTGAAGACCGAGCTGCTGCAAGTTCAGCCATAAGCATTAAGCACGTTTGGAAATTCCCTGGCAATGCCGTTAAAGGAACAGACATTTCCTGTAACTTTCAGAAATGTTTTCTATCTCCCCTACTCCCTTTCAGCCTTGGTGGTGAGAAGGGGGAGGGAGAGAGAGTCAGGATACCATATTACCATTAATTCAAATATGAATGAGCCACCCAAGTTTAAAGTACAAACTTCAGCTCTTTGTGCTTAGGAGTTTTCAAGAAGTCCTTCATCATTAAGAGGCCAAGATTTTTCTGCTGACTTCAGGAAGACAGATATATCCTGTCAGTCAGGGTGAATTACGAGAGGATATAAACTTGCCTTTTTACTTCTAGCAACGAAGGAAGAATTTCTTCCCAGTGAGAGTGACAGAGCACTGGAAGGGGCTGCCCGGGGGTGCTGTGGAGTCTCCTTCTCTGAAGACATTTAAAACCCAACTGGCCATGTTCCTGTGTAACTTGGTCTAGTTCTCCAGGCTGAACACCCCCAGCTCCCTTAGCCTCTCCCCCATCAGCCTTTCCCTCCAGTCCCTTCCCCAGCCTCCTTGCTCCTAAGGACCCACTCCAGCCCCTCAATCTCTTTCTTCAAGTGAGGGGCCCAGAACTGCCCCCTATACTGGAGGAGAAGCCTGTTCAGTGCTCAGTACAGGGGGAGAATTATGTCCCTAGTCCTGCTGGCCACAACATTTCTGATCCAAGCCAGGATTCCATTGGCCTTCAGGGCCACCTGGGTACCCTGCTGGCTCCTGTTCAGCCATTTGTCACCCAGTCCTGCCAGGTCCCTCTCTGCCAGCCTGCTCTCCAGCCACTCATCCCCCAGTCTGTAGCTGCAGGGGGTTCTTGTGGCCAAAGAGTAGGACCCTGCCCTTGGCCCTGTTAAACCTCATCCCATTGGCCCAGCCTGTCATGTTGTCATTAAGCAAGATGGGACCTCAAAGTCTTCAGATGACCTTTAAGACCCAGTGAGAGACTTCAAGGAAAAAATGTTCAATTAACACAGGTCTGCAAATAAGGTGCAAAAGAACAGTAAAAACTAAAAACAACCAACAAAAAACCACCGGCCGTGCTTTGTGGTCACTGTACAATGACAACAGAAGGTGGATCTGAAGCCTTGAGAGAAGAACCAGGACGAATTAAGGCAGGGGATGATGGTAATTGTGAAGTTGTTGCAACAGACTTTTTAGTGACTCTTCTCTTAAACTGAACGACTCAAGTTAACAGTGAGACAACCTCCTTTAAGAACAAGGGACGCGTAAAGAGCTTCTGCAGAATGGTGTGCTGTGGGTTAAAATGTTCTGGTCTTTCACCCATTTGAGGAAATTACACCAGCTCTCCCGGAAGGCAACGTGCACATTCAACCCCTCCACATCAGGGCATGAGAAAGTTTGGAAGGAATTTATTTATTTTTTAAACTGTCAACATTAATACTTGGGCTTCTTCCTGCTTGTGTTTTCAAGCACAGAGCTGTGCTGCATCGTATGTATTTCCCGTCAGCTGTACAGAGAAACATCTAGAAGTTAAAAAAAAACCCTCAAACTCTAATAAGTGTTAATTGAATCTGCTGTCACATTACCTCACCTACATTAGTAGAGGAAAACAACAGTGACATAACCCCAAAATGTCTTAATTCCCCCTCTGATCAGCTGGCAAAATGTTACTGCCATGATATCTAGTTTGTGACTTAAGAGGGATCAGGGTTATTCTTAATTTTGAAGAGTAAAAGCATCAAACAACCACCTGTGGGAATGAGTTCTGCTGTTATCATCTGATATGCTCCTTAGTCAAACAACAGGGACAAGACGATTGTTTTCCACTGACTTTGCTGGGGTTGTAACAGGATTTTGCATAGCAAAGAGAAGCAAAACCTATTCCTCTGAATCACATTTGTACTACCCTGTCTGAAGTGTGCTCACATGTAAGAGCAGCTGGAGAGAGTTCAGTGCAGAGCCACAAAGATGATGGAGTAGAACACCTCCCTGATGAGGAAAGGCTAAGGGAGCTGGGTCTCTTGAGCTTGGACAAAAGGAGACTGAGGGGTGACCTCATTCATGTTGATAAATCTGTGAAGGGTGGGTGTCAGGAGGTTGGAGCCAGGCTCTGCTCAGTGGTATCTAATGATAGGACAAGGGGCAATGGGAGTGAGCTGGAACACAGGAGGTTCCACATCAGTATGAGAAGGAACTTCTTCCCGGTGAGGGTGGTGAGCAGCCTGTTTCAGTGCTTCAGAGAGATTGTGGAGTCTCCTTCTCTGGAGACATTTAACACCCACCTGGATACGTTCCTGTGCAACTTGGTCTAGGACTGATCTTTCGAGGTCCCTTCCATTCCCTAATGTTCTGTGATTCTGTATGCACAGCTCCATACAAATATAGAAGGATTTTTCTCTAGAGTTTGCAGAGGTGCTCTGTTCTACACAGTCCTATAAAAGCAACCATAAAGGCATCGGTTGTTGCCAAAGTAATCCCAAGCTAGGAGAGCTCAATATCCTTCTGCAGTAACTGAAATAATATATCAACAGATCAACGTCAGCGCACACAGAGCCAACTAAAACACCCACAACGTACCATGAGCAAACTGCAGCATCCCTGTTCAGCAGTGAAGAACTGGCTATTTGTCAACAATCACAGACGCATCAATGAGTAATGGTGATTTGTTTTATAACTTACTTTACACATAAATTCCTGCTCGTAACCCTGGCAAGAGTTCCGATCGTTTTCAGGCAGATTTTCAGTCTGCATGTGAGCAGCCCATAGAGGCTGGTTTTGGTATGCAGTCCTGAGGTATTTACCTCCGGGAAACTGATCCTGAAGGATAAAGGTATATGATGGGTGGTCCTTAATCACTTCCTTTATGTGAAGATTGAGGTCAGAGTGGAAAAAGAGCCAAGGAAGGAAGTCTGCAGCACCCCTCAAACGCACACACGTTTTCCTGAACAATTCCTTCGACGGCTTAGAGGGTTAACATTCAGCTTAAATTAAGTAGTCAGAGGTTGGGGTAGGAATAAACAGCTTGCACAAGCAACACACTGTGCTGTTAAGTTTTTAGAAGTGACTTAAAAATTAGGTCAGTCTAATTTGTGGCTGATACTTTGTTCTTTCACTACTATGAACTCACAATGATGTCAGCTTCATGTTCAAACATGCCACATTTAGCAGCACACAGGCTTCCTGAGAGACTCTTTCAGCCTTCCTTTGTGCTATAGGCTTCTGCCAGATTCTTAGCTCATACTAAACCGACTCAGGCATGCCACTCCAGTTTCAAGGGAGTTACACTGTCTTCCTGTCAAACACTGCACTGTTAAGGGGTTTCCCCCCCTCTTTTTCCTAATACTTGACTGACTAAAGGTTTAAGAACACGTGGCCACCTTCAGGTTACTGGAGTCTCCTTCTCTGGAGATGTTTAAAATCCCCCTGGATATGCTCCCGTGAGACTTGGTCTAGGTGATCCTGCTCTGGCAAGAGGATTGGACTAGCTGATCTTTCGAGGTCCCTTCAAATCCCTAATGTTCTGTGATAGACAACATCCAGAAGAAAACTGTCCATTCAAAGTTAGGGGAAACAGGTGTTTTGAACTAATTCCACCCATCTTTCAACATTTAAGAAATACAAGAAAGGAGAGATGTTTTTTAACCAAGGCCTGCCTGTAGTGATAGGAAAGGGGTGATGGTTTTAAACTGTAAGAGGGTAAATTTAGACTGGTGATAAGAATTTTCTTTACAATGAGGGTGGTGAGATGCTGGAACAGGTTGCCCAGAGAAGCTGTAGATGCTCCATTACTGGAAGCATTCAAAGCCAGGCTGGATGGGACTTTGAGCAACCTGATCTAGTGGAAGGTGCCTCTGTCCACAGCAGGGCGTTGGACTAGATGACCTTTAGAAGGTCCCTTCTGCCCAAACCATTCTGTGGTATCTCCCCACCATGAAGTGATCGAAAGAAATCTAAATAAAGGAGAGATTGTAAAAATCAACTATTAGCCCATTCCACTTCTCACATGTCAGCAGAGGACTCACTTTAAGGTGCCACCCTATCTCTTCCCCACTGTTTTTCCCATCAGACAGACCCAAATCAACCTTTTATGTGGCTGCTCTCTTAACCTGAGTGTACAAAAATAAAAAATCCAGGTGGAACTAAGGAAAGCCCCCTAAAAAAAATAAAAAAAAAAAAAAAAAATCACAGAATTATAGAATAGCCAAGGTTTGAAGATAATCTAGTTCCAGTCCCCTTGCACAGACAGGGACGCCTTCACTAGAGCAGGTTACTCAGGGCCCCAGCCAACCTGGCCTTCAACACTGCCAGAGATGGATGGGGCAGCCACAACTGCCATGGGCAACCTATTCCAGCATCTCAGCACCCTCACAGCAAAGAATTTGCTCCTCATTTCCAACCTCAAGTCTGGAACCCTTTCCCTTTGTCCTCTTGCTATGCACTCGTGTCAGTAGCCCTCCCCCAGCTTTCTTGTAGCCCCCTTCGGAGACTGAAATGGGGCAGCCACGACTTCTATTGAGGTTGCACTATGAGAATTACTACGAGCCTGGACTTTCCCACTGTCTTGCTCACGATGCCGTGTTTCCCAGCTGGTACGGATACTGAAATTGTTCGTTTGTTTGTTTAAACCACCGTGTCAGGATGTTCAAACCCGTGTTACACAAAGGAATAGTTGGAACAATGCTACTGCGTAAATCCTTAACAGGGTTAGGAAAGCATCCTACTAAAGGTGTTCTATTACCTCATAGTAACTTCCAGCACCCACATTACATTCCAGCTACTCTGTGAAAGCAAACATAAGGACGTGATTCACCAAAGCTGTATATCCAGTAGATCCTCACTATTAGTGCTGTATCAGCAACTGCCCAAGGATACAGGAAAGGCAAGTCTTGCAGGGAGAAGTAATATCTTTTATGAGACCAGTTAATGTGCAGTGATAAGAAGAGGGAGGGCACGAACTCCAGAGCGTACGAGCCCTTCCTCACACACACGGATCTGAAACAGAACCAGGCTGTGACACAGAAACAAAAGCCAAGGCTTCCAAAACATCTCCACATCCAGCTTGTCCCTCTTCTCGAACAGGAAAAGAAGTAGTCCAAAGCACATCCCAAAGTATCTCATAAATTACTCACTGAATCACATGCCTCATGGAAACAGGCTGGCTGAAGCCACAACATTGAAAACACACAAGACAGAAGAAAACTTAACGTATACTCTCAAAGAAAGAACACTAACTCTCTCCAAATTCTTGGGATTAATAATAAAACAACAAAATACTGGAGACATGGCAGAGTTACTAGATTTGTGGTTCATTTTCCCCATAAACAAATGTTCTGTGGATTATCAAGTTCATTTTTATTACTTTAAACTTGACCTAGATTTCATTTTATATCACTGCTTCCATTTCAAGTTCTAAGTGGGATCTGTGTTCCCGAAACCTTGCTCACCTTCCCCAAAGGGGACGTTTAAATGAATTTCAACATGAAAAGCAACATCTCTGCTTATAAACCTTTCTTACAGCCTGCCCAATAGAAGAGCTTGTATTTCCTGAAAACACACACAAAATCAAACTCAATTCTCCCCCTGCATTATTGGGCACTGGAGAGGTCTCCCCTCAAGTACTGAAGACAGTTGTGGGTCCCTCACTTCAAGAAAGATTGAGGGGCTGGAGTCAGTCCAGCCCCTCAACGCTCTCCACCAGGTTAGTCCCCAAACTATTCCAGTACCTGGGGTTGTTCTTGCCCAGATGCCAGACTCTACACTGCCTGGGTTGCCTACGGCCATAGGCCTGCATTTCAGTCAAAATGAATGAAGCTGCAGGGATTTCTCTTTTTATAAATGTGTTTGGCAGCTCAGTTCTCCTCCTATTCCACGCATGTTCCAGAGCAGGGATCGACAGTGTACAGAGCTGATGCTGAACTCTAAGACTCACAAGCTAGCTCTGGACTGAATCACAGAACATTAGGCATTGGAAGGAATCTTGAAAGATCATCCAGTCCAATCTCCCTGACACAGCAGGATCACCTAGACCAAGTCACACAGGAACATGTCCAGGCAGGTTTTAAACATCTCCAGAGGAGGAGACTCCACAACCCCCCTGGGCAGCCCCTTACAGTGCTCCGTCACCCTCACTGGGAAGAAGTTCCTTCTCATATTGATGTGGAGCCTCTTATGTTCCAGCTCACACCCATTGCCCCTTGTCCTATCACTAGATGCCCCTGAGCAGAGCCTGGCTCCATCCTCCTGACA
>JAOXOE010000001.1:47996091-48012510 GCA_028565055.1 Phoeniculus purpureus
CAGATACAAAGCTGATCGGGAGGTGGCTTTTGATAGGCTCTGTCTTTGATAGGTTTGGTAACTGTATACAAAAGGGTTCTTGAAAAAGTTAAACTAGATAGAAAATAGCACCTTGTGATCCAAAATATCCACGAGCCAGGAACTACCTTGCACCAACAGAGCGTCAAAATGCTGCCGAGGCGATGCATGAGTTACCTTTACAGCTAAATCCCCAAACGGTGAAGATTGTTCTAGCAACTGAGCCATTATTTGGAATGAAAAACGGGGGGAAAACAACAGGCTGCACAGAAGGAGCCCTTCTCCCGAGGGTGCTCAGGGAGGCAAAAGGGAGCCTTCACCCAAGGGCACTCAGGGTTGGGGCAGAAAGGAGTCTTGTCCTGAGGGCACTCCAGGAGGCAGAAGGGGCCCTTCTCCCAAGGGCGCTCGGGGTCAAAGCAGAAGGGAGCCCTCTCCCGAGGGCGCTTGGGGTCAAAGCAGAAGGGAGCCCTCTCCCTTAGGGCACTCAGGGAGGGCAGAAGGGAGCCCTCTCCCTTAGCGCAATCACAATTTTTAGCAGCCTTACCGGAAGCACTTTAAGTCCTTTAAAAAGGAGGCATCAAATAATTCTGTGCTGATGAATGGCAGTTTGAAGGGAGAAAAGCAAAACCTAAACCTGCAAAGTTCAAGGAGAACAAAAACCAAAACCCTTGGCTGCACGAGAGGAAATCCCTTGAAGTTTATAGTTTTTTTAGAAACGAGGAAGACTTCAAAAAACTTTTCTTAGGGGTCTGGGAGAACACAGACTACTTGGTTTGTATTTTTTCTCTTTAAATTAAACCCACTGAAAACCCATTTAGAAGTTTGAAAGAAAAAAAACTGAAGTGCTTTACAGAATCACCGTCCATTGCCGTAGCCAGGGAAGAGCTGAGTTAGAACCGTCTGCAGTGGCTCGTTCACTTGCATGGTGTAGTTCTTGCCGAGGTCGTAGCGACAGGCCGGACAGCTGTACACAGTGGCTTTGAAGGACCTGTCCAAGCAGTCCTGGGAAATCACAGAATCGTTCAGGTTGGAAAAGACCCTGGGGATCATTAAGTCCAACCATCAACCCTACTCTACAAGGTCACCCCTAAACCAGATCCCCCAACACCACATCTAAGTGGCTTTGAAACACATCCAGGGATGGGGACTCAACCACCACCCTGGACAGCCCAGTCCAGTGCCTGACCACTCTCTCTGGGAAGAATTTCTTTCTGATGTCCAGTCTAACCTCCCCTGTTGAAGCTTGCAGCCCTTCCCTCTGCTTCTGTCACTAATGACCTGTGAGAAGAGACCAGCACCAGCATCTCTACAGTGTCCTTTCAGATGGCTGTAGAGAGCAATGAGGTCTCCCCTCAGCCTCCTCTTTCTCCAACTAAACAGCCCCAACCCTCTCAATCTCTCTTCATCAGACTGATTCTTCAGTCCCTTCCCCAGCTTTGCTGCCCTCCTCTGCACTTGCTCCAGCACCTTGATGTCTCCCTTGTACCAAGGTGCCCAAAACTGGACCCAGTACTCAAGATGCAGCCTCACCAGTGCTGAGTGCAGGGGCACAGTCACCTCCCTACTCCTGCTGGACATGCTATTCCTAATACAAGCCAGGATGCCATTGGCCTTCTTGGCCACCTGGGCAGCCTGCTAGCTCCTGTTAAGCCTCCTGTCAATTAGAACCCCCAGGTCCCTTTTCTGCCAGACTGCTCCCCAGCCACACTGCCCCCAGCCTGCAGCACTGCAGGGGACAGCTGAGACCAAATGCAGGACCCAACACTCGGCTCTTTTGAAATGCTCACAATTATCCTCAGCGAAGGACAGACACAAGTGGTTCAGGAGGCAGAAGCAGCTTAGGTTGTTCTGCAGAGCCCCGCTGTGGGGAACGAGGTTCTCTTTACCTCTCAGTTCACCCAGGTACTGACAAGAGCTGAGAGCGATGTCAGGCTGAGAGCCTCTCTCATTAGGTGCCACAGCACACATTTCCATCAGGAGATGGGTTAGTGGTTCAGGGTTGTAGGGTGGACCATTTGATGCCATGTTCTGTCCTGTACCCAAGGGCAGGGAACGATAGGATGAGGGGTCCCAGTTTGAAGCTTGAAAAGGGCAGAGTGAGACTCAACAGGAGGACAAAGTTCTGGAATCTGAGGGTGGCAGATCCTTGGCTGCCTAGAGAGGGGGTGGAGGCCCCATCCCTGGAGCTGTTCAACGCCAAACTGGCTGGGGCTCAGGGCAACCTGGTCTGGTGAGTGATGGCCCCGCTTGATGCAGGGGGGGGTTTGAACTGGATGACTTTTGGAGGTCCCTTCCAACCCAGCACATTCCACAAGTCTGTGTTTTGCCCAATGATATTTGTGTAGATCTGGACCTTCAGAACAGAGTTTAGGGAGGGCTTGGGACAGCTGGATCAACAGTTGGACCCTGTTGTCTTAGAAGTGTTTTCCTACCTAAAGAATGCCATGATTCTGAAGATCAAGAATTCCCCTGCTGTTGTTAGAGACTGATGGAGTTTCTACAAACACACTTTACCAAACCAAGCCCCACATCCTCTGCCAAATCCATCGGTGTCCCCAGGCAGCATGACAGAGCCACGGAGCAGCTCTCATTAGCGTTTGCGACAGCCAGGTAGTAGCGGTACCACAGTGGAACTTTCTTTAAAGAGACTTCTCAGCACTGAAGAACTTCCATCACATCCTAAGCTTGAAAATATAAACCTACTTCAAACTAAAGAGTCGCTACCGGCAATAAACCCCAAGCCAACACATCTCCTCCTGCCCCTCTCAGCGCTCAACAGCCCGGCTCAAGGCTCAGCAGAACTCGACGCAGAGTTGTATCAACCACTCACCTTGCAGACGTTGTGCTGACACACGGTCGTGACTGGCCGGAACACAACCTCCTGACAGCAGATGCAATGGAAGGCCTCTTCAACTTTACTCAGAAATTTCTGGAAGAGATAACAGTCGAATCAACTCCTTTGCTACCACTCAAAAACACCCCAAAAGAACAAACCCAGCCCATGTTAAAACACGAGGGATTCACACAGGGGATTTCTAGTCAAACAAAGTTTTACTACACAGCTCCACAAGGGAAAAGGTTCTGTTAAGTAAGTTCTTGCCCTTCTTTCTGACCTCAGATACAGCACTAAAGTTATGGGGTGGATGCTGGGTCTGTTGAGCTTGGAGGAGACTGAGGGGTGACCTCATTAATGTCTATAAGTACTTGAAGGGTGGGTGGCAGGAGGATGGAGCCAGGCTCTTCTCAATGTCATCTAGTGATAGGACAAGGGGCGATGGGTGTGAGCTGGAACAGAGGAGGTTCCACATCAATATGAGAAGGAACTTCTTCACTGTGAGGGTGACAGAGCACTGGAAGGGGCTGCCCAGGGAGGTTGTGGAGTCTCCTTCACTGGAGATATTCAAAACCCACCTGGATATGTTCCTGTGCGACTGGATCTAGGTGATCCTGCTGTGGCAGGGGGATTGGACTAGAAGGTCTTTCGAGGTCCCTTCCAATCCCTAACAATTCTCTGATTCTATGAAGTGCAGGGAAACTCACAGCAATGGTTCACAGAATCCCAGAACATCAGGGTTTGGAAGGGACCTTGAAAGATCATCCAGTCCAATCCCCCTGCCACAGCAGGATCACCTAGACCAAGTCGTGCAGGAACATGGCCAGGCTGTGTGCACACTAAACTATCTCGTAGTCAGTCAGCTAACTTGTCTGAGCAATGAGGATATTTTTAGTAGAAGTAGGCAGAAAGCAACTGATGATTTTCACCTCTGCAGTCTTTGATTAAAGACAGTGTGCTGGCGGGGGGTGGGGGGAGACAACAATCGTTCCTAAACATATACAAGCATTTAATTGCAGTAATTAATTTATCTATACAAGTCAGTGTACTTTTGAAAAGCTTGCCTGCGAGTGAATGCCTCATCAGTCTTAAATATAGGAGCCTGGAAGAACAAGTGGAGTCAGTAGAATAACAAACAGCACCACAGACACCTCGGGCCCTTGCAGGAAACAAAAGAACGTTTCCAGCTCCGTGCGGAGCAAAACTATGAAGAATTTGACAAATAAAGACAGCAGAAGGAACACAAACTGCAAGAGCCACAAACATGAAGCACATCATTGTATGCACTGCCATGTAAAATAAATGAGGAAGCAGAGCATCACCGGGTCGTGATTACAAAACCCTTTGTGCGGGAGAGTTTGAAGAACAGAGCGGTTATGGCTCCCATTTTTATAAATGCTGTGTTCCTCATCAGCTTATCTGTGTGCTGCTAGCGAATATGTCTGTCAGAGTGTGAGGCAAAGGCAGCAGCTCACGGGAAACAAACATCCAGAGAAAGACAGATAAGCAGCACAGACAGATAAAACATGTCAGAAGAGTCAGTGTTGCAGCAGCTGTGCCGTTGGTTGGAAACGACAGACGAGCCTTTGGTGTCTCCCAGTCTGCCGGGTTCAACCTTCCCACAGATGACAGCATGAATACTGGAGGGGAGCAGACTTGGATTAGCTTCAGGAAACAGGAGGAGTGATCAGTTTATAGGACACCAGGTGATCGGGCTCTTCTTAATGTCATCTAGTGATAGGACAAGGGGCAGTGAGTGTCAGCTGGAACAGAGGAGGTTCCACATCAATATGAGAAGGAACTTCTTCACAGTGGGGGTGACGACACACTGGAAGGGGGTACCTAGGGGGGTCATGGAGTTTACTTCTCTAGAGATGTTTCAAACCCACCTGGACGTGTTCCTGTGCGACTTGATCCAGATGATCCTGCTGTGGCGGGGGGATTGGACTAGATGATCTTTTGAGGTCCCTTCCAATCCCTAATGTTCTGTGATGATTCTGTGCAGTCTTGATTCCCTTCAAGGGTACATTCAGAGCTCTGTAACATTCTGCTTAGGTTAATGTGCTACACCATCACTATTATAGAGAGCTCCACCATCAACTGTATTAGCTCTGCCACTTCATGTGAATGTGAATTTGTACCAGGGACACCTTCCTTGTTCTTGTCAAGAACATTTATTACTTCTGGCATACTGCTCTGGCAAGTGTCGCCTGCAATGACAGAGACCATTAGCTTTGTACTTAAACTTTGATGTCATGACGGAATGAAAACCTTGGCATATTACTCTACAGTGGGAAAGACTCTAAGACCAAAAAATAAGAAGTGGGATGAGTTATTATCATTGAAGTGTAGAAGTAGGACGAGTTGTTATCACTGAAGTACAGACTTGACGCTCAGGAATCCCAAATTTATTTTGAGGAAATCTAAAGTAAACCATTCAACCTGGGCCTACCTCATGTGTGGATCAGGTGATAGGATTCATCTTGGGACTGGCAGCTCTTCTGAAGGCTGTGGGAGTAATTTCAGCCAGCAGCAGCAGTTCTGCCTCCTGTGGAAAAAATATTATTTCCCTTTTTCTCCTCAGCGAATCTGAAGAATGTCCCTGGTTATTTACAACAGATGTTATAAACATTAACAACTCTTACATCCACTGAAAGAAAGACTACAGATATACACAAGTATTTACAGTACTGCAAACTAAGATCAACCAAACATTCTCTTTTACAGAAAAACTTTAAGAAAATATCTTAGAATTCACTTTCCTGAAATTCTACACTAGAAAACTAGAAAGAAACACTGGAATTATTGTAAAGAAGAATGAAAATTATTTGTAAAATTAGAAGTTAAAAAATTTACCATTTATTAAGCTTTTCCTAAACATTTTAGATTTCATTTTTGAAAACATTTTGAAGAATCTTTGAAGATTTATCTTACCTTGAATGCAACTGTCTGTCTCAAAAATAATTGGCTACTTCATACAGCTGTAAAATATCAGAGAACCAGGGAACATCAGGGATTGGAAGGGACCCCAAAAGATCATCTAGTCCAATCCCCCTACCACAGCAGGATCACCTAGACCAAGTCGCACAGGAGCATGTCCAGGTGGGTTTGTCCTATCACTAGATGCCACTGAGCAGAGCCTGGCTCCATCCACTTGATTCCCACCCTTCATATATTTATAAACATTAACAAGGTCACCCCTCAGCCTCCTTTTTTCCTCATCAGGGAGATGCTCCACTCTCTTCATCATGGAGAGAGTCCATGGAGCGCTGGACTCTCTCCAGCAGCTCTGTGCCCTTCTTGAACTGAGGGGTCCAGAACTGACACAATATTCCAGATGCAGTCTCACCAGGGCAGAGCAGAGGAGGAGAAGAACCTCTCTCGATCTGCTAACCACCCCCTTTCTGATCCACCTCGGAGCTCATGTAACTTGGATCAAGTCCAACAGGACTTTTATCTCATTTTGCTATACACAACAGATGGAAAGATGGTGCAGTTAGGGGGGCAAAAAAAGAATCGATGCAATAAGCAGCAGCCTCATTCATTATATTCCAGGCAGGCAGGTGGATGACGATGAATGACAGAGCAGACTAGGTATTTTCAGCTATTTCACTGTGCCTGAAGCTTTCATTTTGTTCTACCGGATCTAGGTTGTACATAAACCATCATACTAACGCTCATACTGAGGCAATTAACCATTAAAGAAATCATTAGTGAAAGCTAACAAAATAAAAGAGAAGTAGGACAATAAGAGCACACAATTTAGCTTGGCTAGTACCAGAATTTCATCAAGTATTACATCAATAATATAGTGCTGCAAATTCAGCATCGACTAGAGAAAATATACAAAAGATAAGTAAGCAGAAGACAATAATCATTAGATGTAGATACACTCACTGAAATGCCAATGAGGAAACCACCCACTGAACAGATGTGGGATTTTTTTGTGAGAATAGATGTCTGGTGCAATGGGCTGAAAACTAGAAAACAGCAAGACACTCATGAAAGTGTCTCGGTTTAGCACCAGGGTAGCCCAAAGAATCACAGAACATTAGGGATTGGAGGGGACCTCAAAAGATCATCCAGTCCAATCCCCCTGCCACAGAAGAATCGCCTAGACCAAGTCACACAGGAACACGTCCAGCTGGGTCTTAAATATCTCCAGAGAAGGAGACTCCACGACTCCCCTGGGCAGCCCCTTCCAGTGCTCCATCACCCTCATTGTGAAGAAGTTCCTTCTGATATTTATATGGAACCTCCTGTGTTCCAGCTCACACTCACTGTCCCTTGTCCTATCACTACAGGACACTGAGCAGAGCCTGGCTCCATCCTGCTGACACCCACCCTTCACATATTACACAGTATCACAGTAATGATAAGGTTGGAAAAGACCTTAAAGATCATCCAGTCTATCCTAAATCCAAATAAACCAAGTAAACCTAACATCTAACATCTAGATCATGCCACTCAGCACCCCATCCAGCCTAACCTTGAACACCTCCAGGGACGGTGATTCAACCACCTGATATTTATCAACATTAATGAGGTCACCCCTCAGTGTCCTCCAAGCTCAAGAGACTCAGGTCCCTGAGCCTCTCCCTGTAAGGGAGGTGTTCCAATTCCTTCATCATTCTCATTGCTCTGTGCTGGACGCCCTTCAGCCGCTCCATGTCCTTCTTGAACTGAGGGGCCCTGAACTGGACACAACACCCCAGATGTGGTCTCACCAGGGCAGAGCAGAAGGAGAGAAGAAACTCCCATCTGCTAACTTCTGATCCCCTTCTGATTCACCCCAGGATGCTGTTGGCCCTCTTGGCCACATGAGCCCATTGCTGGCTCATGTTCTGCCCAAGTGTGCAGAAGAAAATCTCTCTCCTCCCACCCTGGGGGTGAAAAGAGGTAAACACAGTTATGGAAACTGGAACTAAAAATATTAATCCTTACTGAGCTTTATTAGAAATGTTATTAAATGTAAAGAAGAACAAAAAAGGGGAAAAAAACCCATAGAGAAATGTTTTCCCTGCCCAGGCCTGCTCCTCTTAACTCAAAGGAACTCTAAAAGCCTCAGACAAAGGGGGTAAAAAGGAAAGAGAGAGGTATGTTAGGCAGAGATTATTTACCTTTTCATGAGGAATCAAGCATTTTTCCTATGCCTGGTTCGGAAACAGGGAGAGAGAAAGACGAAAGACACAGAGAAAAGGCGGGAAGCGACAGGGAGAAAAGGCGGGAAGCGACAGAGCGCTGCAGAGGGGCAGAGAAGCCCTGACGCGCTACAGGCCAAAGAAACTGAAACCAAGCTCCCAAAACACCCAAACAGGCAGGGGGTGGCAAGAAGAGGGGAAGAGGAAGAACTACTCCCCAAATAAAGACCCCAGAATTTCTCTGGCTTTCTCAATCTGCTCGCCCTGTCTGCCTTGCGGCCCCCCTCCCTGTTCCTCTTCCTAAAGACCCCAGAATTTGTCGGGCCTACTCAATCTGCTCGCCTTGTCTCCCCTGCGGCCTTCACCTGCGGTCCCGCCGTGTTCTGCTTCGTAAAGACCCCAGAATTTGTCTGGCCTTTTCACTCTGCTCGCCCTGTCTCCCCTGCGGCCTCCACCTCCGGCCCCCCTCCCTGCGCCGCTTCCTAATTCCCGCGCTGCCGCCGCCACAGGGGGAACAACCGTTCCTGCGCCCGAGACAGAAGGTTAACTCCTCCTGCGCTGAAAGAGAGTTGGATGCAGGAATACCATGGACCAGATCCAAGACACACCGTGGACAGAGATAGGGGTAGGTTTAGACTAGACATTCGGAGGAATTTTTTTCACAGAAAGGATGGTCAGGCCCTGCGATGGGCTTCCTAGGGAGGTGGTTGAGTTGTCACCCCTGGATGTGTTTAAAGATCGTTTGGATGAGGTGTTGAGGGATGTGGTTTAGGGGGGACCGTGTAAGGTAGGTAGATGATTGGACTTGATGATCCCTGAGGTCTTTTCCAACCAGAGTGATTCTGTGATTCAGTTTCTAAGTGATCCTGCTGTGGCGGGGTGGGGGTGAACTTGTGAGTTAGGGTAGATAGTTGGACTCAATGATCCCAGGGGTCTTTTCCAGGCACACTGATTCTGTGATAACAGTGATTCTGCTCACCTTTAAGGCAAAACAAAATAGCTGTTCTGAAATGGATATAGATATGTGGCATAAAACAGGTCGTAAAGAAGTTGTTACCCAAAGACAAAGCAAAGCAGAACAGATATTAAGAGAGCAACATGTTTAATGTAAATACCCTTCAATTAGTAATTTTATAGTATCTTTACCAACATGACATATTACCTGAAATAACATATATTATATGCAAATATATATTATACAGAATAAATAATAATGATAATTTAAAATCATTTTCATATATCTTACTCATATACTTTTATCTTAGTTACTTGGCTCAGATGACATATTATCTGAAATAATATATAAATATATATTTATTGTATAACATATAATAAGTAATATAGTAATAATTTAAGGTAATTTTTATATATTATATATATTTTTAACTTAGTTAGTTAGTTACTTGGTTCAGATTTTAAACCACGCTTAACTTTCTGAAATACATTGGTACCAATTGCAAACTAGTCTTCTTTCTTCAGAACAGTCAGTATTACAATGTACGGGATGTTTCCCCCTCCTCTACATGTCATGTTGTAAATAGATTGTCCACAGAAATTTTCAGCTGAATATCAACAAAAAAGAATTTACTATGTAGCCTTGGGAGAGGATGATCCATGACCTTGCGTGAGTTATTTAGACCCCCAAATAATTGAACAGTTAAACAACTAGTGAGCTCTTTGCACCTGGAGAGCTGCCAAATAAAGATGGGTCCCAAGTGTGAGTAATCACTAATAAAGGACTTCAGGAGTAAGGAGGAGATAGGAATGTTTAGGTGGGTTATTATTTTTCACAATAGTATTAGGGTTTTTTTAGGAATGATAATAAAGTTTGCGATAGTTATGAAGTTGTATAGAGAGCTGTTCCTGAGCAGGTATTCTTCCTGGGTTTAGTTCAGAAAGATTATAACGCCCATGGCAGAATACATTTTGCCTGTGATAGCACCTTTGAGTTTGAATGCAAACTTGGATTTTCCCTGTATTAAATAATAGGGAAGTTATCTCAAAGCCTCTTTGAGGGCTCTGAGGATCTCCAAATCCAAGGTGGAAGATCTGGTGTTAAACTTTCTGTGTTTGAAAAGGCAGGGTCACAAGTCATCTCTGGCTCAACTGGCTTCAAGAGGAGGAAAACCATCGCCAAAGAGAAGTGCTGACTTTGTGGTGTCCAGCTGTTGGAAGAAGCACCTTATGGTGAGTTATATTTCCACAAATCTATATGTGTTAGCTCTTTCAATTCCTGAAGCTTATGTGTTGTGCTTTTTTAATGTGACAAGAGTTACATTAAAGTCTTCTGAGACACTCTGTACATGCAGAGATGGTGAAATAATGACCCCAAACTGTGATGGTTTGCCTTTGGAGAAATGTGCTTGTTTAAATACATCTCCCTGTACTTCCATCAGTAAGACTAGGAGGTCTGGTCTGTGGATACTTCCCTTCACGGCACCCTTTATTGTGAACTCTCCGGGCAATGTTAAAATAAGGTAAAGGTATAGCTGAGCTGTTATCACAGAATCGGGTGGGTGCCACCTTACCCATAAATACAACTCACCTGGATGTGTTCCTGTGCAACTTGATCTAGGGGATCCTACTCTGGCAGAGGGATTGGACTAGATGATCTTTCAAGGTCCCTTTCAATCCCTAATGTTCTGTGATATCAGAGGTTTGTTAAGGGACTCCATGTGTGAAATATACTTCTTTTCATCCAGCACTTTACTGAAAACCTAGTTGTGTTCATCAGAAGTGAATCTTAATACCTGGAATTTGGGGCTGAATTTTGATTGAACTTTGCATGTTTCCACGCTGAAGAACTGCTGTGGTCCTGAACTACATCTAGCCCCTTTCCACCTCTATACTATTTCTTACTTGTAGGAAACAAGGACAGTTACTTGATAAACGTTAAAAATGATGATACTACGCAGGGGGGTTGGAACTAGATGGTCTTCAATGTCCTTTCCAAGCCTAGCAATTTTCTGATTCTTTGTAAGTGTTTCTGTTGCAGGATTTAAAGGTATTTGGCTGTAAGAGGTTATTTCTTATTGAAGGTGAGGTATTGACTATGTTTCTATCGGCTCTTTGTTAACAACTATCAGTGGTCCAGTTCTGTATTGTCAACAGTTGTTCAAAAGTGATGCTGGTTTGTGTAAAGGAAAAAAACCTTTAGAGTAGCAGAAAAAGTCGTGGGAAATCTGTAAGGAGCTAAGAGGTCAAACAATTCTGGTTGCTTCCAGCTGGCTTCTCACTGTGTCAGCTGCTGTGAGAAAAGTTCGAAGAAGGATGACGTTTGGGACAAAACAGAACACTGGATGTATAGTGTGCAAATGAGCGTCCTATCCTGTGCGCAAAACTTGTGATGCTGATTTCTTATTAGTAAAGTACTCAGAATGGTTGTGGTAGGAATTTTGGAGATTAATAAATTGTCAGTTCAGGCAGTGAACCCCTCAGAAGAAGGGGGAAAAAAAAACCCCTGCAAAACCCCACAAACTGAAAACCAAAACAAACCCCAACAAACTAAAAAAAGTCCAAACCCAAAACAAAAATTTTAAAATACCAAAAAAATCCACTTTAGATTTATCAAGAACTGTGATCCTGAAAGTTTTGGCCATGTTATTTGGAAAAGCTTTTGTATAAAAGGAAGTCTTCAGAGCTTTTTCATCTCTTGTTTAAAGAAACAATTTGCCTAATATACACATGGCTCAAACTTCTGCTGCTGCCCAGGGGGGTTGTGGAGTCTCCTTCTCTGGAGATGTTTAAAACCCACCTGGACATGTTCCTTTGCAACTGGATCTAGGTGATCCTGCTGTGGCGGCGGGATTGGCCTGGATGATCTTTCGAGGTCCCTTCCAATCCCTGATGTTCTGTGATTCTGTGGTGTGTAGTGGTTGGTTTGTTTGTTTATTTTTCTTAAGAGTGTTTTCTAATGAAACATTGAAGGTTCTAGCACAAATAAGAGAGTGCTTTCACTTTACTCATCCTGTTTTAATTCTTAACTCGAACTTCTTAATATTAAGAAGCTTCACAAGCCTTAACGGAATGCTGGAGATGTTTCTAACAGGGACTTTCAGAATTGCGCTGCGGGAATCCTGCCACTCGATGTCACTGTTCTACTTGGTCGTGGCTCAGCACTATCAGCTCAGCTCTCGAGTGCTTTCATGTCAGTCACAACACACGTGTTACTCTGCTCTGCCATGTTCCTTTGTGACTGGACCTAGGTGATCCTGCTGTGGCAGGGGGATTGGACTAGATGATCTTTCGCGATCCCTGATGTTCTGTGATTCTGTGATCCTGCTGTGGTGGGGAGGATTGGACTAGACGATCTTTCAAGGTCCCTTCCAATCCCTAATGCTCTGTGATTCAGTAGAAATAGTCTTTTTTTATTGACCTCTTGGACTGCACGTATTTACATATCTAACTTACCTTCTGCTTTGCTCTGGGCATTTAGTTACCTGTGACATTTCCCAAGGGAAAAATCTGTAGTAATAAATGTAAATATTTCTTACTTGTCAAAAGACCTACATAATATGGAAAATAGAAATTTAAATAATCATGTCATAAAGAACTTGCTTCTGACAGCTTAGATAGGGTCACACAGCCTCACGGTAGAGCATTAATGCAGCCTAGTAAGTGCCTACCTGCTGAGCTGTGGTATCTCACTCTGAATGCTCCTAGACCACCCAGCCTGCAAAATGTGCAACATCTAGCTTAGTGTCCCACTAAGTGAAGTAGGAGGTGGCAAGGAGCACGTGTGTTACTGGAGCTTAGAAGATAACCTCATCCCTATTGCAATTTCTACAGCTGGAACTGAAAGGCATTCAGTTGCATGTTCAGTTCTGAATCACAGGCAATTCTTTCCTGCTTTCTTTGAGGGTTAATTCTGAGCCTTGGGACTTCCTATTATTTTGACAACTTCTTTATTTTAGCTGAGAGAAGATTATGAAGTTAGAAGTTTAACTTGAGGACAAGAGGGCAACAAGAACGGTGATTCCTCATATTGTCAACAAAAGATAAAAACGATGACAGATAATTTCCAGACACCTTCTGGTATAACTGCACAAAGATACCTTTTCAACGCAATTACCTCTTCTTAACCACAGCTAGGGGAATACTTGTACAAACATCACTTAAAATTCAGATGAACCTTGACTGACAGCAAAGCTCTTACAGAGCAGCTCTAGGGGACCATCTGTGCTTGGCCACTTTGCAGGAAAGTGCTGGGATAGAATTCTTTAGGGAAGAAAGAATACCTGCATTGTGTAGATCATTTAATAGCACTCATCCTCGACTTTTTAGAGGCAATCTCAGAAGGATTTGTTCTTGGATATGTTCCTGTGTGGCTTGGTCTAGGTGATCCTGCTGTAGCAGAGGGATTGGACTAGATGATCTTTCTAGGTCGCTTCCAATCCTCGGTGTTCTGTGATTCTGTGAGATTCTGTGTGTTCCAACCCATATAAAAATTTGGAATTCAAGCAGTAAACAAACATGTTGTTGTGACACCGTTTGGCAGCTGAGATAAAGTGATGCAGTCAGTTCTGTCTCACATGCCCCAAGTCACGTGTTGTTTGTGACTCATTTCATGTCTTCAACTGGCTCTAGTGTTCTGCAGAGCACAACACTATGAAAGGATGTCAACTGAAAGGCAAGAAACAAGTATTGCATTGTTAGAAGGAAGACTATCCATTCTGAAGTCACTCATGGCTGTGTTTTATCAGCTCTCTCTAAAGACTATGAAATTGTTCTTGGTACTTCTCTTGTTTCTGCTGTAGATGGAAAAATAAAAGCCTGAACTTCTACTTATAACCATTCTGACTTATCACAGGACATTAGGGGTTGGAAGGGATCTCAAAAGATCATCCAGTCCAATCACCCTGCCACAGCAGGATCACCTACACCAAGTCACACAGGAACATGTCCAGGCGGGTTTTAAGCATCTCCAGAGAAGGAGACTCCACAACCCCCGTGGGCAGCCCCTTCCAGTGCTCTGTGTCACCCTCACTGTAAAGATGTTCCTTCTGATATTGATGTAGAACCTCCTGTGTTCCAGCTTACACCCATTCCCCCTTGTCCTATAACCAGATGACATTGAGAAGAGCCTGCGTCCATCCTCCTGAAACCCACCCCTCACATATTTGTAAACATTAATGAGGTCACCCCTCAGGCTCCTATTGTCCAAGCTCACTTAGATGTGGTGTTGGAGGATCTGGTTTAGGGATGAACTTGTAGACTAGGGTTGATGGTTGGACTTGATGATTCCAAGGGTCTTTTCCAACCTGAATGATTCTATGATTAGACATGAAGATTCCAGCCCTATTAAATTGCACTCCATTATGCAGGTTTTAATATCCAGTGTCCCTACAAAAATATATCTTTGAAATGCTGTGTGAAAGTGATGCAATGTGAATATTTTGCAGGATGTTTATAAGTTTAAGACTAATGAACACTATCAACAGCTGAATCTTCTCAGAAATTATTGCTGAAATGCTTAAAAAGTTTTTACTTGAAGTATCTCTATTTACCTTAAATCTTACTGGCAAGGAACTTAAACCTTAAGGCATATTAGCAGCATGAATTGGTGTTCTACTACTCTGTTGTGACTTTTCTAAACCTTTACAAAAATACAGATTCTTTCAGTCTATGTGGCATCCCACACTTATCCTCTTGAGATCATAGGAGGTATACTGTGATTAGGCTGCATAGTCTTTTCTAGCAAGAGCAGATAGAATACAATGTCCTAGGATAGAAGCTAAAAGGACCTTAAAGTATCATTAGGAGGGACATATAAAGCACAAGATGTTTTCTCTAAACTCCAGCATGTAATCATAGTGTATTTTTAATGTTTGAAAACTGTGTAGTAACTTCATATTTGCCTTCTGCTTCAGGATCTTGTGATGCAAATACAACCATGTGCCTGGGCATGTTCCTGTGTGCAACTTGATCTAGGGGATCCTGCCATGGCAGGGAATTGGACTGGATGATCATTTACGATCCCTTCCAATCCCTAATGTTCTGTGGTTCTGGGATATGTTTAAACTTTGTTTCTGACACTTGAAAATAGAGTTGTGGAAAAAACCTACTGAAACCTAGGCATGAGGTGGACGTGCAGTCACCATCTGGTAGGAACAACTCCCTCGGGAAGAGGAAGCACTGCGCAGAGCTATGTGAAAATCGAATAAACAGCAGAGCAAGTAACAATGCAGCTGAATGGACAAAGTCCAGATGTGCATTTGCAATACAAATCCCTGAGTAAATTACAATTAGAATATGCAGGCAAAAGACATGCGGCATAAAATTTACTGCAGTCCCTGCCAGTAAGTAAAAAATGTTTCCTTTTCTTTCTATGCATCCACTTATGTTCTTTATCTTGCTTGTTTCATCCATTATCTTGGTCCTGCAAGCACTGCAGTTACAAGTCTTATTTTACCATGGAGTTCACCATAGGACACACAATACATACAATAAATAGATAATAATTCTTCTGTGCTCTGTTACGAAATTACTGAGCTCTGGGGTTAATAAATAATTAGGGAGGAGGAAAGGAGGGTGGGAGGGAGAGGGAAAGGAGAAGAAGAAAACACTATTTCTGTCTATAAACCTGGCTTCTTAGCATATGATCTAATCTGTTTTTATTTAAATTACCTACTTACCTATTTAAAAAAAATTATTATAGTACAGATAATATCTGAGTCCTGGATGGGTATCTGTTGGTGATGAGCAGTAGCTACTGTGGGATCAGGGCCTGATACTTTGGCACCATGCTATAACTCATTATTTTCTCACTTAAATAAAGTTCAAGGAAAGGAGACCTGTGATGCTTCCTCTCTGTGAGATGCTACTGCATGTTCTTGTATACTTTACAGCTACTGCATGCTCTATGTATACTTTAAAGCTATGCCACTGAAGAAAATCTGCCTGGATCTTTCATATCCTTCCATGCGGAGGCACAGAGCCTCTCTCTGACCTCAGCACAGCTTCCCTGGCTGTGGGGTTATGTACAATATTATGTACAAATCATTATCTACAATAATGATTTGAAATCCAGGGTTTGTTAATTTACTCCTCAGTGCTGTGGTCCCATAATTGTGAGACTTCAAGTCATGCCTGTCAACCTAACCTTTTGTTTTATGTATCTGAGCAGACTCTTGCAATCTCCTCTATGTCTCTCATCTTAGATAGTCAGATTACAAACATTTTCTCTTTAGACTAGAAAAGAGAAAGCTAAACAAGCTCAGTTTTCTCAGCATCTCTTCGTGCTTCATGTGCTCCGGCCTTCATTCTAGTGATTAATGATGGAACTCTACAATTTGCCAGTGTCCTCCCTCATGAGGAAAGGCTGAAGGAGCTGGGTCTCTTGAGCTTGGAAAAAAGGAGACTGAGGGGTGACCTCATTAATGTTGATAAATATGTGAAGAGTGGGTGTCAGGAGGATGGAGCCAGGCT
>JAOXOE010000001.1:48037999-48060276 GCA_028565055.1 Phoeniculus purpureus
GGTGATCCTGCTGTGGCAGGGGGATTGGACTGGATGATCTTTCGAGGTCCCTTCCAATCCCTAATGACTCTATGATTTTATGATATCACACCATAAAAATACCCACCCCTCAATAAATCTAATAGAAAAAGAATTAAAAGATTAGGTGCTAGAGGTAAACAACTGTGACAACTGTGGGAGAAGCAACAGTGAAGAACACAGTCTTACAATTAGTTGTAGACAGAGTGCTTGGTCTGTACAGAGGCCAAAACTGATCTTTAAAAGCACTATATAGTATCTGGTAAACAAGAAAACAAAAAGGTAATCATGCGAAAGCCATCCAAGTGAAGGGCAGAAGGAAAATCCACAGTAGATGAGATAAATAATACTGTTTACAAAGAACCATCCCAAATTCCACTTTATTGCTGGCAAAATTAACTGCTAAGTGGTACAGCATGTTTGTATTTAAACTAGTATAGAACAACAACAAATAAAGTCACTGTTTTGGCTAAGCTACAGTTTTACAGAGATCATTTCCACACATCTGAGTTGGATTCTGCTGCCTAAAGAACTTTGATCTTTCTTTAAGTAATATTAAAGAAATGCAAGAGGACCAACTTAACATCTTTACAGAACACCACAAGCTCTCAGGAACACTGACACTTCTGTGACTGTATCAGTTATCTATACCTATTTTCATACCTCTACTCATTTAATGGCTAAGTTTAAATAGTATTTTTGAAGACTGCAATTATTAGATATTTTGCATTACCAGATTTGTATCAACAGTTCATACTTAAATGGCAAGGGCATAATAAAAAGCCATGTTTACCTGTTATGAGAAACTTGTAGTTCTGCTAAGAGCTGATTCTTAAACCACTGATCAAAATCCACGCTATCAAACAGTTCATAAGCAGCCAATCCAACTGCATTATACACTGGGGAAAAATAATGGTTATTATTATTCTGTACTTCAATGTTTAATTTTTAATACTGAATAATCAGACTAATTAAAGTTTCTACACATATTTCTGATAAAATGAGTATGATAAATAATTATTTATTTATATATATTCATATATATTTCTGAAAAAAGACCACGGTGAAGGAAAGTCTGGAGGAAATTTTATTAAAAGGTATTACAGAAGAAAGTTCAGGTTCTTGAAAACAGTTAAAATCCCCAAGAGCAATGAAGAATGGTTCCATTAGAAGTCTTAGACAATTCTTTGTCACAAAACCCTTTTATTAAAATGGACAGAATTATCTCCCTCGGAAGTACTGAAGCTCATTCATTTGGAGGGAGGAAAGGACAGAACAGTAAGAGATACTGTCTAATGGTTTGTTTAACAAAAAAGCTGAAAAACGCAACGTAATATAAATGTTAGGATTAGTCCTACTTTTCACATGTCTCAAAAAACCTTCTAAAATTTTTAATAAATCAGGCACATAAACAGAAGCAGCTACGTTACTTCAAGAGTAAAGTAGAATTTAGTTTACCAGCATCTTTAATCAGTATAGCATTGGTATCTTCCATATCAGGAAATCCTGCAAAACAAAGTTAAAATAGAATGCAAGCAACTGTGCTTTAAACATTTCAAATAAGAATCCTGTGAATGTGAATTAAGACTGCCTCAGTACTTGTTTTATACTCCAAGTTCAGTTATTTTAGTTTGAATACTTTCTTCAGTGAATGTACTAAAACCAAATCTGTTTTCATACCCCATTTTTTATTAACTTCTTTGGAGCTAAATACACAACAGCAATATGCAAGGAAGTCAGAAGCATGTATTTTCATGAACATGCTCAAAACCTGCAAACTGCTGAACACTGTCAAACATGTGGTACCATTTCTGAAAGACACTTAGATCTAGTAAAATACTGTATGATACAACGTGAGGAAACTACCAAAGTTGAAATGACAGGGAAAACAAAGTGGAAGCTATCATTACTTGTCTTGCATAGCCACTACGCAATTTAGGTTCGAGGAAAAGAATCTCATAGCATACAATAGAAAGAAAACTGGAATATAGCAGCATGGGAGAAAGGGACCTGAGGGTCCTGTTGGACAGCACCATGACCATGAGCCAGCAATGTGTCCTTGTAGCTAAGAAGACCAATGGCATCCTGGGGTGGATCAGAAGTGGGGTGGTTAGTTGACTGAGAGAAGTTCTCCTCCTCCTCTACTCTGCCTTGGTGAGACCAAATCTGGAATATTGTGTCCAGTTCTGGGCTCCTCAGTTCAAGAAGGACACAGAACTGCTGGAGAGCCTCCAGTGGAGAGCCACTAAGATGATGAAGGGAGTGGAACATCTCCCTTGTAAGGAAGGGCTGAAGGAGCTAGATCCTTTTTAGCTTGGAGAAAAGGAGACTGAGGGGTGACCTCAATGTTTATATATATGTGAAAGGTGAGTGTCAGGAGGACGAAGGCAGGCTCTTCACAGTGATAGGACAAGGGGCAATGGGTGTAAGCTGGAAGACAGGAGGTTCTACATCAATATGCGAAGTAACTTCTTCATAGCGAGTGTGACAGAGCGTTGGAATAGGCTGCCCAGGGAGGTAGTGAAGTCTCCTTCCCTGAAGACATTTAAAAACCACCTGGATATGTTTCCGTGCGACTTGATCTAGGTTATCCTACTGTGGTGAGGGGATTGCACTAGATGATCTTTTGAGGTCCCTTCCAATCCCTAATGTTCTGCAATACTCTGATTCTGATTCTGTGAAATTGTTCCTCGGTTTGTGATGATTTCATTGTTCATACAAAAAACCAGTAAATTTTTTAAATCAGATTCTTGCAATTTGGAACATATTCTAGACTTCAAAATATCAGCATAACTTTTTCTTTTAATGGGGTTTTTTTTTTGGCAGAGATAGGGTAAAATTAAACTGTCCTACAATGTTTGAAAAGAAAGCTCCAAGAAAAAATTCCCAATTTACAGTGATTATTGACTGTTTTCAATAAAGTATGAAACCTCACAGAAGTAAAAACACCCCAATTTCAGTAAGCCATCTAAAACAGTAATGATGGAAAGTAAAGAAACCTTAGGGATTCTTCTGCTGAGATATACATTGTTTTTGTTTTTTACAGTAAGTTTAGAAATACTTACAATATTAACATATCCTGTCAAAAATACAGAGTGAATGCACTATATAAAGTTACATATCACAAGGTAAATGTAGCTGTTGACTAAAATGGACATTTTACAATTCCTTTATTTTTTACAGAACTTACCTTGTAGACTGTGAACCATTTCCAAAAGCACAGGGGTAAGAGTCTGATTGTATTCATGGAAAATATCGATAAAAAGAACTTCTATGCATGGCTGAAAAATAAAGTATCTGTTTCAGAATGCATCAAAGACAAAATCCACTTTAAGCTACAACTTTAAATGCTGAATACCTGGCACCAAAGGTCACAATTTAAAATGTACTGTAGTAAAATCAAGTATTATATGAGATACCACTTCCAACCACAAAGTATGTTTAACTCCAGCAAGGAATTTGATGGCTATATCAGGGAGTTTACAACAATGGATCTGAAGAGGAAAGATGGTGTTGATATACTGCAAGTATATCATGGTTTCTTTTGGATTAGCTGTAGCTGAGTCATCTGGACTGAATTCCCATTTGTACTTGGAACACACTAGCTACACAGGTTTTATTTTAAAATTAAAATAATGAAGCAAATATACATCCAAATCTCTCTGCTAAACAAAAGACAGAAGTAGTAATGGAAAATCTACCTTTGACCTGAACTACAAAGCTAATATAGATGTGTTTGAAAACTTAATCCAGCATGTCTACTAACAATACTCTTAATTAAAGCCTTGATTTTATTTACCAGTTAAAAGAGACAACTCCCACTGGTTTTAATCACCATCAGATACTACACAATACAAATTTTACAGTAAACTCCTTTCCTGTCTATCCTAAACTATTACATGCATAGTTCATACATATTTGAACATTGAAATAAAAAGGTTAAATTGTAGTAATTTCAATTTTTTTAACTGAAGATCTTTTGAAAAGCATAAGCTTAGTTTTCTGCTAAATAGCAACTCTCGGTTACAAAACTATCAAGAAAAATCAAATACTTTTTTTTAAAGTTGAAACACTTACTCTGAGACTGTACTTCCAAGAATCTCCTCCTGTCTCTTCCACAGCTACTATTTCAAAGGAAATAATATTATTTCAACTGTGGTTAAAACACAGTTCAGTATTTAGGCACACAAGTACCAAAGCCTGGTAAGAAATGTCCTACTATGAAAGAAATTTCTAGACAGATTATTTGGTCACATAACAAGATTACAGAAAATAAAAGCCAGTACTGCAGGAAGCAATTTGTAAAGGTGATAAGAACACAAAACTTTTACACTAATATCTGAAGAAACTGCACGTTTCTTACTAAAGCCTTCTGGGTCCTCTTCCCACATGGTTAACTCTTCCTTTGTCAGCAGGAAGTAGTGTGTGACTAATCTCCTACATATTTCCATCAGTGTTGGATATGTGAAAAACGCCGCCTTTATCTTATGTGCTTGAAGAGTTTCAGGGCTGCTATCTGAAATAAAACAAAGGAAAACAAAAATTAGAATTAAGTGGCTTAATGATAAAAAGTAGTCTACTTTAAGCAAGTTAAACTCCCAAATCAATTTACTTTTAGAAGTGCTGTCTGACAGTACAAATAGAATGAGGGGTAGTTAGGCCTTCACAAAATATTTATACAACTTTTCAGCTACTATGCAGATGAAAAGAAAAACTCTTTAACTGCTGCTTTTGGTGTGGTGGGTTTTTTTTGTACTTAGCATTAATCAATTTTTTTAAAAAAGTAATTAAGAGTTTCATTTGCACCTATTACAAAAGTGCATTAAAAAGACTAAAAACTTAAAAATAACTTTACTTAGGAGTTAATATTGGCTAAAGAAAGCAGCAATAAAACCTAATACTGTACACTATACAATCAATAACACACTACGTCAGTCAGTCAGAAATGAAGAAAAACACTAGGGATGCAACTATGAAAGCCAAGGCCTCCACTGGATTAAATCTCACAAGAGAGGTCAAGGGCAACAGAAAGTGCTTCTTCAAATAAATTGCAGGTAAAACTAAAACCAGGGGCAACGTAGGCCCCCTGCTGAATGAGGTGGATACCCTGAAGACAGAGGATACAGAGAAAGCAGAGATACTAAATGCCCTCTTTGCCCCTGTCTGTACTTCTGCGGGGTGTTCCGATATCAAGCCCCACACCGCTGAGGCCACAGAGTAATTTGGGACAAAAGAGGAGCTTGCCCTAGTTTGATGAAGACTGAGTTAGGGATAAGCTGAGCAAACTGGATGAACATAAACCTGTGGGTCCTGATGGGATGCACCCGCACCTGCTAAGGGAGACAGCCGAAGTAACTGCTAGGCCACTCTCCATCATCTTTGCCAAGTCATGGGGATCAGGAGAGATGCCTGGGGACTGAAGGGTTGTAAATGTCACTCCAATCTTCAAAAAGGACAAGAAGGAGAACCCATGTAACTATAGACTGGTCAGCCTCACCTCCATCCCTGGAAAGGTGATGGAACACCTGAAGGCTCTGCTAAGGCAAGAAGATAATAAAAGGGTGATTGGTGGCAGCTAACATGGCTTCACCAAGGGCAAGTCCTGCCTGACCAATTCGGTGGCCTTTTACAATGGGGTCACAGCCTTGGTGGACACAGGCAGAAGAACAGACATCATCTACCTGGACCAGCACAAAGCATTTGACACTGTCCCGCATGCATTTCTGATCTCTAAAACGAATGCAATGAATGGGCCACTCATTGCATAAGGAGCTGGCTGGATGGTTGCACCCAAAGAGTTATGATTAGTGGCTCAGCATCCAAATGGAAAGGCTTGACTAGTGCTGTCCCTCAAGGATTGATTGGTACTCAGACCAGTGCTGTTTAATGTCTTCATCAGCGACATGGACAGTGGAACTGAATTGATCCTCAGTCAGTTTGCTGATGAAACCAAACTGTGTGAAGTCAACATGCTGGAGGGAGATGAGGCCATCCAGAGAGACTCCGATAGGCTCAAGAAGTGGACTCCTGCAAATTGCATGAAGATCAGCAGGGGCAAGTGCAAGGTTCTGCACCTGGATCAATACAATCCCGTGTACAAACACAGATTGGGAGGAGAAAGGATTGAGGACAGCCCTGAGGAGAAGGGCTTGGGGGTGGGGGTCGACCAGGAGTTTAACATGAGCCTTCAGTGTGAGCTTGCAGCCCAGAAAGCCAACTGTATCCTGGGCTGTATCAAAAGCAGCGCTGACAGTTGGTCAAGGGAGATGATTCTCCCCATCTACTCTGCACTTGTGAGACACTCATCTTGGAGTATTGTGTCCAGTTCTGGAGTCCCCAACGTAAGAACAGCAGAGAGCTCCTGGAACGTGGTCCAGAGGAGAGCAACTGAAAAGATCAGAGGGCTGGAGCACCTCCCCAGTGAGGACAGGCTGAACAAGTCTGGGTTGTTGAGCCTGGAGAAGGAGAGGCTCCCAGGTGACTAGCAGTTTTCCAATCTCTGAAGGGGGCGACAAGAAAGCTTGAGTAGGGATTTTTACACAGTGCATAGCAAGAGGACAAGGGGAAATGGTTACAAACTTGAAGAGGAGAGATTTAGGTTAGACATGAAGAACAAATTCTTTCCTGTAAGGGTGGTGAGACTCTGGAACAGGTTGCCCAAGGACACTGTGTCTGCCCCATCTCTGGAAGTGTTCAAGGCCAGGCTGAATGAGACTCTGGGTAACCTCATCTAGTGAAGGTTTCTCTGCCTAAGCATGGGCGTTGGAACTAGACAATCCTTAAGGTCCCTTCCAACCCTGTCCATTCTACGATCCTACGATTTGGAAGAACTTTAAATACTGGGTTCATGTAATCTTTCTGACACCTCTCAGTATAATCATAATATTTTTTTAAATTTTGAAAGACAATGCCAATTGTTATTTAATTATTGCCAAGTATCAGACTAATGTGAAAGGTTGCAGATTTTTTTAATAGTCCAATTTTACTTTTAATTATCCATACATGCTGCAATACATAAATATTCAAAATGAAACAGTCTTACAAAGCAGAACACAAACTGCTTTACATTGGACTGCATGTCAAATTCACTTTGTTTCTATATTTAGGAGTACTGGTACTAGTTAATAGCAGCAAATACAATCACTTTATCGTACTTCACTCAAAAGAAAGATGCATCGCACCAACTGATAAAAATTAACTTATTTCCATACCTCAATACTTAATAAAATTAACACAACGAAAACTAGAACAAACAAACATATTCACACTCTGAATTTCAAATTTCTTTAGCAAGTTAGTGTCTATATATTAATAATTCAATCATAAAAATAAGAGCTTGAAACAGAAGTATACATTACTCTTAAAACACCAAGTGCTTCAAAATAATGTCTAAGAGGAGTTTTACTATTCGGAACAACTAGAAGAATGTTTCATGATATAACATGATTTCAGGAAATAGCAGTACCTTCAACATTTTTGGATGGCTTGTATGCATAATTTTTCACAATCATCTTAATGAGATTCATACACTGTACAATAAACCGTTCAAATACAATTCCTTCACCGGCCTCTGTGAAAACATAGCTTACAGCAAACTCCAGTGACCTCTGAATCAAAGGCATGAATGAAAAAGGATGTTGATCCAGGAAGTCCAAAAGCTAAAAAAAAAAAAAAAAAAAATCAAGGAAGTAGAAGAGAAATCAAATACATTTTCATGCAAATCCTATTAGATGCTTTCATTACTTCTCAAAAACAAGTGCTGATTTATATAGAACTATAGAAAACTGAACAAAGCCAGGAAATTAGGAAAAGATCAGTACCAAGGGCTAATGACGAGTTATTTTGCCCTGAATTCTTGACTAATGTTCCAAGTTACTTTCTTCAATTTTAAGGAGGTTCCTAGCCATACAGCAATACGTAAGACTTAACAGTCACACTTCAAATGCTGAACATTTTAGCAGATAATTCATCATTATTAGAATTATTCTAAGAGGCACGAAGGAAATAACTTTAGCCTTTCCCCCCTCCCCCCCACCACCACAGAAAAAGTACTTTCTTCCTCATCTTAGCTTTTCCAACTGGCAGGCTAGAATGCACTGGTCAATTCCTTTAATATCCTCTTCTACTAAAAAAAAAATACCAAAGCCTAAATTCTTGCATCTGAATTTTTACAGGTGGTAAAGAAACTATTAAAGAAGTGTATTTTCTTTTCAGGTCTACAAAAATAGATGCATATGCCACACATACTTTGCTTGTTAGTTCAAAGTAAGCACCACTATGACAAATACTAAAAATGTGGAGTCAGAGCACATTAGTTCAATTTTGGCGAACCCACAGGTGCCTCTCAATTCTGGTAATTATTTAAATAAGACCTGTGGACTCAAAAGAGATTCCACCAACAATGGGAATTCACAGAATCACAGAATCATCATGGCTGGAAAGGACCTCCAGGGTCATCCAGTCCAACCGTTATCCTATTATCTAACTGCTACACCATATCCCTAAGTGCCGCCTCCACTTGCTCCTTAAACACCTCCAGGGATGGTGACACCACCACCTCCCTGGGCAATCTATTCCAGTGCCTAACCACCCTCTCAGTAAAGAACTTCCTTTTAACATCCAATCTAAACCTCCCCTGATGCAACTTGAGGCCATTTCCCCTCATCCTATCATCACTAATTTGAGAGAAGAGACCAACACCAGCCTTGCTACAGCCTCCTTTTAGGTAGTTGTAGAGGGCAGGTTTTACATCTTTTTATAAAGAGAGTAACTGCAAATGCTGAAGTTACTTTCCAATAGCATAAGCAATTACTGTTTGCAGGAAATTAACTGACACCACCAACTGCATTATATCAAAAGTCAGAGAGTAAGACTTTTGTTAATTTTCATTCAATATACACTAGATGGAAAATTACTCAATAGAATTAACAGGACCTTAGAAATAACAAACAACTTTGAAAAGATGGGATGAAAATTCTCTTCTTTACTCACCAACACTGACTCAAACGTTTCAGCACATACTGAAAGCCAAAATGTAGATCCCTTGATTGAGAGCTCGCAAAAGTCTGCCCATCTCTGTCTTACATATGGACTAGCAGCTTGTCCCAAACCAACTACCCTCAATGCTGTTGCAGGCTAGTCTCAAAAGAATAACCCCTCTGATCTGGAGGCTGGATAATTCATTAAAAATATATGCCATACTGCTTCAGGACAGGCTGTGAGGTGCTCAGGGTGTGGAGAGACAACCACAACAGCTAAATAGGCATGGGGAGAATTAGCTCAAGAGTGGATTAATTATGGATGAATGAAGGGCTTAATGGTGGAAGTGAGCAAAACCAAACCTGCAGGTGTGGATATGGAAAAGCCGGGAAAGCTAGATCAGTTATTTTCTAAGGGCCAGATGGCTTTTCAGGCTGAGCAAAAGTTGTGGGCTGAAGGTAATGAAAAGGAAATTCTCTGGGAGTACAAAATGGACAGACGCGTGACAATCAATACGCCGTTTATTAAGCGTCAACTTAACCCTTTTATATACAGCCGGGCGGTCCATGCAATACAAGTGCATTGCTGATTGGTACAACACATCTGTCCACCTGTCTTAAAAGCCACTGCTGTTGGTTAAGTACCTTTTGTCCACGCACTGTTCATATAATAGCTCGTTTTCATTCCACAACCTGTTGTTTTCTTTCTATGTGCCAGCTTTCTCACAGACCTCATCGTTGACCTTGAGAAACTTTCCAAGCAGGCTTCAAAGCCCTTAGCTCAGACTCTGACTAAGTTCACAGAGCTGGGATTGCTCATTCTCTACAAAATATATCCCTACAGGAAATTCCTCAAGTTCTGCTGCAAGGGGTTCCAATTGTTGCCTTGGAGAAACTATAGCCTGGAAAAGGACGGCCCCTGCCATCCTGGGCAATGCCTGCCTTGTCAGGTCATGAACTCCTGACAACGATGCTCCTCTGAAAGGCTGAGAGATCCATCAGATCCTTAGTAAGCAGCTAACAGCATGCAAACACTGTGCAGCTTTATTAAGGACATTTTAAAAGACTCTTACAGGGAGCAGGGAAGGCAATCACCTCTGTGGTAGCTAAGTCAAAAGGGAAAACGATAATTACTCCCACTCATTTCTCCTTTTACTCTCCTGCCCAGATGGTGCTGATTATTGATTACCAGTGTTTAAATGCAAATACTGGACTTTTGACAGCTGAGGTACTCGATATACCTGAAGTAATTACAGCAATATAAGATCCAATCACAGACAGCCCAGACACAGAACCTATCCCTTCTTGTATCAAACACACATTACCATTTGAACCCCATCTGAAAAATGTATGGTTCACTGATTTATACTCCCAGAGGGGAGGGAAGGTGTGGAAATACCAAGCAGTCACTCTGCACATGGATTCAGGACATTAGAACTAGGGAGTGAAGAAGTACACATGTAGAAGAGTTAATGGAACACGATCGTTAAAGAAGCTGAGACTGAAGAACCAGTACACATTTATACTAAAACCTATGCTGTATTTCAATGGGATGCAGAGTGTACCTTTTGGGAAGAAAAACCGTGTGAGGTAAATTTGGTACTAGTGTAGCAACAAGAAAAATAGTAAGAAATCTTGAATATTGCTAAATAAAAAAATCCTTCTTGACAAGACAGATTGCCACACACCAAGATAATAATGCCTCTACCCGTATATTGAACAAGGTAGATGTTTTGACCCATTCAGCTTCTGACAGGGAGGGACAAAATTGGGAACACTTATTGGAATGTCTGCCTGTAACACAGTTACAAGCTAAGAAGCCATCAGTTGGGGGTGGCCTGTAACTCAAGAATTATGCAATACCATTACTTCAACATGTGTTCAGTGTAAAAACCTTCAAAGTCCCACAAGAATCCTCGTTTACACCTAAAGGATCGTGAAGGACTGTGGAGCACCAGGCAAAACCACTGCATCAGCCCTTTCCCCCTCTCAGACAGAAAACAACGTGTATTAGTAGTGGTGAAGACAACTTTGAGATTAAGACAAGCAAAGGCAGTAACATGGGCTATGGGAGATAACACAGTAACATTATATCAATCCCAGCAACCTGTTCTTTGTGTTCATTTTTTGGTTTTGTGTCTATATATGAGTATTACAAGTTGTAAACAGCTCCTCGTGGGATTTATATTCTCAATTACTAAGTGCATCACTATTAGTATAACCTACCTAATTTAGTTAGGAATAGTTTTAGTATTGCACCAGATAGAGATTGACTGAAAGCTTATTTCTTCTTCATTGCTATCAGAATAATGGGATCATGGAAATTGCCTGCTACAGTCTGAAAGTTGATACAAGGATTTGACAAACCAGGGAAATCATGTTGTTTTCCATGGTTCTGTATTACCAGGATTCATTAGCCAAACAAAGCGGAAAATCACGTAGGGATAAGATCATTAAGTGTCCTTTTCTGGATCAGATGGAAAGCTAACCATGGAAAAAAGACAGGATATGGAATAAACACCTAGAGGCTTTGTATCAACTTCCAAGCAAATTTACTTTGTTAACAGTCCTTAACTGATACTATTAGTATGAAACTAAAGGATGCCACTCCTATTCCCACCCTGCAAAACAGAATGTAGATGCATGTCTACACACTTCATAGGTATCTTACTGTTAAAAGAACACAGGGTATATGGATTGTTAACTTTAACTACAGGGAAATGCTGTGTTACTCTATTACACCTCCACCATTACAAAGAAGCACATGTAAAGTCATCTGAGCACTACAACCAGCTGTTCAGCTTGATAGATCCTACACAACTCCAGTAGTGAAGTCTCTCAGTCTCACAAGGTGGGGAAAATAACACACTGGTTCTATAATTTTGTGTGGATTCTTATTTCTAATGATAGACGCTGTAGCTGTAAAATGTATATGCTTCTGTACTGTTTTCCCTCCTTCCCCTTTTCCTTGTCCTTCCTCTTTCTCTCTGCTACGCAACAATAACCACTTGGGAAGAAGAAAATACAGCATGGACTATGTCTGAACCACAGAGTTGCAATTAGCAACAGGGGAGATGACTCAAACAATTGAAAGCCTGTGAAGATAACCTTTGAGCAGGCTAATGTGGAAGGCCCTCAAGCCGGCAAAGAGATATGTGCTCTGCAGCACGAACAGAACAAGCAGGCAGTAAGACACCACCATCTTATCTGCAAAAGTATACTTGTGCAGTGAAAATGTGATGGGCTACACCCCACCCCCAGCCTGTGACCATGCTGAGAAACTGACAAAAGGAATGCCAGAGACATCAAAAAATCTGTGAGACTGAGAAAACAAAGCAGGACAGATGGCTACTCACTCCACCCCTTATCCATGGAGCCCACTATGCCAAGAAACTTACTAAGAAGACAATCAGAGAAACCAGAGATCAGTGGAGTCAAGCAGTGAGAATGAGTCCAAGCATGCCAGACACCACTGAAGTCTGGAGTGGTGACCTAATCAGTTACCTAATTTCTCTCTTCTACCTTTTCTCTTCCCTGCTTTGTGAGGACAGCATCTGGTAACTTTAGTAAAGCTGATTTTATGCAGACCTATTGTGCTAAGTCTCCTCAATTTGACCCAAGTGAATCCATGAACCTGAGTCACTTCCTTCCCCTTTTCTGACCACTCATGACATTACATAGCAACTCAAGATTTTTTTTGAACAAAATTTTAGTTAAAGAATTTATTTATGAATTGCAATTAATTTTATTTGAGCTAGGTAAACTTGCTCTTCACTCCTGCAATGTATGTTAGCATAACTAAACACACATCCTTTTCTTGAGAAAAATTTCCAAAATCTGTTTGCAAACAGAGAAGCTTTAAGTTGCAGTACCTTCTATTTCTTTAATCTGAAGCCCTATAGCTTTAAGCCACACACATATCTGAATGTGGACTGCTCCTCCGAACAGTAAACTATGCAGTAACTGAATGGAGAATTTACTTACCACTTTAGTGAACAGAATTATAGTCTTTTCTAGACGATCTCTGCATATATTTTCTGCTCTTATACTTCTACCTGGTAAATCAGATATTTAACAACTATCATTTTTTTTGGACTTTTTCTGGATAGCTAAGTTTAAACAAGTTAATACTGGAGAACAACTTGGCCTCTGTAGTTCAGGTATAACAGCAGCCATAAAAATATTTCTATGGCAGAATACTCTTAAACTAAAATTAAAAGTAATCACAGAATCACAGAATTACCAAGGTTGGAAGAGACCTCATAGATCATCAAGTCCAACCCATATTATTTATACTTGGGGGGAAATAATGTGTAACAATTTCTCCCTGCTGCAGTAAAATTCACTGTAACTGATCAGAATAAAACAGCTGGGACATCAGACAATTCAGTGATAAAAGACAGTGCAAAATAATGCAATTAAATGCTAACACAGATAAAAAGTAAAAGATCATTAAAAATATGAAAAGGCCTCTTAATTAAAACTATGGTTTATCCTTACTCCATAGCATGTGCTTTTCCAGAAATATTGCCTTAAAAAATAAATTAACACTGAAAACATTCTGAATGCACAAGAAACAAGTAAAAGCAAAATGAAGGCACACAGACAAAAACCACAATACAGTAAATGTAAACACTGATCTTGTAAGGTAGCTGTTCCTGCTCTTATAAAACTGCCTATTGATGTGAAAAGTAGAAATTAGGAGGTTCGGCTTAGTTCTTGTGATATTCAAGTCCAGGTGTCCTAATGTTATACAGGACTACCATAGCTACTAAGCCTGACAATGGCACGGGCTTCAATTTAGTCTGTTATAGAGAGGCAATTACCTGCCAAAAACTAAGGCAAGGCCAAAAAGAGCATGACTGTAGTACAGTAGAATTGGCAAACAGCTGCATGCAAAGAAGCCTGCCTTTTCCAAGAGCAAAAAAGATACGTTTTTCTGGCACTGAACACAGTGACAGTTTCCATTTTTTCTAGAAAAACAGTGAGAGCCCACATCAGACCCTCTCAGCTGAGTATAGTCTCTTGAACAAAGTACTTTCATTTTTATAAATAGACCAATTTCCTTCTGCTCCCTTTGACATCTACTCTCAGAAAAAGTGCTGTTGAATCCTAAAAAGATGACCTGACAGCTTCAAATGAATGCAAGACTTGCTGCAACACTGACAAAAATCTCCTTTTTTGCTAGCTTCAAGTAAATTCCCTGCAGAAGCACTAACACCTGCCAGCTGTGATTATGTTTTTGCTAGCTGGGTTAAAGTGGTGGTTGCCTGTCCCAGACTACTACTCTTCCATTAAAGTACAGTAAGCTGAATGCAGTCTTTTATCTCCCATCTGACATGTATCAAAATATATGTCAAAATAGAGGGAGCAAATTAAAAAAAAAAAAAAAAATCAAAACTCTCCCAAAGAAGAAAACACATGATGACCTGGGTTTGAGTAGAATCTGCAAATTTTAATACAGATACTTTCAATTCACGGCTTAAGACTTTATGGGAGTTTTTTCCAGTAGCTTTATGCACATCAATTTTACTGGGATTTTAGTCTGTAGCAGTAAGACAACATTTTCACTGCTCTTTTTTGACAGTTTCAGCAGCATTTAAAGCAGTATCTTTGCACTTATGAAAAAATACCTAATGATTGTTGATGAAGCGCTAAACTGCATTACTTTTTCATCCAGCCTCTAATATTTAACAATCAACACAAGCAAAAACATTGAGATACTTACTACACTCCAGAAACTGTTTCAGCCGTTCAAACATCACATGTAGAAAACCCTGTAAAATAGATGTAAGTTTGTGTCTTCTAAAATAAACTTATTTTCAATTGTATTATGAGACTGAATCAAACTTAAGTCAATTCAGACATGTTATGAGCTAAGACATTGCCCTATCATTTTATAAGTGAACGGATTTTTTTTAACTTGGACGATGTGCTCAATAAACAAGTACTTCGCTAGCTTGCACACTGCATAGGTGGTCCAAACAGACCTTATTAGTACCACACAAACAGTATAGCACCTCTTAGAAGGAGGTATATGTAAACATAGACATATGCTTTACCATTTCCTTATCCAACTCCTTCAACAAAGTAGCCAGGTTTGGGGACTGGGAAATGCTTACACAACTCAGAGGAAGATCAAGAAACATTCTCTAACTAACAATTATATCACTTTCTATTATCATTAAACACCTGAAGTTTCAGGTTTTTCAATCTGGAACTAGAAATAGATACATATCACTTACCATTACCTCTGCATTCCTGTGGGGTTCTACAAATCCATGGACTGTCAGTTTACGAAGCACTAGGGGAAAAAACAGTTACTTATGTAGATATTTCTCAACTCTTTCTCCAAATGATTTCAGTGTGATCATAATTACAGTTGTTGTGCCTTTCTTTCAATTCTCCACATTAAAAATCACATTTAACTTTACACCTTTGGACACCTCAACCATCCCAAACCTGAATTTAACCTTGTTGAAATTACTCTAAAATTCAGTGCATCAGTTGTCAAATAAGAGAACTCCAAAAATCAAGAATATTTCTGCAAAAGCTGTAGCCTACAAAAAGTTCTGCAGCAGTCAAAAAAAAAAAGGGGCCAAGCACATTCAACTAGGTACATAAGCAATCTTACAAATTTTCTCAGTTTTATCACTGCCAATAACGCAGAGAAGCTGCATGCTGCACCTTCTGAAACAGTATCAGCTACACAGAAAGCTGTGCATACAAACATCTCAAAGTACAGTATTGACATGTATTAATTCCACTGACAAATAAGCGAGCGTCACATTACAACCTAAACTGACTGCTAATTGACTTAGTAGGCAAGTTTAATACAACTTAGGTGAGCTGCTAGTCTGACAGACAAGAATGCAGACAGACGCAAGCCTAAACAAGACACATCTTGGTATGCTCTCCACTTTCCGACTTCCTAGATTTGACTTCTTACAACACACATATTGGAATACTACATACTAAGAAACCTCAGTACCTTTTCCCTTTCTGTGTGAACAATCCTCCTTCTGCCTTGGTAAATGTATAAGTAAAATAAACTAAGATTACTGGTTTTTTCCAATGGGTATGACTCTGCTAAAACCACTAGTTCTTTAAATAAGAAGTCTTATTCATTCTCCATGAAAAAACTTACTGGATTCTGTACATTTAATATCATTCTACATTATTACCTTTCAACGACAACAAGGTCCTTTCCAGTGAATTTATGGCTGCAGCTTCATCCCCTGCACAAACTTGTTGTAGGAATGTATCAGTATGATGATTCCACAAGGAACACGCAAAACTATAAATACCTGAAGTAAGCTACAAAAGCAAGAAAGTGCAAGAATATATTTGATTTCCAGAATTTAGCTACAGAATAATAAATTACAACATTTTCAAAGCTGGTTTAGACTGATACATTATTTAATTCCTCTTCCTGCATATTCCTTCACACAGAGTTGTACCAACGCAAAGATGCTTTCCAGAAAAATGCCGAGTCTTCACCTTATAATAGACTTATTTGGTTCTCTTACTGTTTGGTCTGTAGCTCTACCACTTTCAAATGTTTAGGCCTTCTTTCTTACCCAACCTTCATTAAATACAGCCACAGATCTGTATGAGGCCCCAAAATACTTCAGTTCTCCTTACCACCACCTCTCTCACAAGTCTGTCTGTGTCTTACAGCATAGTTAATATCTGAAAACAGCTTTCATCTAGGACACTGCGTTGTGCTTTAAAAGCTGAGCAGAATCTGTAAGCTTAATTTGTTTGTTTTCGGCAGAAAATGTTAAAGTCTGGGTTTTAAAAGAAAAGTTTCTGCCACCTCACTTCCCCTTTCTTTGGTGACTTCCACCTTCTTTTCTCCATCTTGGTGTCTGTTCAGAGTATGTTGCTGCCACTGAGAGAAAATGTTACTGCTTCTGAAGAAATTTATGTGTTGGTCAAACTGTCAGGGTCTACTAATTTATCTATGTTCAACTGGAGAGATTGTGAGAACTCTGAACTTTGAAGATTTATGAGGACTGAGACTGAAGTCAAATGACCGTCATGATTACAGCGAGAGAGAAGCAGGAACTGTCTACAATGAAGATATTCTGGACAATTTTGTCTCAATTCAGTGTAGAAGCAGTGTGACAAAACTCAGTATGTCTGTGTCTAAGTCTTGTGTGGGGTCTTTCTCTGACGTGTGTGGTGGGAAAAATGAATTAAAACGTCTTGGTGCCTTTCTTCCACAAGTTGAGTAAGTTGTTTCATTGACTGCAGATTCATAAGTGGTTTTGTTAAACACTCTCTTTGTATCTAACACTTTAGCTAAAAGTTTTTAGTTAAAATGAGGTCGGGGTCTCTGACCCACAACATTAATAGTGTCCCCCAAGGTGGGAGACATGGTGATGTCCCATGGTGGGAGACAAGGACACACTATATGCTATTATCAGTCATAGACTTATTTCTAACAAAAGATTATTGAAACAGCACATGCACTGGAATTGACTTCACTTCAGCAATAACTAGAAATCCTGACTTTTTGCCTCAAATATTTAAAATGCAGAATGGTAAGTTTCTAATCAGCTAGCACTGAACATATCTCAAATTTACTTCACAGTGCAGTTTCTAAACTACTCTTATCTGATGGAGATACCTAAAGTACAAGCAGAAGATAATTTCTCATTCAGTTATGATAATACTTGGCAGTTTCACAGTTGAGAAGGAAAATGCACTTAGTCTGCTGCAAATTACACCAATGGAATTAGAATCACATATCACATGTGTATTTTGGTCCCTTGACTAAGTAAAGAGCTAAAAATCTCCATAATTGTTGTTGTATTTGTGGAACTGCAAAAACACACAACTAACCAAAGTAGTAAGCAGTGATAACTGATCCTATCATTTCTCCAGTATGTGTTATATGACTATATGGCATTAAAAAATGTAATCCTGTTATGAATTTGGTGAAAACATGTTTGCTCATGGTATCCTTGCATCAAACTCTCTTCCAGTACATAAGGAGTTAACTTGTCTTAGCTGTGGGAATGTTTACTTTTCCCTCCAGCACAGAGCACCCAAGACAATCAGTCTGGATGCACTGAAAACTTTCAATCACATCAAATCAGATGATTTGGATACTGAACATATCCACAAGGTAACACAGTCAAGATTGCTTGAAGACCAAACTTACTAAAATGAATTTTCTTATTAAAATTGAATTTCAATTTTGTTTGACAAGAACTACTGTACAAATTTTTAAAAAAATCTTTTCATAAAAATCATTGAGGCTAGAAAAGAAGTTCAAGATCATCAAGTCCAACCATTAATCTAAGTCTACCAATACTGCCACTAAATGACGTCCACATCTACACAACTTTTAAACACATCCAGGAATGGTGATTCAACCACCTTCCTGCACACCTTATTCCAATGCCTGATGACCCTGTCAATGAAGTTTTTTCCTAATGTCTAACCTAAAATTCACCTTGCACAACTTGAGGCCATTTCCTCCCATCCTACCACTTGCTATCTGGGAGAAGAGACCAACACTCAACTCTCTACAACCCCCTTTCAGGTAGTTGTTAAACAGTGATAAAGTCTCCCTTCAGGTTCCTTTTCTTCTAACTAAATACTCCTCTCTCCTTCAGCTAGTAGTTTTATTTTGCATGCCTCAAGTTGTCTCACTCTATGAATAAAAGAATATTCAAAGAAAATATACTGGAAAAGCATGTATATGAAAAAGGCTATACAAATTTAATGGGTTTCTTGGAAACACCAAAATGGCTAAAGGTAACTGAGCTCTTTTTGTACCTAGTAAAGTGATGGAAGGAGATACAGCAAAGACACTGCTGGAGATAACTTTAACAACATATACTGTACTTTACAGCTGATCAATTCCTTTCTGCTCCTCTAATGAATGGTGTGGATTTGGCTATTTTTTGAAGTTGAGGTTTTGGCAACAGGTTTTGATTTTTTCTTGCTATATCCTTATGTATCGACTGTATTTTCAGAAGTATAAGTAGGCAGTACAAGCAATATATTGATTTTGGAGCGCTCTAGAAGTCATTATTGCCAGCCTTTTATTGCTTTGGTATACCAAAATTCATATTGTTCAATTATCCAGAGGATGTATAATGGCCTAATAAATTTCAATAGGAACAGTTATTTCCTATACGGAGATTATATTCATCCACACCTATAGTCAGCAGAGAGAAAAAACTGTTCCTTTACACACAGCCCACACCAACTGATCAATGTTTCAGTCCTGTCCTATTGCAAGAGTGAGCCTACAGTTCCTCAGACTCCAATGATTATGTTTTCTACATAAACAGATACACCTTCATAAATAGCCTTTGTTATCCGCACTCTAGTACTTAAAATGGAAGAATAAAACATAATTTTGAAAATTCACATGAAACATGTTTGGAAAAAGTGTTTAATCCACTAGATTCAGTTAACTGTACTACTCCATTGTATAATTCTGAATGCACCTGAAGATGCAACAGCCTACAGCCAAATACGACTGTGAGCTAATCAAGACTCTTACAAAGGAGAATGTAAGCTGTAGAAGACAAAATTTGGCATTGCCTTTTACTTAACCTAGAGAGAGAACTGCATGTGGAAAAACCCCTAACACTCTCACTGATGACAAAAGCCCAAAATACTCTAGTATGGAGGATGAAAACCTCGTATTTTTAAAGACTATACTAAATTATAAATGCAGAGTACACTTCCAAAACCACTTCAAATTCATACAACATCTGCGGTACAGTACAACAACGTAAGGCTAACATGCAGATACTGCTCTGAAGTTCTGCTTCTTAACACAAGTTTTTATAGAACACTCCATCTGTATGCAAAATTAATAAAGATATCAAACCCTTCACCTAGAAACTGACTTCCGGTTACTTCATGTTGTATATATACCCAAAGTAAGAGCTTTAAAAGGCAGATATTAAAGCAAACACACTTGCCATTAACACAGTGCCAATTAACCACAGGAACTGTTAAGCATGTTCGTACGCATGCTCCACAATATTGTATCACATTACTTACATCATAGAAAAGCTTCCTATCTGCAGCAAGCCGTTTGGATGCCAGGGTCTTTGTAACATGGTAAAAGGTAAGCAGTGCTCTGTGCTGTCGGAGATCATCCTGGACCTTCACAGATTCTAGAAGGGTGGGTATAAGTTCTGGCCACTGCCTTGGGCAGTCCACCCTGGCAACTTTAGCTATCAGTACAGAGATCTGAGTTGCTATCTGCAAAAAAGCAAAAGAAACAGATCCACAAAGCCAAAGAATATTTAGGAAATGTACAACGCAGAAATTAACAGAATTAAAAATCAGCAACTATTGCTAGATTTGCGGGTTTTACTCAAGCTATGTTTAGCTGGATGAATGTAAATACATATAAAGTAAAAAAAATAATCTTTACTTATGTAAATAGTTACTAGGTTAGCTACCTTGTTTAAACTTACATAAAGACCACTAAATTGATCTGTTCTAGAAAAAAACAGAAGCGAAGAAAGAGATATTTTTTGGGAATACGTAGTGATATTTTCTGATGCTCTCTACAAACACAATCCGATGAACACATTTTACCATTACTTCTGCTATTTTACAGCCTTGATCAAGAGAAACCTATTGACGAAGCATTCCTACTCCAACTACAGGAGGCATCACACCCGCAGGCTCTTGTCCTACTAGGGGACTTCAGCCACCCTAGCACTTGATGGAAAAGTAACAGCACGCAGAAGGAAATAAAGGAGGCTCCTGGAGCACCACGATGACAAATACCTAAGACAAGAAATAGACACTTCTACCAAAGGGGGATGCGTTACTTGATCTGTTGGTCACCAATGCAAGTGAGCTCATATGGATGTCAAGATTGGGGGCAGCCTGAAGTGCAGTGACCATGAGCTGTGGGAATCTGTAGTACTAAGGGTCACAAAGAGCATAGTCCAGGACCCTCAATTTCAGAAAAGCAAACTTCTAGCTCTTTAGGGAGTTAATCAGTTGGACCCCCTGGGAAATGATCTTCAGGGATATGGGAGCAGAACAGAGCTGACGGATCTTTAAGGACCCTTTGCACAGAATGCAAATGATCTCCATCCCCAGGTGTAAGAAATGAGGTAAGGAAGGGAAGAGACCAGCATGTCTTTTTCCCCAGTCTTCAATGGGCAACCTCTCTTCCAAGTAAGAAAGTCACAAGGTGGAGGACAGGTTGGTGAGGACCCTTCCACTGTATGTGAAAATCAGGTTCATGACCTCCTTAGGAAGCTGAAAGGATATAAGTCTATGGGACGTGACGAGATGCATCCCATAATCTAAGAGAATTGGCTGATGTAGAGGTCAAGCCACTCTCCATAATACATCAAAAGTCCTGGCAGTCAGATAAAGCCCCTGGTGATTGGAAGAAGGAACACATGATACCATTTTTTAAAGGGGTACAAAGGAGGACCTGCCAGCCTCACCTCTGTGCCTTGGAAAACCACAAAGCAGATTGTCCTAGAAGGTCTAATAAGGCACATGGAGGACAGGGAGGTGACCAAAGACAAGTCAACATGGCTTCCCTATGGGGAATCTAGCGTCTTTCTATGACAGAGCAACTACATCAGTAGCAAAGAACAACCTATGGATGTCATCTTTCTGGACGTCTGAAAGGCCCTTGATAATGTGTCCCACAACATCCTCCTTGCCTGGTTGGAGAATTATGTACCTGATGGGTAGATTGTTCAATGGACAAGGAATTGGTTGGATGGCTGAATACAGACGGCTTGAAGTCAACGCCTCAAAGTCCAGATGGAAAACAGTGACAAGTGGTGTCCCTTAGGGGGTCTGCACTGGGACCATTTTTATTTAATATCTTCATTGTTGATATTGCCAGTGGCATTGAGTGCACCCTCAACAAGTCTGCTGACATCAAGCTGGATGGTTCAGTCAATATGCCAGATGGACCTGACAGGCTGGAGAGGTGGGCCTCATGATGTTCAACAAGGTCAAGTACAGGGTCCTGCACCTGGGTTGGAACAATCCTCACTATAAATACAAGCAGGAGGAGGACATGTAAGAGAGGAACCCTGAGGAAAAGGACTTGGGGGTGGGGGTGGATAAGAAGCTGGACATGAGCAGGCAGCGTGTGCTTGCAGCCCAGAAGGCCAACTGCATCACAGGCTGCATCAAAAGAAATGTGGCCAGCAGACAGAGGGGTGATTCTACCCCTTATTGTGGTTTGAAAATTAGTAGAATTTTCAGAATTACAGGTTTGTGCTTTTATGAAGGAAAGAAAACACCCTGTTG
>JAOXOE010000001.1:48060376-48072017 GCA_028565055.1 Phoeniculus purpureus
CATGTATACTCAACCCAGTATGTGCAATTGGGCTCGGTTACGGTGACATGTATTTCAGGTTAACTCCTGAACGAAAGCTGGCACATACAAATTGGTGATTGCAGACTGAAGGGCTTCTGAGGACTATCAAAATCAGCCCCACCATTCACCACAAGCAGCATCATGTCTCAGATATCTTCCTATTTCACAGGGCAATGCAGTTAGAATGAAATGCTTGGGATGCTGGTCAAACACACTGGTAGAAATGAGAAGTTCCAGTTTCTCCTGTTCCTACACCACCAGTGGATACATCCTGTCGCCATAATGATGTTTGTCTCCTGAAGTCTGCAGGACTCATCACTGACTCCCCCATGTTAAAAGAGAATGGGAAAATGCCTCTTTTAAGCTTTCTTCCAGTACACACTGCTTTTGACAGAACATTAGGGATTGGAAGGGACCTTGAAAGATCATCCAGTACAATCCCCTCACCACAGCACCATCACCTAGATCAAGTCACACAGGAACATGTCCAGGTGGGTTTTAAATGTCTCCAGAGAAGGAGACTCGAGCTCCCTATTCAGCAACGCAAGACACCCACTGCTTCTGCAGCTGAACAGGATATTCATGTATTTAAGTAATTTTAAATGACAGAATCACAGAACTTTAGGGAATGGAAGGGACCTCAAAACATCATCTAGTTCAATCCCCCTGCCAGATAGGTATTCTCTGACAGTATTCTAGGCAGCTAAGGCAACCAGAAACATGAGCAGGATTTATCATTTCTCAACAGCAAATGGAAGAGATAATTGACTTCTAAGTAAGCCAGACCCTTCTTCCTTGAAGGATCAGTGCCTTCCTTTCTCAGCAAGATGACTGTGCACATGTGCTTTCTTTCTCTCCTTCCCTCTTCCCCCATCCCAACTTCCCTGTGTTCCACCAACCAGAAAATATCCTGCTGTGGTGGGGGGAGATTGGACTAGATGATCTTTTGAGGTCCCTTCCAATCCCTAATGTTCTGTGATAGGATGAAGGCAAAAGACAGGGAGAAAAAGGGGGGTACGATGAAAAATACCCTCTGGATCCCATGCTGTAATCAAATAACCTCCAGGTTCTGCTGCAGGCTAGCCGGTTGTTTTTCTCTGGCCACTGGGTATTCCACCCTGCAGAAAAGGGTCGTCATTGTGCTCTGCACAGGTGCATAGAGAGGCTCCTAAAGAGAACTCCCAATGAACACAAGGCATAAACAAACTCAAGTGTGGTCTTCTCTTCAAGAAAATAATTCAGCCAATGTGAAACTCCCTCCTTGTAATAAATTAGCTCCTAGGAGTATTCAAAAGCTAACCTCTGAACCCTTCCCGTATTATTCTCATGACCACCAGCAGGAGAGGAGGTCAAGTTGGTCAGTTCTTCTCACCAGTCACCGATGCCTCTTTAGCAAAGGACGGGGTGGGGGAGGAGGGAGAAGAGAAAGAGAGGGAGGGCGGGGAGAGAAATCAAATTTGCTTCTCCATTGAAAGACAGGCTCGGTAAGTAAAGCCAAGGAGGCCCAAGCCTCCCCCGGCAGGCGTCCAACTTTACAACACATTTGTAAGTGTGCTGCTGTCTAAATATACTCCGCGCAGAGAAATTCCACACCATGGCTACGGCGAACAGCCCTGTGCTCCGCAGACAGCTGCTGCAGGATTTTTCAGGCATTCAGCCCGCAAACTAAAATCATGGAAATCTAACAGAACAGCCGCAATGGGGCAGCTCGTTTTGGCCGCTTCGCGAGGGCCTGTCTCCTGATGGAAAGCATATGAGGAACGTTAGGGCGCTAAAAATAGGCTAATTTGTTAAGTGGCACATTCCCCCCCGCCCGCGGCTGGCACATGTTAAGTTCATTCATACTCCTGAGACGTTCCTGGCCAAGCTGTTCTGATGTTTTTCACTAAGAAGTCAGTAGTTTTTAGAGCAGCAACAACACGATATGATGGAGTAACAGATAATCTTTGTTAATACAGCAACACGTGAATTTCCTTCCCACGTCCCACACAGTTCCATCGGAAACCCTTCTTTTGATAGTCTGATAGCTATGGAACTCCTCCTAAAGGGAGCTCTCTGGAAAGCATCCTGGCTCTCTGTAGCTGGCCAGAGCTTGATTTATCTTGCCAACACATACATGGGGCTGGACTGTGAAAAGAAGCCACTTTTATTGTTACTTGGAGGACAAAACAGATTCTGTAGTTTCAGTACCTCCCATCACCTCGATAGTTCATCACCTCTGCACTACTGAGAGGAAAGACCAGGACTTGCAGCAGAGGAATGCATTGAGTATTTGCCTCGTCAGAACATGATCTTTCGAGGTTCCTTCCAAACACTAATGTTCTGTGATTAACACTGATCTGAAAGCTCATTTCATTTCCTGTCAGAGATGATGAACTCTTCTCTCTGCACTCAGCAGGATTTAATACATCTACCTGGGAAATCCTCATCACTATATCACAGATTCACAGAACATTAAGGATGGAAGGGACCTCAAAAGATCATCTAGTCTAGTATCTTCTGCTTTGGAGCCTCAGAGAAGCCCTGTCCCTTGTATGAGTGAGGCAGAATCTGGTGAACTGGAAAACAACCATGGTGTGGACTAGAAAGAAGACAACTATGCTCTACTCTGTTACACAGATCATTAGGGGTTGGAAGGGACCTCCAGAGGTCATAGAGTCCAACCGCCATGCTCAAACAGGACCATAGAACCTACAGCAGGTCACACAGGAACACAGGCAGATGGGTCTGGAAAGAGGAGACTCCACAACTTCTCTGCTCAGCCTGTTCCAGTCCTCTGTGACCCTTACAGTAAAGTAGTTCTTCCTCATGCTGAGGTGGAACATCCTGTGCTCCATCCGACACCCATTGCTCCTTCTCCTATCCCAGGGTGCAAGTTAAAAGAGATTGTCTCTTCTTGACATTCAGCCCTCATGGATTTATAGACACCGACTAAGTCCCCTTGTAACCTTCTCTCCAAGCTGAAAAGCCCCAGGTCTCTCAGTATCTCCTCATAAGGCAGGTGCTCCAGTCCCCTAATCACCCTCATAGCCCCCCACTGAACTCCCTACCACACTCCTCTATATAAAGTTATGCAGTAATTAACTGCAAACATCTCTGTTACAATTAAGTATAAAGAGTGGTTTATTCTCTGAACTTCACAGGACTTTAATGCAGGGGGAGGGGGTTCTGCCATAGAGCTGTTCTTTTCAGAAGTGTTGTAGGCAACTTGTTTTAAAAGGGCTCCAGGGGGCTTTTCCCTACTGTGTTAAGCTGTTCTGATAGTCTCTTACAAGCACAGTCATAAGGTTGCTCTCCCAGGTGCCTTGTCTTTCTAACCAGCTCTGAGGTTCAGGGTCGTAATTCAATGATAATTATTAATTGTACAACCCACAGCCAGTGATGCCACTTAACCTGGCAGGTAACACATACTCAAAACCACACGAAGCATCTTCTCCATCAAGCTTCACATCAGAACAAGAAAGAAGTAAGACATAAGGTCAGAGCAGTGCTACAGAAAGAATGCCTTCAGCTCACCTCCTGAAGTAACTGCAGCGTTCCTGCCTCTGTTGCCATTTTCACTTCTCTACATTAACTACAATGGACAGTGAGGCACTGGAGTGAGGGCAGAGGAGGGCAATGAAGCTGGGGGAGGACCTGGATAATAAGTCTGATGAGGAGAGATTGAGAGAGCTGGGACTGTTTAGTTTGAGGAAGACAAGGATAAGGGGAGACCTCATCACTCTCTACAGCTATCTGAAAGGACAGTGTAGAGATGTTGGTGCTGGGCTCTTCTCACAGGTCATTAGGGACAGAACCAGAGGTAAGGGCTTCAAGCTCCAGCAGAGTAGGTTTAGATTGGCCACCAGGAAGAAATTCTTGGTGGAAAGAGTGGTCAGGCACTGGAGAGGTCTGCCCAGGGTGGTGGTTGAGTCCCCGTCCGTGGATAAGTTTAAAAGACACTTAGACGTAGCATTGGGGGATGTCATTTAGGGGTGACCTTGTAGAGTAGGGTTGATGGTTGGACTGGATGATCCCAAGGGTCTTTTCCAACCTGAATGATTGCATGAAAAAAGGCAGGCTGTGGTCAAAACCAGGCCAACGGCTGAGCTAAGGCAGCCATAACAGGATCATAGAAAACAACCTGCACGTTTAAAATGCTTTGTTCAAAGGTCTACAAAGTCAAACGCCTGAGGAAAAACCCCTATTCTTCAGTGAAAGCTCATAGCATGGAAAGAGCTAATAAATATCTTGCGTTTAGAGTAGCCCCTGTATCAGTTTTAAATCTGTGCAACATCAATTTTGAAAAGGTTTTTTTCCTCCTTCTTTAGGCCAGGCGAGATTTGCCACACTTTGACAGTGACAGGAATGATGTCAGCGGCAAGAAACAAGTCTTTTCTAAAGGTCTATTTAGATTTTGGCAAACTGTTGTGGGCAAGCTGCTACAACAGATTCTGCCGGCTCTCTTCTCTGCTCTACTCATTCCTCAACTTATTAAGGATTCAAGAACAGTTGAGGCTTTCAAACAGAGTGGAACCAGAGCCAAAACCTCCTATTATAAGTCTAATTATATTCAGCTCCTTCCATACACATCCCAACAAACATAGCACTTCTCTGCGCACAATATACTTGCTTAACCGAACCTTTCCTTAATTACAGCACCATATTAAAGACCTTCTGTTTTCTTTTCTGATATCCTGTTTCACAGTTAAAACACAAAATGCTTGCTGCATCCACTCACACTTCTGTGATCACTCTGTGTCTCCTGACGGCACTTCAGTAATTATGTTTATCTGCATTTGAAATCACAGACTCACAGAACATTAGGGGTTGGAAGGGACCTCAAAAGATCATCTAGTCCAATCACAGAATCATTAGGGATTGCAAGGGACCTCAAAAGATCGTCCAGTCCGATCATAGAATCATTAGGGATTGGAAGGGACCTCGAAAGATCATCTAATCCAATCACAGAATCATTAGGGATTGCAAGGGACCTCAAAAGATCATCCAGTCCAATCTCCCCACCAGAGCAGGATCACCTAGACCAAGTCACACAGGAACATGTCCAGGTGGGTTTTGAACGTCTCCAGAGAAGGAGACTCTGCAACCCCCCGGGCAGCCCATTCCAGTGCTTTTCTTTCCTCTGCATCTTCATCTCTTGGTTTAGACAAAACACGCTGAGCCCATCTCAGAACTATGGCTTACAAAGCACTGGTCACTGCCAGGTGTGATGTCACACTTTTGGGCTGATGCTTTGTACCCAGGAAAGAGGGTCCTGTGAAGATTCTCTTGTCAATAACTTCTGAGATGTCACTGAACAAGTGGATCTGATTCAACATAAAGAATCACAGAACATCAGGGATTGGAAGGGACCTTGATAGATCATCTAGTCCCATCTCCCTGCCACAGCAGGATCACCTAGACCAAGTCACACTGATGGCTTAATTCTGGCACAAATGTGCTGTCTATGTTCTTCTCAAAAAGCATGAGACAGCTTAATTAAGACTTTAGACACCATCAAATCCTGAATGCTCACACTCACACCTGCATGTCACTAAGCACAGGCATTTACAAAACCTTATCTGCTAATCAAACAGACTTTACTTCCGTTCATCAATGTTTGCTAATCTGGGTGAATAAGGGCTGCATCAGCAGGTGTTTTGAGTCCAAACCATTCTGGTGACTCTTAAGCTTCAGAAAATGATAACGGTTTCATTTCAGACTACATCTGTGCCTCTGGGTATTCCTTAAGAGATGTAAGAGAATCTGCTTCCCCCCCCTCACACACACATTGTTCTGTGTTAGTCTTTTAAAAGCTTCTGACCCTTCAGCACTGGGGATCAGTTTCTGACATTAAACTGGAAATGAAAAAGGACACACTAAGTTGTAGCCTGTTCCTGCTAAGAACATCTGTTCAGGTAGTCTCTCAGTAAAGGGGTGTCCTTAAAGAAAATTAAAAGCTTGGAAAATTTGCTGTCCTGCTCGTGCCTTTGCAGGGTACACTGGTCTGTGCCACGATCAACGCACGGCTTAACCTTCTCAGCTCGGTTCTTCAGTTTTCCCTTTGATTTCTGTTGACATCAAAAGGCATTAAGTGTCTGACTTCAAAGAACAGTGTGAGTAGATGTTGTTCAGCACGGTGGTCTTTGCCTGCTTCTATTGTGCTCCTTTCTTCCTTCTCTAGCTGGCTTAATACACAAACAATATGATCTGAGTCTCCCTGTCTCAGCATCCACCCTCACAAAACTACAATGAAGCTTTCTGCAAATTATTCTGGTAATGAAACTTAATACATTCCCAGAACACTTTCCATCTCTGTGAATTCACAGTGTGTACTCCTGTCAAACCTATCAACAACTTACAAATCATTAAGGCACTGTAGCTGTACCAGCAATTACACTTTTAAAATTAGGTGAACATAGAAACCATAGGACATGAAGGTTAACTTCATTTCCAAACCTTACACAAGAGACTCTCTCTCTGGGAAGGAAACTCAGACACTCGTTGATCAAATCACAGAATCACAGAACATTAGGGATGGGAAGGGACCACAAAAGATCATCTAGTCCAAGCCCCCCACCACAGCAGTAACATCTTACCACTGTGTCTTTATTCTGTATGTACTCATCCTCATATTTATTGTATTTGCACACCTAAAACATCACTCCCCTGAGCAAGGAGAACAAAAGGCAGAAGGAACTTGATGGCAAAGGCTGAGGCAAAGCAGTAGAAATTGCTGCTGCTAACAGAGCGCTCTGAGCGTTAAGCTGTCACTCCTTCACACGCTGGACCAGCTGGTGGAAGTCAAGGCAGCAGTCTCACACTTAATAGAGGTTCATTAATTTACACCAACTGAGCATCTGGGACAGGGTTTGGGGCCACCAAATGCACAACAGTAAGCAACTCCTCTGCAGTAATCACAGAAGATTAGGGATTGGAAGGGATCTTGAAAGATCATCCATCCAGTCCAATCCCCCCTGCCACAGCAGGATAACCTAGATCAAGATACACAGGAACACATCCAGGTGGGTTTTAAATGTCTCCAGAGGAGGAAACTCCACAAGTCTCCTGGGCAGCCCCTTCCAGTGCTCTGTCACCCTCACCAGGAAGAAGTTCCTTCTCATATTGATGTGGAACCTCCTTTGTTCCAGCTCACACCCATTGCCTCTTGTCTTTGTCAAGACAGCCCGGCTGCAGCCCTTAGTGCCCTGGTCTGGCTGCTGTGGTGATGTTAGGTCATGGGCTGGGCTAGATGAGCTCAGAGGGCTTTTCCAGCCTCAGTGATTCTGTCATTCATCAACACAGATAATTTGAGCACCACTTTAACCTTTTTCCCCCCTGAAACACCTTCTTACCAGGGGATGGTTGTACTCCCTTGTCAAGAGACTGTTCAGAAGCAGCAGCAGTTCCATTTATAAACGTGTGCATTTTGATGTGACGTCAAAGCCCACCAACATTTGCCTTTCAGTGTTATCCACACGGCTTCCATGCTGACCAGGAAGTCCTTCTCAATGAGATGAGCACATAAAGATTCTACGTGCAGTGCTAATTTAAAAACATGAAGACCCAATACAGACTGCCATAGTTCTTGCTAGATAACAAGTCACCTATGAGTTTCTGTTCTGCTCAGCAGAACAAAATGGATCCATTTTAAGGGAGAACTTTATCCTTTAAAGCAGATCATGAAGTGTTGTATAACTGCCCTAGTAATGAAACACTGAGACTGAAAGGCCCATTATTATATTTGCTTAAGATTCTGTGAAAGCAGTAGTGCTCCAAGAGTTTTATTTCTCTAGCAATCGCTCAGACTAAAACCCCTTTATGGTGAAACTCTTATCATGTAGACCAGGTCTGTTGCCACAACTCAAGAGACAATTCAGTGGAATAGGAGGAGAATGCAAAATAAACACAGGAAACTGCTGCTTTTTCAAGACAGCTTTAAAAATAAGTTCCATTATGTCACTTCAGAAACTGTGAGCAAAATTAGCAGACAATGTGTTTGTTTTAGCGACTTTTCACTCAATAATTGGAACAGTTATTTCTCAATAGACCAGCTTGTTTGTGGGATTCCATTCAGTGCACACTGATAAAAAGCCTCAAGTAGAAAAGCAATGGGTGGAGGAAGGGAATATTTTTACCCTAGAGTTCACGTGTTTGTGTATTTCTAGTTCACTGTAGGGAAGTGACAGCAGCAGAGTATTAAAAATAAAACCCAAGACCCCAATTTCCCTTTCTGAAGGCCAGATAAATCAGAGTGTAAGCCTTTGGGGTGAATGAGTTGGTAAGCCTTCTGTACCAGGTAAGTTTACCTGCACACAATAGATTGCTCAAATGCTCTGTCCAGGGCACTGCATCTTGTCCTCAGATAATCACAGAACCATTCAGGTTGGAGAAGAACCCCTGGATCATCGAGTCCAGCCATCAACCTACTCTACAAGTTCACCCCTAAACCAGATCCCCCAACACTACATCTAAGTGTCTTTTAAACACATAGAGTCATCCAGGCTGGAAAAGACCTTCAAGATCACCAAGTCCGACCATGAACCAAATTGTCCTAACCCATCGCTAAACCCTGTCCTTGAGGTCCAGATCTTCACAACTGTGAAATATGGCCAGGGATGGCGATTCAACCCCCTACCTGGGAAAACACATCCAAGGACGGTGACTCAAGCACCACCTTGGGCAGCCCATTCCAGTGCCTGACCACTCTCTCTGGGAAGAGTATCTTCCTGACATCCAGTCTAATCCTACCCTGTTAAAGCTTGAAACCTTTCCCTCTAGTTCTGCTACTAATTACCAGAGAAGAGACCAGCACCAATATCTCTACTTCAATGTCCTTTCAGACAGTTGTAGAGAGTGATGAGGTCTCCCCTCAGCCGCCTCTTCCTCAGGCTAAACAGCCCCAACTCTCTCCATCTCTCCTCAAAAATAATACAACACTTTCACTTCTGCTTTCACCTCAGGTTTGCTCTTGATGTGCCCTACTCCGTATAGGTAGGAGGTAATAACACTCTTCACTCACCTAAACTTCAACTACTTTTCCTGCTTTCTTCTCCATTACAGATACAAACACTCTATTTAAAACTCAGCAAACAACTCAGTCAATACAGGACACGGCATTGGGTGTTATCTCTCTACAGACCGGCTGCAGCTAGCAAATTCTGCCATAAAACTGACTCTGAGCAGGAAAAAGTTCCCATGGCCAAACGCAAGCGGGTTTTACTACTGTGACTCCTAAAGGGGACTAGGGCACAAGTCACAGCTCACTTTGATTTTGAGAAACGTTTCCTCTTCTGCATAGAGTACAAAAAAAAAAAAAGCACTGCTCTGTTCTTGGGTTCTCTTCTTGACTTGGACACCGATTGCTTGCTCAGCCTGAGCTTTTTTGTTTACTCAAAGTTGTGGGCAGTATGGAACATCAGCTGTCTCTTCTGCAAGGTGTTAAGAGATGTAGTGGTGAAAAAAGGAGAACAATTCGGCCAAGATGCTGTTGAGTAACAGTTTGCTTTGACCAGGTAGGGCGTTATCATAACCAACTGCAGAGTCATCTTGGTGCTGCTGCAGAGTCTACAAGACCTGTTCTCATGAGATTGAAGTGAAGAAACTAATTTTCAGTGCTATTTTTTCAGGTGATTTGCACCAGCAAAACTTTGCAGAAGAGACTGCTGATGTAATTTGTTTTGCAGGGGGAATCTGGTGTGTAGAGAGGGGACTTGTCACATACGGAGCATCCAGTGGAAGGGTTGGAAAGGGAATGCCATCCTTCTGGTCTTCCCAGCTCACAGAGGCTGGGATACAGAGACATATTTACTCACCACACATGGTTTCTCTGTGTTCATTCTTTCTGTGTTTCACACCCCTTTTCTCTGTGCTTCAAGGAGACAGCCATTTGGCATAGAAACAATTATAAGGGAGTCTGTTTCCTTACTAATTTTCCAAAGCCAGCCTCTAGTTCTTCTCTCCTGTTTATAAATCAATCTAGAACAGCCAACAGTAGAAGTGACAGTTGGCACTGGAATAGACTTCCCAGGGAGGTGGTTGAGCTGCCATCCCTGGTTATGTTTGACGATCATCTGGATAATGTGTTGAGGGATCTGGTCTAGGGGTAAACTTGTAAGGTAGGGTAGTTGGTTGGACTCGATGATACCAGGCATTTTTCCCAACCAGAGTGATTCTGACCAGACTGCTACAGTGTCATTTATGTATTGTCTTTGTCCCTACATCATCTGGGTAACATTCTTACCAGATAGTCATAACAGCTGATGAAGAGCAATTAATTCTTTCACACTGCTCTTCAAACTTCTTAAGTTGTCCTATGGTTAGGGTGAGGTGCTCCTGCCCATGGCAGGGGGGTTGGAACTGGATGATCCTGTGGTCCCTTCCAGCCCTGACTGATTCTATGATTCTGTAGTGACTTATGGTGTAGAAGGTACTTTCATCTTAAAGCCTGTGTTGCAGGTGCTTAGAACTTCTAGAAAATGACATGGATGTGTTCCTGTGTGACTTGATCTAGGTGATCCTGCTGTGGTAGCGGGATTGGACTGGATGATCTTTCAAGGTCCAATCCCTAATGATTCTATGGCAAATTAAAAAGTCATTTGGAAATACAACCAGCCAGGTTCCCTGAAGATGCTCTCCACAGCATTTACTTTCTGTGATGAAGCCCTTCCTCACATAAAGGGTGATCAGACCCTGGAATGGATGGCCGAGGGCAGTGGTGGAGTCCCCATCCCTGGAGGTGTTGAATGACAGACTGGCTGTGGCCCTAAGTGCCCTAGTCTAGGTTGTGGTGATGTTAGGTTCTGGCCTGAGCTGCATGAGCTCAGAGGGCTTTTCCAGCCCCAGTGACTCATTGACACTGATAATTTCAGTGCTACTTTAAACTCTTTTCCCTGGAACACCTTCGGTTCCAGGAGATTGTTGTACTCCCTCATCAAGAGCCTGTTCAGAAGAATCAGTTCTGTTTATAAATGCATGTGTTTTGACTTAATGTCAAACCACTCTGACATCTGCCTTACAGGGTGATCCAAATGACTTTCCTGTGAGACTCCTGGCCCCAAAGGGATAGCCTTTATCAGCCCATGCACAAGTATCAACTCCATATCGCTCGTTTCAATTAGGAAAAAGAGAGGGCAATGCGGGAAAACAGAATTTGGGGGAACAGGGAAGGCAGGTAAAAAAAAGCAGAGCCATTTGCCTCACAGCCACACAAAAGTGCTGAATGGACAACTTCTGATAAAACCAACATGGGAAAATCACCTAGGAACACGACACTTCCTCACAAAGGTAACAGATTCAGAATGAACTTCAGTGCAGTTTTGTTATGAAAGCTTTACAAGTCTTCAGACATCCACATATTCTGCAGAGCTGCCTGCAGACAACTTCATGTTCTTGAGTCCACTTAAAATTCATCATAGACTGTTAGGGATTGGAAAGGACCTCGAAAGATCATCCAGTACAATCACCCCATCACAGCAGGATCACCTAGACCAAGTCATACAGGAACATATCCAGACAGATTTTAAACCTCTCCAGAGAAGGAGACTCCACAACTCACCCTGGAGAGCCCCTTCCAGGGCTCTGTCACCCTCACTGGGAAGTTCCTTCTCACATTGATGTGGAACCTCCTCTGTTCCAGCTC
>JAOXOE010000001.1:48083419-48111029 GCA_028565055.1 Phoeniculus purpureus
GCCATCCTCCATATCGAGTGCCAGGCTCCAGCACTCACTGCAACCACCTGCCTGAACATCTGCGTGCTTGTGTGTGGACTCTGTTTGGGTGCCCACTGTTTTTCTACTGCCCTTTGTCCTAGTAGCAACCATGTCTTATAGTAACCGCCCTGTCCTCTCCGATATTTTTTGGTTTTTTGGTTGTGGTTTTGTTTGGTTGGCTGTTTTTTTCCCCTGTCAGAAAGCAGGAGCCTTCCTCCTCTTAATTTCACAGATCTCATATTTTCTGTGTTGATAAAGGAAAATCTACACAATAATGATTTAATGACTAGTATTCAACCAATTAATCTTACTTCTCAAGGTTGCTATAATTTGACTTTGGTGAGTTTCTTATCGAGAGGGACTGGGAGTTGCTATGGCATTTTACCATAAGCAGCTTGGAATTCCAAGAATTCCCTAGCTTGAGTTCTGGCCAATCAGTCATATTACAGTGAGGGGAAAACACACATCTCTGTACTGGGCAATGCACTAAAAGCCATCTTGTAACCTGGAATGTAACCAGGAGGAGAGATTGGAGGTTTGGAACAACAGATATCAGCAAAAGAGTACTTATCTCCAGGTTCATGGTGTCATGAAATGGAGTGAGAGACTCCTCTGCAACTCATGGAAAAAAAACAGAGTAGGGGACTGACTTAGAGAAAATACACCACAGAAATTATTGTTCAAGCAGTTGCTGTCTCTGAGTAGAGGATGCATGAACTGAACTGTGGACACCACGTTTCCGAAAGGAAGAGAGCTGCTAGAGGTTTCTTTCATCAGAAGGGAAGGGGGTAAGGATGCTCAGCCCAGTTATATAAGAACATGTGATTTATCTCTGTATGGTTTTTTTAGTGTGGAGTTTTTATGTTCACAGAATCACAGAATCAGAGAACATCAGGGATTGGAAAGGACCTCAAAAAATCATCTAGTCCAATGCACCTTCCAGAGCAGAATCACCTAGATCAAGTCACACAGGAAAAGATTTTAAATGTCTCCAAAGAAGGAGGCTCCACAACCCCCTTGGGCAGACCATTCCAGCGCACTGTCACCTTCACCGTGAAGAAGTTCCTTCTCATATCTAAATAGAACCTCCTATGATTCAACTAACACCCAATTCCCCTTGTACAATCATTGGATGACACTGAGCAGAGCCTGGCTCCATCCTCCTGACACCCACTTTATACATATTTACAGATATTAATGATATTACCCATTAGTGTCCTCTTCTCCAAGCTAAGGATCAGATCCCTTATGACTTTCCTCATAAGGGAGATGTTCCACTCCCTTCATCATCTTTATGGCTCTGTACTGAACTCTCTCCAGCAGTTCTGTGTCCTTCTTGAACTGAAGTGCCCAGAACTGGACACAGTACTCCAAGATGTGGTCTCACTAGGACAGAGCAGAGAAGGAGGAGAACCTCTCTCAGTCTACTAAACACACTCCTAATAGACCCCAGGATTTTGTTGGCTTTCTTGGCCACAAGCACACATTGCTGGCTCATCATCATCTTGCTGTCTGCCAGGACCCCCAGGTCCCTTTCTCCTACGCTGCTCTCCAACAGGTCAGTCCCCAACCTATACTGCTACCTGGGGTTGTTCTTGCCCACATGCAAGATTCTACACTTGCCATTGGTAAGAGTTCATTCAATTTCTCCCCACCCAGCTCTCCAGCCTGTCCAGGTCTTGCTGAACGGCAGCACAGCCTGCTGGGGTGTCAGCCACTCCTCTCAGCTTTGCGTCATCAGCAAACTTGCTGATAGTGCACTCTAATCCCTCATCCAAGTCATTAATGAATAGATTGAAGATTACTGGTCCCAGTACTGACCCTTGGGGGATTCCACTAGACTCCATCCCTTTGATCACTACTCTCTGGCTTCTCTTCTGCAGCCAGTTCACAATTCACCTCACTGCCCAGTCATCCAGAAGACACTGCCTCCGTTTGGCTGTGAGAATGTTCTGAGAAACCACGTCAAATGCTTTACTGAATTCAAGACAGACCACACCCACTGCTTTGCCATTATCTAGGCACCTAGTTAAACCCTCATCAAAGGATATCAGGTCGGTCAACATGACTTCCCTTTGCTGAAGCCGTGAAGCCTAGAGACAGTATCAAGGATAAATTGTTCCATCACCTTTCCTGGGACGGAGGTAAGGCTGACCAGTCTATAGTTACCTGGCCCCTCCTTCTTCTCTTTTTTGAAGATTGAAGGGACATTTGCTACCCTCCAGTCTCCAGGCACCTCTCCTGATCCCCAGGACTTAGCAAAGATGATGGAGAGTGGCCCAGCAATGACTTCTGCCATCTCCCTTAGCACTCGTGAGTGCAGCGCTTTAGGACTCATGGATTTATGTACATCCAGGTTGCTTAACTGGTCTCTAACCCAGTCCTCACCAACAAGGGCAAACTCCTCTTTTGTCCCAACTTCCCTGGGGCCTCAGCAGTCTGGGCTTATCAGTACAGCCTCCAATAGTATCGACAGATGCAAAGAAGGTGTTCAGTATCTCCACTTTCTCCGTATCTTCTGTCACCAGGGAAACTGCTTCATTCAATGGTGGGCCTACATTTCCTCTAGTGTTAGAGTTTTATCAGGAATGTATTTGAAGAAGCCCTTTCTGTTGCCCTTAATTCCAAGGAGGCCTTGGCTTTCCTAATTGTGTCCCTATATCCTCTGACTAGAGTCTTACAATCACCCCAAGAGGCCATATCCTCTTTCCATGACCTGTAGACATGAGTTTGCCTAGCAGCTACCTGTTTAACCATACAGGTCTTCTGGCTCCCTTTCTTGACTTCTGTTGGGATGCTCTGATCTTGGGCTTGTTGTTGAGTTGTGTGAATTAAATGTGTTTTGATTTTTTACTCCAAATTTATCCAGCCTTTTCCTTTTCCTCTGACTGTATAAACAGTTTTGAAGGCTCCTTGTTTTGTTTTGGTCCATTAACTCATTAATTAAGTTAACTTGTTAATCTCAGTCCTGGTCCTGATCATCTGATCAATTATTGATAAAAGTAAATGAGTTATACTTCTGCAAACTGAGCTGCCGTCTCTGTCTAGCAGTTTTCACTGCCTTGTAGATGTAGGAGGCTGATGTGTGAGAATAATTTTTCATAGTATGTACTGGCCTGACCGACTGCATGTCCTTGATGATGAGAAAAACATCTTGTCATGAGACTGAAGGTTGAGAACTTAAATTCTATTTTTGTAATTTAAACAACTGTAAGACTAACAAAACAGTGATTGAGATCTTCAAGAGTCTCCGGGTAGATAAAAGAGACACACTTGTACACGTTCCTTTTTCAGACCCTTTAGCTGTGTGGAGATAAGAAAGGAAAGGCCTTGATTTTTTTTTAAATTTTGAACTGAAAAACGTTTCCCATCCCATCCTGCAAATAACTTGTTTTCTGTTGACAGGTGATCCTAAGTGGTTACACACGTTTCTGAAAACTGTGTTGTTTCTTGTTTTTTAAAAAAAGGTCCTTCCAATTTTCATTTGCCTGAAATGATTTCTTTCTGCAATGTATGAGCCTGCTAACCAGACCGACTTTTCTGTGAAATTACACAACTCAAGTCAGAGTCACCATCTGAGGTATTGCTGATATTGCATACGAAATGAGACTTTTAGACGTCCCCAATGCATTGAAAGCTTTATTGTTAAGTGGCTTGTTAGCAGAGCACTTTGTTAGCTGATGTGTACTTAGTTGTAACCGTTTTAGACACCCTGTTGATTTATAGCTCATATCCTTAATAGCACGAAGCACAAAGGAACGCAAAAGTTTCTAAGTTATTTCAAAAGTGGTTTGTGTAGTCATGACAAGTTGATAACACATTTGCACTGCTTCACAATTGAAGAAAATTTTCTTTATAAGGCTGTTATTTCCCCAGTATCTACAAAATAGGACCACTGTCTTCTAGACACCTTTATTAACCTTTCTATGTACGAGCACAGCAAAATTCTCACCAGGAGTAACAGCAGGTTGAGGCACTGACTGTAAAAAAAAGGATATACTTGAAATTTCCCCAGTTGAAAAAACCAAACCAAAGCAAACACGCTTCACAGCACAGTGAATTTGTGCATGGTGTTGGAACCTCTTCCACCTGGTATTTTGAAGCCAACCTTAAGTGACTTTCTCTGTTCATGTATTAAGGCACTGTTCTTTCAGAATGAACGAAGTCTTTCTCAATCACAGGCTTAGCTGCTCTACTGTGGCAAAGTGCATAAACCGAAATACTACAATTTAAGCTTTTTCTTTTTGTGAGACTACATAATGCAAATCTCCCGTGTTTAGATCACAGGAGAGGAAATCTTCTGTACCTAAAGATTTCTTATACGGGTTTGTACTCATCAATATTCTTCGCAAACAACAAACAGAGCAACCACATAGCCTTTACCGACTACGATCTGTTGTCCAACTGAAGGAGCAGCAACACAGATTATTATAAGCAAAGGCAGGTTTTTTTGGAAAGTAATGAGTGTACCTGACCCTAAACAGGAGTTCTAAAATTTTCAGATCAAGAACTGAGAAAAATGCTTATCCTTCTGGTTTGTCTTAACCTCAGTTTGTGTCTAAATACTTTCACTATCCCTTCCACAAGCAAAAAACTTTCTAATGCAGTCAGATACAATGTGTCAACACAAAACTGTTTGGATTGATCAAAACTGATAAAAAGCGTTCAATGGAAGCTGACCCAGACCTTTAGAAGCCAAGGAGGATTCTTACCCTTCTATCACAACTTACAACCATTTAGCAGAAATGAGGGGAGATTCTGTTTGAAGCAAGCAGAAAGAACTTGCAAGATGATTTCCAGAAGTCTTCTTGGTTTACCACAACAGTTTGACAACAGCAAGGTCAGCAGTAATGTCTTGCCAAGTGGCTGTTCATGTACTGTGTTTGATGAATTATGGAAATTAGTAGTGCAAATATATGTAAATACATTTCTTTTCAAGGTAAACCAGGTTGTGAATGTACAATGTGAAATTAGTGCAAGATGCACAGAAACTTCAAAAAGCTTAGTTTAGAAAAAGAAGAGATGTTTAGTAAGAAATGGAAAAACGAGCATTGTTTTGTAACGTACTGTACAGCCAATTTATGTATACCTCATTCACATTTCTGGATGTAAACATCATGCAGCGCTGCAGCCTATGAATAAGATTTTTACCTTAAATTATTTTCTTTATTTTCTCTGTATTTTTAAAGTTTGATTTAAATCTTGTCAGTAATTTTTTAAAGGTAACTGGGGCAGGGGGGTTGTGCGGTTTATATGATACTAGTTTATTCTAAGAACTTATTTCAAGTTATCAAAATCTGTTTGGTATTTTGGTGTTTCTTTTGACCCATACTTTAATTGTCAAAATACAAACGATTAACAGTCTCAGTTAAATTTCAGCACAGTAATTGGTAAATCATTTAGGAAGAAGAAGAAGACAAAGTCACATAGACATTGTGATTACGTATGTGTATTTATAATATCTGATTTTCAGCATAAACATAAATTACAATACAGGTTAAATTTTGTCAGTTGATTTATAACCATAATGTAAACCCTAGGCTCCCTTAATGACACTGCAATATAAAACTGCTCTGTTGCAATGTAAAGACCTTGCTTAGCACTGCAAAGCTCTGGGCTCATTTCAATGTGATCATTCAGGCACTGTGGAGGGATTATGCTTTTATTGTAATATTTTTCGTGAATACATGAATGAATAATAAGCTGAACAAACAAGAGTTCCCTACTGGTTATGTCAAATAATTTTCTAAGATGTTCTGAATTTTAATCGATCACCCTCAACACTGCTTGTCCTGCTGAGGTCTGTGTGTTAACCAAGTCAGCATTTTGAAAATAGTCTTGAGTCTTCTGAAGAATTCCAAGATCAGAAAGTTGAAAAGGAGTGAGAGAGGAAGCACCCTTTGTGTATTCATATATATTTTGATTTTACCTACCTCTCCACAATTTACAGGCTTTGCTTGCGTTGCGTTTGCACATCCAGAACATCTGCTGGTTCTGTTTGCCTTCATTTCCCTTAAAAAGAAGGTAAAATGACCTTCCACTCCCTTTGTCTCCTGCTTTCCTGTATAAGGCTATTACTCAGACATTTTTCTTGATGTTTGTTAGTACTATGTAAGAATGAAATCGTTATATGCATCAAAGTTTTGTTTAAACCATGTATTTTTATAAATAAATACTTTTATAAATAAAACATTTGAATAGCTATTCTTCAACAAAAACATATAATTTATTTACGAAGTGTAAATACAGAACCTGTAAATAACAATCAGACATATTCCACAGAAGCTAAGCACTGATTTTTTTTCTTGGCATCTCAACTCTACCTTGAAGCTCTGCCAGCACTTGGCCTGGTTCAGCCACATGCATTGGCCTCAGCTGATTGATCCATGTTGTCCAGGTCCCTCTGCAGAGCCTTTCTGGCCTCAGGCAGACCAACACTTCCTTCCAACTTGCTGTCATTTGCAGATTTATCTTGATTCCCTTGTCAGATCATTGATAAAAATCTCAAAGAGAGCAGTTCATACTACTGAGCCCTGGGAAATACATCCCGTAACTGGTGGCCAACTAGACATTCAACACCACTCTTTGGGCGCAGACATCCAGCCAGTTTTTATTCAGTGAAAAGTATACTCAATTAAGCCCTGGACAGCCAGTTTCTTAATGAGAATTCTGTGAGAAAGGGTGTGCACTCATCCTCTAAGTGGACCACCTTATCAAACAAGGAAACTAGGTTAGTCTGGCATGGCCTGCCTTTCATAAACCCATGCTGATGGTCTGATCACCTGGTTATTTAGTCAGTATGCATCACATGACAACACTGAGGATTATTTGCTAAATAACATTCCCTGGCACAGAGGTCTAGTTACTCAGATCCTCTTTCTGGCCATTCTTGCGGATGGGCATAATATTTGCTAACCTTCAGTCGATGAGGACCTCCATGATTAGACAGGACTCTGGTAAATGATAGAAAGTGTCCTGGTGAACAGTTCTACTAGCTCATTCAGTACTTTTTAAGAGGGAGAGGTCATAGAAACATAGAATTACAGAATCATTAATGTTGGAAGAGATCTCCAAGATCATCATTCCAATCATCAATCCAATACTTCCATGCCCACTAACCACATTTCCAAGTGCCAGATCTACAGCTCCTCTCAGGACAGTGATTTCACTACCTCCCTGGACATCCTGTTCCAATATGTGACCACTCTTTCAGTTAATTTTTTTTTTTCATAATGTCCAATCTAAATCTCCCCTGGCACAACTGGAGACTGTTTCCTCTTGTCATATTGCTAGTGACTTGGGAGATCAATGCCCCCTCTCTACAACCTCCTTTCAGGTAGCTGTAAAGAGTGATAAGGTGTCTCCTCAGCCTCCTTTTCTCCTAATAAAACAACCCCATTTCCCTCAGCCACTCCTCTCAAGACCTGTCCTCCAGGTTCCTTACTAGCTTTGTAGCTCTTCAGTTGTATGTGCCAAAAACTCAACATTCTTCGTGCATTGAGGTACCCAAAAACTAACATCATACTCAAGATGAGTCCTTACTAATGTTGAGTACAGGGAGACAATCCTCTCTCTAGTCTTGATGGCTGCTTAGTTTCTAATGCAGACCAGGATGCTTCCATGGCCACCTGGGCACACTGATGGCTCATGTTCAGTCACCTGCCAATCAGCAACCCCAGATTCTTTTCCACTGAGTAGTTCTCCCACCCATCTTCTCCAAGCCTACCAGCATCGCATCTTGTTGTTGTGACAAAAGTATAGGACTTGGCACTTGGTCTTGTTAAACCTCATACAATTGACCCTGACCCATTGATCCAGCCTGTCCAGGTCCCTTTGCAGAGTTTCCCTATCCTCAGGCAGATTGACACACCTGTCAAATTTGGTGTCATCTGCAAACTTGCTCAATAATGCAGTCAACTCCCTCATGCAGATCATTGGTAAAGAGTGGCCCCAATACTGAGTTGGAGAACACCACTTGTGACCAGCCTAACTCATTTTAACTCCACTCAACACAATTCTCTGGGCCAGAGAGAATCCAGTTTTTTACCTAGCAAAGAGTTCTGTCTAAGCCATGAGCTGCCAGCTTCTCTAGGAGGATGATGTTGGAAACTGTGTCAAATGCTTCACTAAAGTCTGGGTAAATAACACCCACAGCCTTCCCCTCATCCAGCAGGCTGGTCGCCGATCATAGAAAGAGATCAGGCTGATGAAGAATGACCTGCCTTCCATAAGTCCATGCTTGCTGGCCTTGATCCCCTGGCTGTCCTGCACTTGCTGTGTGAGCAAAATCAGGACATACTGGTCCATAACCTTTCCTAGTAATGAGGTCAGGCTAACAGACCTGTAGTTGCTTGGATCATCCTTCTCCTTCTTCTGGATAGGCACCAGATTAACAAGCCTCCAGTCTGGGACCTATCCTGTTAGCCAGGAACATATGAATGATGGAGAGTGGCTTGGCAAGCTTTTCTGCCAGCTCCCTCAGCCCTCTTGGATGGATCCCATAGACTTGTGAGTGTCTAGGTGAATTAGCAGGTCATCAACTTCATTCCTCTTGAATTATGGGAAGTGTATCCTGCTCTCCATCGTTGACTTGCAGCCCAGGAGGCTGAATACCCTGAGGATAACTGGATGAGTCATTAAAGAGTTCTAACTGGGCTTTTGCCTCTCTGATTTCCTCTCTGCATGCCAGAGTTAGATCCTTGTATTGTTTTTGAGTTGCCTGCCTCTCTTACAAAGACCATAAACTCTTCTTTTTCTCCTGAGGTCTAGCAGGAATACCATGTTCAGCTAGGCCACTCTTTTCCCTCACCGATTCACCTTGCAGTGCATCAGGACAGCCTGCTCTTGTGTCTTTTCTGACGAATACTTATTTGAAGAATGCCCTGAATCCCTTTGTCCTTCAGGAGTATTTCCCAAGTGACTCTCTCATCCAGCTGAACAGGCTGAAATATTCCCTCTGGAAGTCTATTGTGGTGGTTTGTTGATCCTTACCAAGGATCACGAACGTGATCATTTCATGATCACTAAGCCCAAGATAGCCTCCAACCACCACATGTCCCATCAGACAACTGACCATCAGAGTTAGTGCAACAATAACATGGAGGTGTGTACTGGTAGCAAGTTTTCTGTTTTGAAAGTGGGTTTATTTTGCAGTTCTTTGAAGAAGATTCCAACTTGCTTCCATAATTTTTGGAGGAATGTTGTGTCTGTTGAGTGCTTGAAGTCCCATTCACATGAAAAACCCAATGCATGGTAAGAAAAATTAAAAGCAACATGTACAACAGCTTTGCCATTATGCCTCTGCAAAGGAAAAAAATGCCTACAGTTATGAAATACCACACTGATTTAAGCACTGCTGTCAACATTTGCTTCTTTTAGTCCCTAAAGACCAATGGGCTCTTACAGGCAGGCAAATCTGGGTCTTGCAGGAAGGCAAGGTCCCAGCTACTGACGACTCACAGTCAGGTCCCCAGGAACTCTTACCACATTTCATAGTTTTTAGCTTGAAATAATGCACTACTTATCTTGAAACCTCCTGTTTCCCAGAAACATAATCCCTCAATAAAACGTAATATCAGCAAAATAACCAAAACCTGCAGAACTGGTGTTTGATTTTTATGTGTTTAATAAATTAATGTATGACTATCCGCCTCAAAAAATCATTATCCAACAGTATTGCCCATAGCCTTAGTTTTATCCAACAGTATTGCCCATAGCCTTAGTACTAGTAACTGATGCAAAACTAAGTCAGAAGCTTCTGTAACTAGCTTTAGCTGTGACAGTTGTCTCCTACGCCTAACTGCGTTGTGTATTTTTGCTTCAGTCTTAAGCAAACGAGAAAAAGGAACTAAGTTTGACAGCTAAGTTACTCATTGTATAGCTGCTTTTTCCACCTCTTTGAGTTGTAAAAAAGTCAGCATTATACTGAGACATGAGAGAAAAGAAATAGCAGTGGCTGAGGAGAGACCTGAAATGTCAAAGACCTGGTTCAGAGACCTGCAGGTGTTGACACCTTCCTGGCTACAGTATTAGAGGGCACTATCATTATTCCCCTTTCTTTATACTTAACACTCATGTTAATGACACAAAGCAGCAACAAACCATGATAAGCTACTCAACCAGCAAAGAGGAGAGCGAAGTACATATTTAAAATAATAATAAATTCTCAAGCCTAAAGAACTTGAGTAGAACTTGAAAGAACATCAGTATCGCTGATCTGTACAGGAAAAAGAACCCCAGCTGATTACAGATTTCATAGAACCCTAGAATGCTTTTAGTTGGAAGGTACTTTCAAAGGTTATCTCGTTCAAACCTTCCTCCAGTGAGCAAGAACATCTTAAACTTTCACTTCATATTGTAGTGTCTCTTCCTCAATCCTTCATTACCTATAACCATACTATAAAATACTCAAGGACTTCCTGCTGTCTAAACATACAAAACCAGGTTAAAATCATGACTGCACCAGGCCAGTTACACATATGGATGTAGTTTGTTTTAATTTCTGGACAGAGACTATAAATGCTTGCAAATTCCTTAATACTGACTCTACTGTTTATTCTGTCTGACCAGGACTCAGCCTTTATTCAAGCTTCTGTATCTAAAAACATAGGAATTAGCTGTAGAGATTTTTTAATTGATATGCATCTGGGTTCTTCCAGTTCCTACACTTTATCTCCGGTAGAGAGGATCATACACTTACCAAGGCTGATGGCAAATTCCTAGCTAATGTTTTAGTTCTGCTGCTGTTTCTGCCACTGCTCTCTTTCCACTGGTTTTCATTAATCTTGAAAGAATGACCTTTGAGAAACATAACTTTCTTTCATATTCACTCAACTCTACAAAGTTTATGAAGGAAGTGAAAAGAATTGACAAACAAATGGCTTCCTTCTACCTTCTTGGTCTTTTAACAGTCATAATGAAATTATTGACAACTACAGGTATTAGCTTTTTTGCTCATCTGCTGTGGGTTTCCCAGTTTGTTAGAGTGGTCTACGTACCTAGTCTGACAGATACTCTAAGACACAACATTCGCTAGTTACGTGAAGGGGTGAAGTTATTTGGTCTGCTCTGACTTTTAATCCAAAAACCAGACATTCTGTTTCAAAGATCTGCTTATGAGCAGTTGTTGCAGCACTATAACTGCTTATAGATACGCAAGAAACATGGTTCAGCTGCATTGTGTACATTAACACAACAAAAACATCCCACTGGTTTGCATAATGGTCTTCAGTTTATGTTTTTATGTTTCAAAATACGTGCATACGTTCAAGTATTCTTGACATTACATTCAAAGAATATATTTTTGAGAAGAAAGTCTGAGGAATGACACTGTCTGAAAAACTGTTAACAGGCAGAGATGATGTATTTAAGCTGGAACTAGCACTAACAATACATGATCACAAGAAAGTTATCACAGATGTGCCTCAACTTAATATCTGTCTAAGTTGGTAAAGCTGAGGAAAAAAAGTATCACGTTTTCAAGCACGTGTGCATTGGGTTTGTGTGAAAACAGCTACAGACACGGCTTCAGTGAGGAGCTGCTAGAAGCTTTCCCTATGTCTGACAGAGCCAATGTCAGCCAACTCCAAGACAGAACCACCACTAAATAAGGCTGAGCCTATCAGAGACAGTGGTAGTGATAATATACTTAAGAAGTGGGCAGCAGCTGGAAAAACAGAGCAAGAACATGCAAGGGAAATAGACTTAATACAGACACTAAGGTCACTGGAGAAGGAGGAGATGCTCCACATGCTACAGAAGAAATTCCCCTGCAGCCCATAGTGACAACCATGGTAAGCCAGGCTGTGACTGTTGCAGCACAGGTAGGTTAACAGTGGAGCAGATGTCTAACTGCAGCCCATGGACAACCCCATGCTGAAGTAGCTGGATGTCCAAAGGAGGATGTGTGTCCACAGAGAGAGGAGCCCATGCTGGTACACATTTGCTGGCAGGACTTGTGACTCCAGACCCCACAGAGCATCCATGCTGTAGCAGTCTGTTCCTGAAGGACCACACCCATAAGAAAGGATGTGTGGAAGGGATCAGTTGTGGAACACGAATTTGGGAGAATATCTGTCTCCCAAAGGGAGCACTAACTCTGGAGAAGTTCACAGAATCACAGAATTTTAGGGGTTGGAGGGAACCTCTGAAGACCATCCAGTCCAACCACCCTGCCAGAACAGGACCACCTAGAGAATGTCATACAGTAACACAACTGTATGATAGAGCCTGTGCTAGAGCTCTGTTACCCTCACAGTAAGTAAGTTCCTCCTTAGATTTAGATTGAACCTTCTGTGTTCCAGCTTGGAACATCTGGGCACCACTGAGAAGAGTCTGGTCCTATCCTACTGACATTTTTCCTTTAGGTATTTATAAATATTAATGAGATCCCAATTCAAGCCTCCTCCTCTCCAGATTAAACACACCCAGCCTCTCCTTGTAAGTCAAATGCTCCTGCCCTGATCATCTTAGGGGCTTTGTTCTGGACTCTCCCTGTAGTTTCTTGTCCTTCTTGAACTGTGTAGCCCACAACTAGGCACGGTATTCCAAACGTGGCCTCATCAGGGCAGAGTAGAGGGGAAGGAGTGAGTGCCGCCTCTAAAGGCATTCAAACACACCTGTGTGTGTTCCAGTGTAGTCTTCTCTAGGAGATCCTGCTCTAGCAGGGGAGTCTTCAGAACTAACTACTAACCCTCACTGCTCCGTGATTCCATGACTCTGTGATACTTAATCCTACTGAAGTAATCACTCTGATCTCGTACGTTTCAGTACTAAGTGGACTCATTCAAAGTCCATTCTGTAGACACAACCGCATACTCACATCCACAAATAAAGAACTGGGAAAGAAAAGAGATTCTGTGTAGACGATCCAAATGAAATGAGAAGTAAAACTGAACTATATTGACTTATCAACTACAGGCAGTGCCAAATCCTCCTCAGCAAAATCACTTTATCTTCCAAAATCTCACTGTGTCATGTTTTCGTACTCTTCACAAAGCCTACAACCTTATGAACAATGTATGTTTTCGTTGCATTACCAGATGCATTTAAATGGAATTTTTTCATTGTGAAAGCTAAAGAAAACTCTTAAGAATTAACCTGATTAAAGAAAAGTAATTTTAAAAAATCCTAGTATTTCTTTCACCTTTAAGTTCAGATTGTTTTGTTCCAATCAAGTTACGTGGTCAGAGGTAATATATATTGAAGGAAGTTAAAAATAACCAATGCTCAACACATATCATGGGTTCCCTTCCAGACCCCAAACCCCTGTTAGCTGTCAAAATTTCTCATTGGCTTCTTTCAGTGAAAACATTAGAGATGTAAGATGTTTCCTAGAGTGAAGTGAAGACTGCCTTGAAGACCAGCTGTACATACATGGTGTTGAAGACCGCTAGTGTTTTTTGTATTAGCAATGTCTGGAACAAATAGTAATTATATTCACCCCAATGAAGCTGAACCAAAAATACGTTCACCTTTGGATTTGATAACACAAAGATCACAAGACTGTAGGTCAAAGCTGCAAAACTGGTTTTGAGTTTCAGCAACTCCTTTTTGACTACTTTCACCTTGAGTTGAAATGGTACAAGAATATCTGGGGTTTGCTGGTAATTTTAGCATTTGAATTAGCAACAAAGAAATAAGCACCTTATATATAAAAGTACCAACAAAAGATACACATGGGGGGCGGTTAGCAGATCAAGAGAGGTTCTTCTCTCCCTCTACTCTGCATTGGTGAGACCACATCTGGAGTCCTGTGTCCAGTTCTGGGCCCCTCCTTTCAAGAGGGATGTGGAGCTGCTGGAGAGAGGCCAGCATAGAGCAACAAGAATGATGAAGGAAGTGGAGAACCTCCCTTATGAGGAAAGGCTGAGGGAGATGGGTCTCTTCAGCTTGGAGGAGACTGAGGGGTGACCTCATTAACGTCTATAAATATTTGAAGGGTGGGTGTCAGGAGGATGCAGCCAGGCTCTTCTCAATGTCATCTAGTGATAAGACAAAGGGCAGTGGCTGTAAGCTGGAACACAGGAGGTTCCATATGAATGTGAGAAGGAACGTCTTCACAGTGATGGTGACAGAGCACTGGAACGGTCTGCCCAGAGGAGTTGTGGAGTCTCCTTCACTAGAGGCATTCAAAATCCACCTGGATATGTTCCTGTACAACTTGGTCTAGGTGATCCTGCTGTGGCAGGGGGATTGGACTAGATGATCTTTCAAGGTCCCTTCCAATCCCTAATGATTCTATGATACAGGGAATTTAATTAGACCTCTAAGTTTGATATCTGATCATCAAAGTTCAGTTTTCCCAAAATAAAATGTTTTTGTTGAAATAGCAGCATGAAAACACTGTATCAGTGCATGAATGCAACTACTGTATAACAAGCTCACTTCATAAAAAAAATACGTTCTCTGAGTCAAATTTCAATTGGAATTACGTGTACCTCTGAAAAACAAATATGTTAGTGAAGTATTTCAGTGAGGCCTTCCAAATCTCACCACTCTAAATTGCTTCACCTTCACCACATTTTAGAGACAATGGAACTCAACAACTATAATCTAAATCTTATACTTAGCAGCCTTTTTCCTACGAACCTTGAAGTATGAAAGTTGCCATGGAAACAAGTACTACATTCCCACAAATTGTTAAAGCCAGTTAAAAACAAACCAAAACAAAAAAAAATATTAACTCATTGCTAACTACAGCTTACGGAAAGTGTAAGGATGGTAATGACTTATAAGGAATCCAGAATAACAAGAATGACGCTATCATTATTTAACTAATAAATTAATCAGGGATTCAAAGTACCATTGATTTTGTAAGACCATCTTAAAAAGATAAAATTTTTTAAAATCATAGTGTTTCTTCCAAAGAAGCATTTTCAGACTGCACGTACAACACGTAAATTTACAACACGTACCTGTTAACGTATGATAAGAGTGCCACTACACCACAGGTTATCCTGTAGCCTAACTGCAGGCAGAACTGGCCGAAGCTTTAGATTCAAGCAGGGTATACTCAAAAGTGTAGCCTACATCAGAGCATTACAGAGATTTAATCCCTCAGATCTTTGGTTTCCTATATATAAAATGGGGATGGCAGTGCTTTAACGGCAGATAACATACTTGTGAAAGGTACTGCTTCATGTTTATCTGCATGGCTACCTAATCATGCAACATCACACAATGGCCACATTGTGTTCTATTTACATTCCATGATGTTTATCTGTGATCTTGAACAATCCAAAGAAGCTGTAGCTCCCAAAGTAATCTCCTATATCTATAGAGGTGAGCAGATGCATTTCCTAATTTATAACCATGTCTGATGCTTTTCAGATTATACACGACCTTATTTCCTATGAAAAATCAAACCACAAGGGCCAGAAGCCAAGAACATGCACAGCTGGGGATCAGAGATCCTCGTTTAACCTAAGTCCACAGATTTTCTACTATAGGATCAATAAGTACTGCAATTCTTGTGACTCCAGAAATCCTTCTATTATTGGTAAAATATAAAAGCAGTCAGAAATGGCTCTGATATGGGACTTTCCTTACAAAGCCTCCTGCTTTTGGGTGATGTTATTCTTAAAATGTCTAAGTTTGGGTGGCTCCATCTTCCCACTGACTTTGATAGCTATTTTATCCTCTAAATACTCATCAATCATTTTAACCTTGTTTAATCAGTATATTGATCTTAAGCATTGTGTCTTCCAGGAATGCCAACAAATGTGACAATCCAGATAATGGCTCGTGTCATGTGAATCCCTGTCGATTATAAAACAAGTTACAAACCACTAATGACACTGAAGTACATCAGATGGTAATTGTTCTTAACCTAAAACAGATTTAGTAGGATACAGAACAGTTGTATTCGGGTTTTTCACCTTTTGTTCAGTAGGTATTTCTCAAATGTTTGAAATACAGCAAGTTACCCATCAGGAGTCTGGATATATAAAGAATCATATAAACTGACAAAGTTTAAATACAGCAGTTTAGAAAAAATATATTTTAAAAATGCATCTCAATTCACCTTTTTTTTTTTTTTGGTTTTTGCTCTTCTTTAATTCTCATAACTTAGAAGGTTTCTTTTAAAAAGAGTGTTTTCTTCAGCCTCAATTGTTAAGCAATGTAAAATGCCAGGGACTGAATTTGTTTATTTAAATTGTACATTAGAGACAGATTAATTTTTATTAATCTTATCTGCACTGTTCCTAGGCTACTACAAACATTGCATAGAGCCTAATCTGTATGGTAAATAAGCACTATCTAGTTACCTAGGCATAGCGTAACACAAACCATCTATAGTGAACTGAATACAAAATGTATGAAAATTCAAACCTTAGGGAGCAAGGTAACTACAGTTTGCTGCCGGAAAGTATTCCATTTACATTTAACATTTATATTCTACTGTTACATTTTCGAGTAAAAGCTTACAATATTCAGTACAATTCAGTTCTACATCTTCTGCCAATTATCAGCAACTTTTGAACCCTGGTAGTGGTGCTACCATCCACATGGCAGATATAATCATGGAATTTGATTTCCTATATATTGTAAGCAATTAAACTTCTTTAACTGACACTGATACGCACTTGTAACAACTTCTGTGTAAATTAAGAGTGGATGCCAATTTTAGCTCCGTAAATATTATTTTTATTGAACTGATTAATTCTTTGGAACTGGACACAGAGGCAAATATTTTGCAGAATACGTAATATAGGTTTTTAATCCCGGCATAATTTATATGTATACCATTTAGGTTTAAGGCTTGCATATCTCCACTTACATACACACACATAAAGACAAGTCCCACCAGATCTAGGCTGCATTCAGGAGATTTTTTTGCCTCCAGCTGATTTTTGATTGATCGTCAAGCACACTTCACAGTGACTAAATGGGGTATCATTGTGTTATGCGGTAGCAATGCTGTGATGCACAGTAGAAATCCAAAAGAGGGCTACAAAATAAAAGCAGAGTTATTTACTTTTTTTTTTTTTCAACTTTTACATGGCAAACTAGGCTTAGTAACCATTTCAACTCCATTGTGCTTTCAGAGAAGCACCTGGAAAACATTAGTGGTTTATTTTTTCTTTATGTGGACATTTTTCTTTGTCCCTATACACACTGATTAAATGTTGGAAAGCAAATTATAAACACAAATATCTAAAATGAAAATACATCTTTGTACTAAGAAGTATGAGGGTTTTGGCATCAGTAAAAATATTTTGCTACTGGAAACAGGTATTCTTTACGAATTCAAATCACAATATGTGCTGTTGTGAGCGGAAGGTGATCTCTACATTCTCAGCCATTAAAACCAGCACACTGAACTGTGCAAAATTTTCCTCTATTGTCATAAAAAAAAAAAAATCAATATAATTTATATTTTTTCCCAAAAAGGAAAAGGTAGAAGTATATTTTTAAGTTACCTTTTGTGTTTTAAATGGTACTAAACATGTAAGATACTTACTGAATGAAGATAATTTAGGAACAAGAGAATAAGAACACTCACAGCTCACAGATCTTTCCTGCTCTCATACACAGCACAGGACACATCTGATCTCACACTGTGGCTGTGACTGCATAGACTTCATTAAACTTCATTCTTTACATAAACACAAACAAATACATAAACAGAAAGTAAAGAGTTGTACAGATTGTACACCAGCGAAAGTGGAGAGGGAAAGGATTCTTAAACAAGAAGCATCCAGCTACGGTTCTACTTCTGTTTTCAAAAGCTCTCTGCTCACATTGTGCTCCTCAGCAAGAAATGAGTTTACATCACAGCCACAGAGCAGCAAAAACAGTGACAGGATATAAAATCATTTTGCCTTTCAAAGAAATAGTATTTCTCACCTGTGATGGAAACCCGATGGGACGTAAATTAGGTCTTTAAATTACAAGCATTAAACCATACCTACACTTTAATTTTCTTTCATTCCAGATAGATAGTTTCTTGGATCCTTTCTTAGCAGTACCAGTCAGCCATCAGGATGTATGCATGGCTAGCAATCCACAGTGAGAACCATCAACACCACTCCTATCACTCCAGGCTCATTTCAGCAAACTGAACTTGGGAAGAAAGAGAAACAAACACAAATCAGACACCTTCAAAATGTGATTTATTTCTATTAGCTTGAAACAAAAAAAAGCACATTTCGGTAACTGATGATTTTATGTAACTAATCTCTTTTAAAAATAAAAAGAACAGGAAACAAAATTAAGTGAGGTATATTTAGTAAAGTTCCAGAGAAGTCTAGCCTAGCCAAACATACCCTTTTCTTTTCTTTCCTCGGCAAACAAACCTTCGACTTGTAATTTGCTTATGATGTAGCCTAAAAGCACTTTATTATATTAAAGCTTATTGATGCCTGTAAGGCCCTTTTACCTACAGCTATTTCAAATGTAGTGAAATAATGGAACACTAATCTCTAAGACTTTTATTCCATAATAGATGTTTTTCTCACTAAATCAATTTAAAGGCTAATTGGGGTGGAAGGTGACTATCTCTAGTGGTTATAAATACATTTGCATTGCTATCAATCTTTTACACGACTGATGTTTAACGAGGCTGAACGAGAGCTCAGGCCAGCCTCGGACCAGCCCAGCCCGACACAAACAGGTAGCCAATGCTGACATCATGTGGCAAAACGCTAGCTCGCACCACCTCGCAGCTAGAAGCTGCCATCTTCCTCGCACACGTTCCCTCACCGACGAGCGCACAGGAGAAAGAAACAGCAGGAATGCAAAGGTCCTTTTGCTCAACTCCCTGTTTGTCCGCCGGGTTCCAACTCCAAGCACCTCTACCAACACGTAAGCACTGTTGCTCTGCTGCGTACCCATTTACCACCTACCGCAGCCAGGGTCACAACAAAAAGCAGCCATCACTCCATGACAATTTGAAAGGCACAAGGCTCCTCTCAATGTCTAGGGAGAACAGAAAAGGTTTTTTATTCCACCAGCATATCTGGTGGAATCAAATGTTTATACATGGCAAATCACTCAAAACATCTGTAAATACATCTCATTCTCCTGTTCAGTGAAGGGTCTTATCGCTTCCCGAATAATACACGTTCGAACATGACACTCAGGAAAAAACACATTTTGCAATTGTACTGGGCACATAATTTAAGGTGTTACATATAATCGACAAGTTCCAGGTGTCAGGGAGAGACAAGGGCCCTCAATGCTCATCACACAAGGGTTTCTACAAAGGTTTTCCTAATCTGTGTGTGTTGGCTACAAGGAACGCAGTATCAAAATGTGGAAGTCCAGTTTATCTTTCAAAAAACCCCTGAATTTCTCTGAAATGAGTCATATATGAGTATCTCATTAGATAATAAAAGTCAATAAACATTTCTTAGGTTGAAACATGTTTAAAAACATTTTTACAGTTCATGAGAAATATGGGAAAGACAACAGCTGGTTTTTTTACCGCCGAAGTTATTTTGGGGAAGGAGCTGTTTTGTGTGCTTGGTTTGCAGAATGTCTAAGTGAGCTCAAGTGACCCTTTCCTCTGTATATCATTTCTGCATGGACGACTTCCAATGAAGTGTATCTTCCTCTTGAAATGAGGGAGATCTAAACCAATTATTTGGTGCAAACCTGCAATTTGTACGTACGGTGTCAGAAGACAGCCTTGTCTTTGTAAATATTAATGTTGCAGCATGGCACATCACATTGAAAGTAAGGACAAGTCTTTGCGCTGAGGAAAACACAGGCTAAAATGAGCACTGGCATAGACGTGGAAGCCAACAGGAAAATGAAGACAAACAAAGTTAACAAATAAGTTACTGACACATAAGAATAATGGTAGTAAATATCACTGTCTCTAACGAGTATTAACTTGTACTGCTGTTTAAAAGTTATTATAGGACATACTCATCATGTGGTCAGGGGAAAAAAAGCATGTTCCAAATCTTCCTCAAGACTTTATATGGCGGAAAAAAGAAGAGAAAGAATTCAGAACAAAGGTTCAGTTTAGGAGGCCTGAGAAGGAACACGGCAACATACCCAATTCCCCTGCTACTGCACTGCACTTCCTGCAGCACTGGTGTGGCTTCTTTCGTGTGTTCTAACATCACAACATAACTGGTTGAGGACAAACACAACTGGTTTGAACAATATAAGCAGATGTGAAAAATCACACGTGAAGTAGAGATAAAATATGCAAGATGTCAGAACAGGCATTCTGGGTAGAAAAATGACAGCAGTTGTCCATTCCAGATTATTTTCCTTGACATTGCAGTCCTTTATCAACAGTAATAAAAAAACAAACGTAGAACAGAAATAAACACGAAAAAGGATGCAGCACTCTGTATTAGGACTAGTTAGTTTGCCAGTGCAACCAAGACTACGATCAGAACCTGCCAGATGAACTACGTTGCAGCTATTACCACTGTCATGCTACAACAACAGTCTGTGAAATCAGCTCTGGCAATGTGACTAGTCATTTGCTGGTGTTCAGTGCCAGTTGAAGGCAAGTTTCTAAAATCCTAGTAGCATCAGCGCGCTGGTGTACCTTAGAGTTTTCAGTGTTGCAATAAAGGACCTGAACCTACGATGAGCAGAGCTTCTCTTTCACAGAGAACAGAACTATGCCAGGTGAGTAGTAGCATTTTCTGGTCTTACATTGTGAGTATCAGTCTTTGAGTATCAGCCTCTGAATTTCTACAGCTGTTGCACAGAATTACCAGTTGTTTCATACAAAGCTAATGCTCATTTTCAGAATTAAAAACAAACAAAAAAACCCAAGCCACAACAGCAAAAGGCAAAGATTAATCTAGGAAAGTTAACAGCAGGATTCCCCACCATCTAAAAGAGGTACATGACAGTTAATCCAGTGTAGGGTGTGAAAGTTGATGTCGAAGATGCTCTGAATGCATGTAGTAAGCTAAAGTTCAGGTTGTAATCAGGCAACTAAATTAAAGAAAAAACAAAGTTCACTGTTATTAAACTAATAATGCTCATGACTGAAAAAGTTCCTCCTCGTGATTTAGGCCCAAGTAGAAAACAATAGGATGACAGGAAGGATCAGAAGAAAAAGGCAACCCCCCACGGTTTGCCCCACTCTGTTAAGATACTGAGTTTAATAGAACACGAGGGAAGAAACAACAATAACAACAAAAAACACTAATGAACTAATGAGGCAAGTACTGTACAACTCATCTGCGCCTTATACAGAACCCACTGTTTGGCTCAGCCATTCACCCAAGCTGCGTGACCTTTCCCACACTAGCTCTCTACTTATATAGTGGCATGACATCAGTATGGTATCAAATATCTCATTGGCTGGTTTGGTTGTACTGTTCTGGTTGAGGCTGTTTGCAGCTTCTTGTGAAAATTAACTGTATCCTAGCCAAATCTGCAGCATTCCTGGTCTGTATAATGTGGAAAGAGACGAGTCCTGGGTGAGCCTGCCTGCAAGGATGCTATGTGAGACTGTGTCAAATGCTTTACTGAAGCCAAAATAGACCACATCCACCTGGTTATGCCCTCATCAAAGGCCATCAGGTTCACCAAGCATTACTTCACCTTGGTGAAGCCATGCTGACTGTCCCTCTTGTCCTTGATGTGCCTGGAGACTGCATCAAGGACAAATTGTTCCATCGCCTTTCCTAGGAGGGAGGTGAGGCTGACAGGTCTATAGTTACCTGGATCCTCCTTCTTACCCTTTGTGAAGATTGGAGGGATATTTGCTATCTTTCAGAATGTAGGCACCTCTCCTGCTTCCACTTCTCAGAAAATGCTGTGTTTTTCACTTTAAAACAATAACATCTCAAACTGTAAAGCACGCAGATATTTATGAGATAGTTCTTAAATAAATTCAGTCTTTTTTTGTAGTCTAGTTGCATGAAACATCTACTGAATGTTAATACAGTGGCAGCATTTACAGCAATTTAACAACATTGAACATGAGATCATTAGTTGGGTTGGGGGTTTTCTTGCGGAGAGGGTTTAAGCAATGCATTTGCAGTAGTTTGGTGGGTTTCTTGGCATGGAGGAATTCACAATCTGTGATAAAGGGTGTTGGAATTCCAAGCTTTCCCTTAGTTTATGCATTGGCCAATAGGTGACTCTGTGAACTGGTACAGCTAGTTTAGACCTTCTAGTTTCTGGCTTCTTCATTTTTGTCTTTGTTTGGAGAGAGACACATGGCACTGGACCAAGTACAGCAGCCAGGTAGCAGCCCTGGGAATGTGGTGAATGGAGAGACAGTGTAACCTCAGAGAACAGTGGAGATGATGTTTTTCGCATCGTTCATGGCATGATGGAAATGGAGGTCTCGCTTGGCAGCACAGGAAACAGGGATGACACTGAGGGATGTGTGCATGGACTGAATGGACTCCACATTTCCATAAGGAAAAAGAAAAGCTGCAAGTTCATTCCCTTTGAGGGAGTGGAGATAGCACATTGGTCCAGTTATATAAGAACATGTGGCTAATGCCTTTGTGTTGGTGTTTTTATTTGGAGTCAATTAAATATGTCTTGTTGTTTTTCCCAAGTAGAGTTTTTGGGTTTGCCTGTAAGTGGTTTTTGAACCCTCCCTTGTTTTATTGCTGTTTTGGACCATTAGCATATTAACTACAATAATTGGTTAATTTGGTTAATAACACAATAGAAAATCCAATTCAGCAGCAATGTTAGTTTTGTAACTGCACAAGTGGTAGAAAATGTTTTGGTCTGTGTCTCTTCTTCTCTCCTTCATTAGCGCCATGTCAGTGACCTTGGAGAGCCCTGCTCCTGTCTCACAGCAATCCTGACCTCCATACTCCTTCCTTCTCACAGGGAAGTAACCCTGTCAAGAGACTGGAAATCTACTCACTGCACAGTTAATTTGGAAAAAAAGAGGGAAACATGAGCAACTGGTAAGGGTGGTTATACAGATGCTTACTGTCAAGAAGTTGAACTTGTACAAGAGAGAGATCAGATGAGACAATATTAGTGTAAAAATGAAACTTGATAGAAACAACTTCAACACTAACAGCAATCCCACTGAAGTGTGTCAGCTGTATTCAATGAAATTGAGTGATACTGATTTAATCCACTGAAATACACTGACAAAAAAGATACTATATGGAGATAGGGTTGGGGTTGTTATTCTCTCAAGAGGTATATGAAGTGCAGATAGCTGCAGAACACTACATTATTGCACTCATATACGAGTCTAAAATGCGAGGTATATAGCTCAGGATACTGAATGCTTAGTCCTTGCAGCCCACCCCTAAGTCCTTCGAAAACGCACAAAACCCACTAGCATACTACTTGTACTTGTGGAGCCAGTGATAATGCTCAATGTCATACATTCAAAACACTGTATTATGTAATATGCAGACTTCAATAGTTAGAAACAGTATTACAAAATAGTCATAGGGTGTTACATGGCAAAATACTTGGGCTGCTACCGACAGGTTAAATTCTGCCTCATGGGCCAAATTCAGCACAGGCATGTGTATAATAACCCTTCTCTACAATACATCCCTCCAAACTGTTTTGACTGTGAAATAATGCAGACTATTGAGTGCTCTGTACTACTGTTTGCATGTATGACCAGGTAGAGAGCAATTCCAACAGGAAATCAATTATATTTGCATGTTATTGTGCTGGTTTAGATTATTCTATGTTGGTTTGGATTTCTCAGGATCATCAAAACACAACAGAAAACCAAGGACAATGCTACAGTACAGAAAAATATACAGATTTTATTAACAGAAAGTAAATAAAGGGTTAAATGACATGTGAATACGGAAAAGGATCCAAAAATGTAAACAGCTGATAAGCCACCTACCCAGCAGCTTCAGACCTTCCTTACCTCTCTCATGCAAAAACACTGCAGTTGCCTAACGCCACAAAAATGCCACAAAGGTTTTCTAAAAGAGATAGAGAGAGGAAAAGGGAGAGACCAAATTTATTATCTTTCACCAGATCTGCATAACAGAGGAGTTTTGCTGCAGCAGCTGCTCTGCAGCAAGCGGGAAGCTAAAGAGCACTCTCTCTTCTGCATAGCAGAGCCTCTACAGAGTTACAGGAAGAGATATCCAGCTGCCACATGTCTCACGTACAGAGTCAGAGGTCATCCTACTTATCCTCTGCCCTTATCTTCTAATATGCTTTCCATATTAAAAACACAGGATTATGTATGATTCCAAGAACAACTTCCACATTGACTGTTACATTTCCATGGTCTGTACTTGATTAGTGTGCCAACAGATCATCCAAGTTCATTTACGATAGGCATACCATAAAGAAAATCTGTGCAGCCAAAAGCTTGAATAAAATTATCTTCAACAGAACACAAGATAACCTACTTTGTATTTCTGAGATACTACTTTAAAGTGGTTGGCCTTCAGTACTAGTCCTAAAAATAAAGAACTGAGTTGGCTCAATTTTCTGGATCATTCACATGAACACTGGAAAATACCACTTTATTTTAACTACATATATAAGAATTAGTTGGGGTTTTTTTAGTCTTTCAAATATCTCAAAGTCTAGGAAGCTCTTAATCTGCTGCCTCATTCCTTTACACAGAGCCTGCTTAGCTCAACGATTTTTGTAGAAAAATCACTTGCAAGCTTAGTGCAGGGGTTTTGCCCCTTTGGCTTCAGTCATAAACTAGGAAAGTGTTTGGTGCATTCATATCTGAAGCATGACAGCAGTGTAGGAGAGAAAAGATTTGCCTGTTTTGTATTACAGTCCATATTATAAAGTCATGACTTTCTAAAGTACTGGAATTACGAAATATAATTTTTATACATAAACTTTGTGTGTTTGTGAGGAACAAAAGTTTTAGACTTTCACATTTCCTAACATGATCTTAATGCATTATTAAACATTCTCATTAGGCTAAATTTAAGATGGTACTTTCAACTGCAATATCATGCTGTGTGTGCAGGGGTGTCTAATGCAATCCAGACTACATGTGGTAAGTACTAACTCAAGAATATGGCTTGTTCACAGAGACTCAACTCTTCTCCAGAATTCCATTCTCAGACTCATTCATGTAGTCTAAATTTTTTTTATTGGATTTTGTCACTATTACTCTTCATAACAGTGAGGAATGAATATCTCTGTTAGAAGAAAGAGCAGCTAGCAATCTTTGGAATAAAATCATGAATCCAAGTTTATCTACTAACAAGACAAGAAAGTCTAAAAAGCTTCATCATATTTATTATTGACTCCATGACTGAATAATGACTTGAATTCACTATTGAGTTCTCTCAGAGTTCAAGGATAAAATTGGTCATTTGCAGAGAAATTCAAACCAATTTCATCTAAGCAACCACTAACTTAATGACCAAGATGATCAATGAGGCAAATCACAGAATCTGTAAGATACTATGATCTTGGAAAAGACCTTCAAGATCGTTAAGTCCTACTGCCCACCATACAAACCCTAACCACTAAACCATCTCCCAAAACACCATCTCTACACATTTTTTCAACACCTCTATGGACAGCACCTCCACCACCTCCCTGAGCAGCCTGTTCCAAGGCCTCACAACTCCTTCTGCGAAGAAATTTTTCCTACTATCCAGTGTGAACCTCCCCTTGGAGAAGATACCAACATCTGTGTCAGTCACTACAACCTCCTTTTAGGTAGTTATAGAGAGCAACAAGATCTCTCAGCCTCCTCTTCTCCAAGCAGAACAGCAGCCTCTTCGCCAAGCTGAACAGTTCTAGTTCCCTCAGCCTCTCCTCGTAAGACCTCTTTTATGACCCCCTAATCAGCCCAGTTGCCCTTCTTGGCAATTTCTCCAGCACCTCCTGTACAGCAGTGCCAAAACTGCACAAAATACAGGTGCAGCCTCAGAGGCTGAGTATAGGGGTAGGGTTAGCTCCTTGGTCCGGCTGCTCACACTAATTTTGATACGGGCCAGCATGCCATTGGCCTTCTTGGCTACAATGCTGGCTCATGTTCAGCTGGCTTTCAATCATAACACCAAAGGAAAGCAGAAATTACAGAATATTAGGGATTGGAAGGGACTTTGAAAGATCATATAGTCCAATCCCCCTGCCACAGCAGGATCACCTAGACCAAGTTGCACAGAAACATATCCAGGTGGATTTTGAACACCTCCAGTGAAGGAGACTCCACAACTCCCCCTGGGCAGACCATTCCAGCACTCTGTCACCCTCACCATGCAGAAGTTCCTTCTCATATCTATATAGATCCTCTTATGTTCCTGCTTACACCCACTGCCCTTTGCCATCACTAGATGACACTGAGAAGAGCCTGGCTGCATCCTCCTGACACCTACCCTTCACATATTTATAAACATTAATGAGGTCATACCTCAGTCTCCTCCAAGCTAAAGAGACCCAGCTCCCTCAGCCTTTCCTCATAAGAGAGGTGTTCCACTTCCTTCATCATCCTCGTTGCTCTATGCTGGACTCCTTCCAGCAGCTCCACATCCCTCTTGAAAGGAGGAGCCCAGAACTGGGCATAATACTCCAGATGTGGTCTCATCAGTGCAGAGTAGAGGAGGAGAACCTCTCTCCATCTGCAACCCCCTTCTGATCCACCCCAGGATGCTGTTGGCTGTCTTGGCCACAAGAGCACTACAGATCATTCCCCAACCTATACTGTTTTCATTAAATATCTCCCTGCCAAACTCTCCAGCCTGTCCAGGTCTCACTGAATGGCAGCACATTCTGCTGGGGTGTCAGCAACACCACTCAGCTTTGTGTCATCAGCAAACTTGCTGATACAAGTGCACTCTAATCCCTCATCCAAGTCATTAATGACTACATTGAATAGGACTGGTCCCGGTACTGACCCTTGGGGGACTCCTCTAGATACAGGCCTCCAACTGGACTCTGTCCCACTGACCACTACTCTCTGGCTTCTATCCTGCAGCCATTTCGCGATCCACCTCACTACCCAATCAGTCCACACTGCCACAGCTTTGCTGCAAGGATGCTGTGGAAGACAGTGTCAAATGCTTTACTGAAGCCAAAATAGACCACATCCACTACTCTGCCATCATCTATCCCCCTGGTTATGCCCTCATCAAAGGCCATCAGGTTCGCCAAGCATTACTTCACCTTGGTGAAGCCATGCTAACTGTCCCGCTTGTCCTTGATGTGCCTGGAGACGGCGTCAAGGACAAATTGTTCCATCACCTTTCCTAGGAGGGAGGTGAGGCTGACAGGTCTATAGTTACCTGGGTCCTTCTTCTTTACCCTTTGTCCCTTTGGACGGACATTTGCTATCCTCCAATCTCTAGGCACCTCTCCTGACCCCCATGACTTAGAAAAGATGATAATGAGTGGCTTAGCAATGACTTCCGCTGTCTCCCTTAGCACTCACGGGTACATCCCATCAGGGCTTATGGATTTAGAATCATAGAATTATTAGGGATTGGAAGGGACCTCGAAAGATCATCTAGTCCGATACCCCTGCCATGGGCAGGGACATCCCACCCTAGATCACGCTGGACAGAGCCTCATCCAGCCTGGCCTTAAACACCTCCAGGGACGGGGCCCCAACCACCTCCCTGGACAACCCATTCCAGGCCCTCACCACTCTCACGGTGAAGAACTTCCTCCTCACATCCAGTCTAAATCTACCCATCTCCAGCTTTGCTCCATTGCC
>JAOXOE010000001.1:48128663-48139132 GCA_028565055.1 Phoeniculus purpureus
ACTTGCCGTCCAGCATTATTCATGTGTGCTAACTGCCACTTCACTATTCATGCCCCCCCCCCTTTTTTTTTTTAAGATTTGTCCCAGTTGTTTCTTGGTTTTCTTTTCTAAAGAGACTCTTAATTTTTCGATTAAAAGAAAAAACAACTTAGCCTTTTGGATAAGATGAAAATGTATTTGTTATTGCGTGAAATGAATCCAAGATGAGAAACTTTCTACAACAAATGTGATTCGTGGAAAAGATTTGGTAAAATGATTTCTGATGCTGGACAAAACCATTTTTATCAATAATGTGGTGAAGGTATTTTATGGTTTTCAAAATTATTGCTTATCAAGGAGCAAAATGTGGCATTGTCTTGATCTACAGTTACACTGAGTGCCTAGATTTGAATTTCAGCAAGAAAGAATTTTTTAAAATGTATTTTTCCCCCCAAACTGGACGTGAAAAGAATTGTTCTTCTCATAAACCAATCAAGCAACTTTCTAGTCAGTCCTGCTGTTTGGCTGCTACTGTACCACAGCTTCCAAATGGCCTTGGAGACATAATTTGAAATGTGTGGTGAAGTATATTTCATAGAGTCAGAATCCTGAGAATTGCCAGATTAAGAGTTTACCCAACAGCCTGAATTATTCCCACGTACACTTGGAAACACATACAAACCAGGACTTACTTCCCAACTTCCATGCGTGCTTACACAGGAACAGCCTCTGCTATATGACAGGGTCTGGAAATTAAAACACACCACCATTTCTCTGGACTTAAAAAGCTATTTATGCCAGAAGAGCATTATGGTGCTAACACCAAGTGTAAATGGAAGTCCTTATCTTGTAAAACTAAGGATTTGGGACAAACATTTTCAAGTGCAAATGGTATGTCGTTCAGGAAGTTGGTCAGGCTATCACCAAGTGCTGAAGACGTGTCCCTGTAACTTTCTGGAGGACACTTAAGAGATGTGGATCCTTCCAGGTCGTATGTATCTGGCTTAAACTCTCAACAGTCATTAATTTTTAAAACTTGGTATTTCCTCTGCCTCATCTTCCTGTCTCCTTGCTTGTGCTGGCAGCTGCCTACAGGTGAGGCTGCCTGTCCACTCAGGCTGGGACAGAGATGTGGTGCAAATGCAGCCTGTGATGAACTACAGTGGCCAGCAGGTAACCATCTCATTTAGCAACTTAAGCAGCACAAAGTCACTGTAGTTTTAAAATATTTTGTTTTATTAAATGTTTAAAATAACATAAACATATTAACAATTTTATGGCTGAGGTTCTCATCATTTGCAACTTTACCATTTTATCTGATTTGAGAGCTCAAGAGATTACACCTTAACATTAGAAACTCTGTAATTAAGATTTATAACAGTAAGTTGTCTCATGGCTAACGAGAGAATAGAAAGAGCAGACAGAACTGAGAACTGTATAAACTTTGGACAGGAGTAGAGTACATATTTTACTATAAACTGGGGTCTGCCAAACTGATGTAAGGGCAAGAAACCTTTTATAAACAGTTTCATGTTAATCTGAACAAGTTAATTTATAGTTGAGTTTGAAGCAGTAGAGAAAAGTGGGATTGTACATCCTTTATTATTCCCCAAATACACATTTCTTTATTTTTTGAAGTCTCTGAACTAGGTCTACTGCCTTCACACTGGTATTTAGCACCATGTAATTGGGTATTCGCCATTTAGCTTCTGGGGAATGTAGAGTGTGTTACTTATTCTATGCTAGAATAAAGGGACCAATAAACATTCACCCTGGCTTTCTGCAGTAGAACATCAATGCTGGAAGAGGAACAGCATGCTTTCAACCATGAAGCTGTAGCTTATTTACAAAGAAAATAATGCCCCCCTCCCTCTTTCCCCAGTTGCTTATTCAAGATGACGATTTCATTAACAGGTACTGTTCCTTTACACTAGAACCTAGCAGGTAATCACTTTGTTTTTAATGACTTTGTTTTAAACTGAATTGGAACAGCGCACACCGAACAAGCATAACCTGGCACTTCAATATGAGCTCCAATACTTTTTTTTACCATCTCTGTATGTTACATGAGAAGACTGGTGCTGAGAGACATGACTATACACACAGGCACATATAATCGTATTTTCTTAGAAAATGTAAAACAAGAAATTACTTGAGAAGGTGAGTAATGGGCCAATAACTTGTAATATTCTAAGATATTAGCCTCCTCACCCAAAATGATTGCATTTTGTTAATAAAGTTGGGTCAGAGGGTGGGATGCTAAGGAACTATATTTTTCGGGTAACAGATATGCTGGCGATCAGCAGCTTTGGTTGCAAGTCAAAAGGCAGTTTGAACTCTGATTCATTCTAGGGATTTGTTGGATGCCTTTGTAATCACAATTTAAAAATAACCTAACAAGTGCTTAATTGCAAGCCTATGCCTGTTGCTCTTTGACAGTGAAATGATATTCAGTGTTTCACTGCTTTTACGCAGCAGTTCATAAATGCAACCTATAGACTAGAGTGTACGCACAGCGTTAACAAAACATTCGTACACTGGGTTCAGCAGTGGTCCGTGTCATTTCCATAGTAGCACCGCAGGCTTCTGACACTATGAGTGGGTAGAGAAACTACAAGTTCATAGGGTACAACCAAATAATCCCATTATGCTGTCTTCTGGCAGATACTTTCTTTTCTGGCTATGCAAAATGACTGCAAATACTCTCCGTGCTGCCTGTTGGTAGCTGGGAGGAGGTCAAGGAGTGTTTTAGTTTGCTTTTTTTATTATTTCAAGAACCCAAACTGATAACAAAGTGCTGAGGACGCTCTTACACTACTCCTTGGGAGACAGAGTCCTCTGAATTAGCCAGCTCAGATTTCTCTGATTCCTTGAGTCTCCCTTTGCTCATTGATCTCAATGCTCATTGAGCTTAGCAAAGCTTCTGCTGTCTCTGACTGGAGGCTGCATCAAAGCTCTTCCTACACTTCTTTCCTCACTGTAGCACTGACCATGCTACCTCTGTAGGAGGCAGGCCTGTGTGAGGAATGCATGGCATGACTTGCATTGGGGAAGGGAAGATGGGTGTAGCAGGTCTGCAGTATTTGACGCTTCTGCAAGACTCAAGTTTTCCTCGGTCATATACATAGCACAACACTCTTAGCTGTTGCTTCTCTGTACATAAGGCAGGCACTTAAAAAAGACTTTTAGGATATGAGTTATGATTTTCTCCTAATTTGTTAATGAAAAGTGTATTTCAAAATAATCTGCAGCTTTGTTTTGGTGGGTTTTTTTTTTTAATCTTTCATATGAGAAGACTGGAAGCTCGCTGATGAACTGCTGGTCACATATTTGAGGGAATGCGGTCTTTCTAGAGGAATCCCTACAGCATCCTGCCTAACTCTGCTAAGGTAGCCACTGTATCTGCATAGCCGAGTTAGCAAAGTATAATGCAGCTAACTGTCATCTTATACACTGCTACAGAACCACTGTGCATGACGTGTCTGGTCCTCAGTGACCGAACCCATAGCTCCTAGATTCCCAGGCAGTGCCACCGTACTAATGTTCCATCCACTGCCAGCTTTCTGAACCTGGCAAACAGAGCTAACAACCAGCTTTTCATGAATGCTTTCAAGGCAAAGGCTTAAAACTTTGCATTTTTGTAAACTGGATGCCTGACCTAATTGAGCAGAGATCAGAAGGAACATACAACAAACACTGGGGCCTTTGCTAGGGAGTGATAGAGCGTGGGGGTTCTGCATACCGTGTTTTTGGTCAGGTTCTGTTGGCAACTGCTTGAAACCAGACCTCTGTGACATACGGGGGAAGATTAATTCCCTGCACCTTTAGAAAGAGTTTTGAACTAACACAGAGGCCTGAGATAATAAATTTACTAGCCTCATAACGCTCTTTTACCTTCACTGCCAAAAGTCAGTATAGTTTTTGAAGAATGCTAGCTTTGTAAATACTCTGCTACTCTCAGCAGTCAAAAGAGCATTAATTTTTCAGACATCTATTGTGACACAAGACTAGAGACACTGGCTGCTGCATTGCTTCAAAAACTAGCTGCTTTGAAGCCTGATAATCTTAAAGTGCTTATTCAGTGTTATCTGAACAAAAGTACCTCAGTAATAGACTTTACTCTGAAAATCTGATAAAATGACACGTTTGTTGCTGTTGCACTAAGACCATTGCTGCCCCGGCTACTTTGAAGAAGGCGCTTTCTTTCTGACCCTCACAGGAATTCATATACTACGTGAAAAAAATAGCTCCAATAGTGTTAGGAAGATCCTTGATTTCCTTCCTAAACCACAGTGTAGGACAAAACACATTATAGTCACAGTGCATCCTTGTTTTAACACAGACGTCAATGAAACCCTTCCTATCCTTAACAAGACAACTTTCAGACTCCTTAATTCCTATTGACAGGAGCGGGAACAAAACTGGCCTGATAGGATTTCCTTCATACATGTCTTTACACTTTCTCTAGCAGGGTAGGTGGTCAACTGCAAAGTGATTTAGCTGCCATGAAAGTGTGAAGGACAGTCTCAGGCTGGTTTTTAGCTACAGGGAGAAATGTTTCCTGTAGAGTAGTTGAAGAAGGGGAAAAGACCTATTCCTCACAAATAATGAAGAGTTTCTGAATTCTTCAATCTTTTAAGAAGTTTTCTCTTCATTCTCAGAGTAAATACAGCATATTTCAGGCAGAAAGAAATGCTCCAAGCAAACATGATAAATTTGAGAACAGGGGACTGCAACCTTAACCACAGAGAGAAGAAACACCTCTCCACAAGAAAGCAGCGTGTCAGCGAGCAGAACTAACACAGGTACATTGACTCTATTTGTGCCTTCAGTTATGGCTTGAAAGTATTAGTCCTCAGGTAGCAACAGAAGAAAAGATCTGGAAACTGTTCAGACTGATCTAGTGTAACTCGTACTTTTTACCCCTTTCCAAATTTGAAAAACTGAAATCATGTTTATCAAGAAAGCACAATTTCACTGAGTGAGAATGAAGGAACAGCCTTCTTAGGAAGATCTCTTACAGGTTAATTTCCTTGTCTGGGTTTTCTCTGATGGCATCCTTTATTTCCGAGGTTGTATACTTCAAATTTGCCTCTTTAAGAAGATGAGATTAAGAGAGCCTAGGTAGTACATGGGAAGACAATGACTTTGGTTAATCCTTATGCTTGCACATCAAACTCTAGATGAACAGTTCCAACTTGACCTGTTCCTAAAGCTTCAGTTATGGCTTTAAAAATTGGCCTTGTCCTATGGAAGAAAGACCACCATGTATTAAAGCATTAGTTAAAATTAAAAAGGTGAACATATAACAGTGCACAATATATGCAGGCTGCTGTTGGAGGGAATGGATTTTTCTGCTACTTTCAGACCCCGTTGCCCATAGTTGCTGATTAGAAATGGAGGTCCTTCTGGAAGAGGCTGGTCGCTGATGGAAAGCTTCAGTGCCTGAGGGTACTGGATGCTCTGAAGTAGGAAAGGAACTTGTAGCAGAGGCTAACCACAAAATACCAGATGTTTCGAGCCATCTGTGACCGTGCAATGAAAATGCGCCAGATGATTACAAGGAGGGTGGTGTTGAATGCATATCGGATGTTCCTCAGCCTGAGAAAAAGAAAGAGGCAGTCTTATGGAGGAAGATAACAACCAAAAACTTACCAGCTCGCTTCATCGCCGACAGGTACTTTTGTAAGACATTCCGTGTACAAGTGGCCATTGGGTCTTTTGCCACTGCTGTTTTAGTGGGGTTACTGTGCTTAAGGTGTCCCTACTGTCTTGCCAAGGCCTGTTGTTGAACTTAGGGGACAGTGAACAGCTAATGGGATAGGTGGAATACACGTACTGTACTGTATCTCTCTTGTCCCGTGTATTCTCATTGCAAAGCAGAACAGAAGTCATACTGAGAGGTTTTTTTCTTTATGGCAGTCAGGGTCAAATACTTTCTACTTTGATTTGATATACTGTCTCTTTTACTTTGCAGGACTGGTGGCAGGATGTTTGGGGGTTTTTTTGTAAATTTCATCCCTGCACTATGTCGCGCTGCCTATTTGGAATACGAGGCAGCTACGGAGGTTTTTATAAATTCTTTAAAACGATCCATGAATGAAGAAACTGTTCAGGATTCCTTGCTGTGGCAACAGGCTGTTTTGTGCTTCTAGGGTTTACAGTGCATAAGAATGGTTTTCGTAAAGGAAACCACCAGACTTTTTGCTCCAAGATTGCTTCTCTTTCTCATTTTGCCTGCTCTTCTCATTAAAGGGATAGAGAAGACAGGAAAAGCAGAGTCTGTAACTGAAGGGAAGGACAATCTCAAATTGTTTATTCAGACTCTCTTAAACTGTCACTAGAGATTGAATCATTTAAGTTGAAAAAGACCTTTGAAAACAGTCAGTCCAACCATTAACCTAACTGTCCCAAGCCCACTGCTAAACCCTGTCTCTAAGTTTCATATCTACACAACTTTCAAACCAGTCCTGGGATGGTGATTGAACCATCTCCCTGGGCAGCCTATTCCAACGTCTGATGACCCTTTCAATGAAACAGATTTTCCTGATATCTAACCTAAACTTCCCTGGTGCAACTTGAGGCTATTTCCTCTTGTCCTGTCACCAACACCTACCTCTCTACAACCTTCTTTCAGGTAGTTGGCATAACTGCCCACCTATTTTTGTGACATTTTACCCATTCTCCCAAGAAATTAGAAACTTCAAAATGCAATTCAAAATCAGTCCAATGCTTAAAGTTTTGATGCAATGCCTTTGAGTTGCTAAAAACTTCTAGGAGCTTCACAAAATCTAAATCTGACCCTTATTTTTCTGTTGTAATTCTGAGTGACCAAGATCTTCCACGTTCATGTATTCCTCTATGCATTGTAACTCCATTACCCTGATCATCTGCTGGGAAGGCATAATACCTAGCCCCTTCATCATTAGTGTTACCAAAAGTCCTCTTTATTTTTACAGGATGAAAAAATGACATACTGACAACCTTCTGCTGTAAGAAATAAGCTATTCTGTATTTATCTCCATATTATTCAACAGTAATCACTGCCATGGAACTACAATAATTGTCCTCAAAAGCCACTCAGGACTGTCAGGAGCTCTTGTCATTGTCACTGGGAATGACTTACTTTCTTAAGTGCTGTTTTGCTGCTGGAATGCCAGCCATATCCTCATTTAGCAAATACTTCTTGGCACCTAGGCAGTAGCTTTCAATGTATTCTGGCCAGTGCAGCTGACGAACATCAAAGTTGTATAACTGGGATTTAAAGACAAAGAACAGAAGTTAAATGAGAGCGTTCAAAATAAGCTCACTCCAACCATCAGTTCTTCGTTGACCTCTGTCTCTGATAGGGTCATCTTTTTGAAGTCCTTAAAGCCACCAAGAAGACATGGGCATTACTAAACTATATTTCACAGCTGTTGATTAATGTCTTTGGGAATTTGGGCAAAACAATCAGACATGTAGTGCTGGCCAGGAAACAGTAAAGGTAAGGGTTTTTCCCCCAGGTGGCAATTTTGGAATAAGTATATGCATTTACACACATAAAATCACAGAAGGAAAATGGCATTCCACATAGGTAGATGAATTTATATGAAAACTGCTGTGCAGTGTCATTAGAATTATGTGTAAATAAGGTGCTAAGCATCAATCAATCTCACTGCAGAGCTGTTTATCTCAGTTAATTTCAGATGCTTATACTGGAAAAATTGTTAGCAAGCTTCAGGTGGTTGACTGTCTAGAAGAGCAAAGAAAGAATTTTTACGGAAGAGATTTTGCATACAGAACTGGTTTATTTTTTTAAAGAAAGAGTGAAGTGAATGTTATTTACAGGGTCTTAAAAGGGAAGATACTCAGAAAAATCCCTTCCTTTCCCTCAAGCCAATCCAGGCTTAGGTGCAAGAGCTTTGGTGCCAGACCAGCATGACCTTTAGCAGAGAGGAGTCTGCAAACAATGTCAAATACAGAGGGTTAACGACTCTACAGATCCTGGTATGTCTGTCTGAGACACACAGAGATCTCAGCTGCCAAAAGACTGTCTAGCTTGAATACTGCTTACAATGCAGCAGCAGCAACACTGGGTGCAATGCATCTCACAAAGTTCTCAGGAGCCTGGTAAGACTGTCTAGCCTAAACTGATGTCTTTCATGCTCCTTTAATTTTAAACATCCTCATAACTAGTTCCTTTCAAACCATTTAGGTTCTCTCTGTATCCGCTTGTAGTCCCAGCAGTGCTACTACTGTTAGAAGTTAGAAACAGATCAGTGCATTCCCTCCATGGACTAGGGAAGCAAACTTTTGGTTCTACTACTGGAAGTCTGTGCAAGAACTTAATGATGTGAGACCAATTTGACATGAATGCCCAAGTGTCTCTCTGCTAGGAATCCTGACCAAAGGTGCATTCAAGCTTGTCAGAAATCTCCTCTATGTATTCCCTCAGTCTTTCAGGCACCACCCCATTCTTAAGGAATACTATCTGAAACCTGTAACAATTACACCATAGCTACACATCCTGCAAATTAACTGCTCTTAGGGGATGTGAAAAAAACCAGCATTTCTTTTCATATTGTTCATGGCAAGACTACGTGTTAATTAAATTTCCCTGCGCAGTGCCCATTAAAACAATGTGGATGAAAATATAAGTAATTTCCATCTAAAACACCCACCACAGCCACCATGGTAACTGTATAGTCTTTAGTGATTGCCTTGTCTCAGATGAAAGAGCAACACTGCTCAGGAGAAAACATTTTCCTATAACAAATGTAAGTTTCCTGATAAATAATTTAACAAAATAAGGAGGAAATACATGATTTCAGGTTAAAGTCAATTCCATTCACGTGGATGTCATTCAAAAGCTTAACAATACACCAAAATTAATTGCTGCAGATGAACAGAGTTGGAGATTAGCAATGGATATTCAGGTCATACTCACCTTTTTGTCCTCTGTGTTAAGATGACTCAATAGCATATTCACATTATCTGAAGACCAATCCCAGGACTGGGTGGAGAAATACTGCAGGAGCATCATAGACTTGTGCAGTCGATTGATAATCTTCATCATTCTGAAACAGAAGAGCAGTGTCAGAGCTGGATAGGAAGTTGGACCTTATGAAAAACTGATGGTTTGCTTTGTAGGTGTTTTTACCAATCCAGGTGAGTACACACTGCATCTCCTGATAAGCAGTGCACTGCTGCTTATCAGTATGTCTGAGTGCTCCAGCTGAGGTCTTGAGCCTACAGCTACCTAGCTTTTATTGCTGGCTTGAGCATGACGCAAACATGTGTGTTGCAGGGCAGGACTGATGTCTGACTTCCTGGCCTGAACTAAACAAGGCTTGGAGGCCATATAATGTACCGCATGTGAGGGCAAAAGCCCACTTGAACTAGTATGAAGACTGCACAGCAGACTGCAAAACTGCAAAGGTATACAGCTTGCCTCCTGAGATGGACAATTGTCTTTCTACTATACAAATTCTTTTCTGTTCTTAAGCCTGAGTTGGCTGCTGAAGCAAAGCTCCAGTACAGATGTGACTGTCTCTGCAGTATGCACAAGCTCTGAAGTCAATTGCTCTTCTTCAATTGACTCATGGACTCCAAGAATGGTTTGCATTGTAAGGGACCTTAAAGATCATCTATTTCCAATTATCCTGCCATGAGGACACCTCCCACCAGACCATGTTGCTCTAAGCTCCTTCCACCACATCTTTGAACACTTCAAGGGAGGGGGCATCGATACCTTCTCTAAGCAACCTGTTCCGGTGTCTCACCACCCTCACAGTAAAGAACTTCTTCCTAGTATCTATCTAATTTTTAGTGCTTTCCGTTTAAAACAAATACCCTCATTCTATCACTGCACTCCCTGATAAAAAGTCTATCCCCCTCTTTCCTGTAGGTCCCCTTTAATCCCAGTGCAGGACCTTGCACTTGGCCTTGTTAAACTATGAGATTTGCATGGCCCCACCTCTCTAGCTTCTCAAGGTCCCTCTCTCTAGACTGCATGCTTTCCCTCTAGAATATCAACCAACTATACACTCCTCTAGGTGTATACTTTTTATGTCTCTGTGCTTCCTCTATCTCCCTTTCATAAAATGAGTTTGTTTTTCTAAAAGCCATTCCTCAGCCTGTGTAACATAGTGGCAGTTTGGAATGGCATTACTTAGTTTTCCTTATACAGGAAAGTTCTGATAGCATGCACTGCTGGTGGATGACCTCAAAAATCATCCCAAGTCCACCGGGTCTTTTTTGCTGGGGTAGGGAACTGTCTTAACACTTTGCTGGAGCATGAATATCATCATAAAGATGAAAGCTGCTTTGGGGGCATGGCTGCTTAACAGGGACCTTGGAAATGTAGGATCAGGTCTCTCGTGTGAGATGGCCTTTTCTTAATACTTTATATATAAAAATATATAATATAATGAGTGTAGTGTAGGAGAAAGGGACCTGGGGGTTCTGGTGGACAGCAGGATGACCATGAGCCAGCACTGTGCTCTTGT
>JAOXOE010000001.1:48139232-48156139 GCA_028565055.1 Phoeniculus purpureus
CAGGATCACCTAGACCAAGTCGCACAGGAACATGTCCAGGTGGGTTTTAAATGTCTCCAGAGAAGGAGACTCCACAATCCCCCTTCCAGTGCTCCATCACCCTCACTGGGAAGAAGTTCCTTCTGATATTTGGATCCTCCTGTGTTCCAGCTTGTACCCGTTGCCCCTCGTTCTATCTCTAGATGATGTTGAGAAGAGCCTGGCTCCATGCTCCTGACACCTGCCCTTCACATACTTATAGACATTAATGAGGTCACCCCTCAGTCTCCTCTTCTCCAAGCTCAAGAGCCTCAGCCTTTCCTCATCAGGGAGGTGTTCCACTTCCCCTTCATGAAGCCAACTTGCAGCCAGTGACAGAAGCACAAGGCTGCAGAGAGTAGACCTCAGGAAGAGTTTTGCACTCACTTAGATGACAAATGTGGCTGTGCACAGCTCCTCCTTCTGTGACAGATGTACAGGTTTAAAAATTCCCCCGACTGCTGCTCTACTTGCTCTGAGTGTCTGGCTCTTAAACCCTCCTCTAGTGCAGCAGCAGGTGGGGTTTGTCCTGTAATGCCTGTGTCTGTGGGGTGACATCTAGCCTCCAGTGCTGCACAAGCAATGCCAGCAGCAGAAATGCCTGTGGGGCAATCAAGCAGCTGTATCGCAGAATAACAGAACATCAGAGATTGGAAGGGACCTTGAAAGATCATCTGGTCCAGTCCCCCTGCAACAGCAGGATCACCTAGACCCTACAGAAACATTGGCCTACCTGCCCTAAGTGTGCTCCTGGAGAGCCTCATTGAGTCCCTTGCTGATCCTAGCCTCTCATTCTCTGTCGGTGGAATCTGATCATCCCTCTTGGGCAAGAGTCACAGGAAGTGTGGCTGGGAAAGTTGATGTAGTCACTATCAAACAGATAGTTGTGATGTAAACCATCACCCTAAGAGCCTCATAGTCAGACAGACCCATCAGCACAGCGTGACAGCGGGCCTCTGGTACTGTGATTCAGGAACAGGCTGTAGGATCATCAGGCAAAGCATCCTCACGGTTTTTCATACTGTGTTTAGGAGAAAAAAAATAATAGGCAATCTCGGAGTTGCTGTGATTTTCAATTGCCTGAAGTGATGCAAGGAACCAGTACTACTTAATAAGGTTTTGTGGTTTCACTGCACGTGTTTCATTCGCAGGTAAAGAGTATTTGCACAGACAATAAAATACAGCGGAGAAGAACTGTAGGGAATTTATTCTGCCCCTGGGGTTAGGAGTATCTGTATCTGAGGGTTGACGTCCACCTTTTTCATTTCCAGCAATGTTTGTGGGGTGAATTTTAATCACTTTATCACGGGCAGGATTTGGAAATGTATGGGAGCAGGGTTAGGGCTGTTGTGCTGTTGGAATTAATTTGCTGTGTAGGTACACGTGCTTCTCGGACGTACTGGCTGATCCATCCCCAAAGTTGGACTTTCTGTGCAGAGCCTGGGAGCGTGCACATTTAATTGGAGCTTTCAGAAACGGGAAATTAGTGTTTGAGGTCGCAGACCAGTTAGCTTTAACCTTCATTCTCTGGCTTTAAGATACCAGTGATAGCCGTAGGTTTATGTAACGTTGAAAAATACAGTCACTTCTAGCCTACAAGTTGAACACTACAGAGTTCAAAAACAAAAGCCAAACAAAGGGCTTGGTTTTGTGTGAAGTTGTTTAATTGGTGGCTGTGACCAGTAACTTTAATTGAACGTTTAGGGTGCTTATCCAGCCAGAGTGAGCCAATACAGAACTTCAGCAGCAGTTTGCAGTGGTGGTAAACAACCATCATGATGCTCTGGCTTGTTATGTTCTGGCTTAAATGTTCTGCCATGCAGAACTGCTTGTTCTGCATGTGTATGGCCACTACTTCAATGAGAACAAGATATTGAGAAGAATGACCTTCTAGCAAAGAACTTCAGAGCCACCCCCAGAAGCCCAGGTTCCTCATGCTGGAATGAAGGTTCAGGACTTGGGATTTGGCACAGGACTTGGCTCTGTCCTTCCCTACTAACACATACAGGCATCTCCTCTGCCTCCTTCTATTTTAGTAATATTTAGGTCAAAATTAGAATTGCATAAATAAAGGAACTTGGAATGGGAGAGAATTAATTCCCAGCATTGGGTTAAATGCTGGAGCATAAATTATAAAGTGGGGGTTGAAAAGCTGTGAGGGACTTGGATTAGCGGTGACCTGGCAGTGGTGGGTTATTGGTCGGGCTAAATGAGCTTAAAGGTCTTTTCCAACCTAAAGAATTCTGTGAGTCTGTGAGTGGGTCAAAAACATTTGGATCACTTTGACTTCCTGCCAGTGAGGCCTTAGAGCATCAGACTTCTAATCTGAGGGTCCAGGGTTCAAGTCCCTGTTCGCGTGACTTCAGTTTTGGGGATTGGACTAGATGATGTTTCAAGGTCCTTTCCAATCCTGGATGTTCTGTGAATCTGTGAATTTATATTCACTGCGGTTGATGCTCTTCAACTCTCCTCTGCCATGTAAGAAAGGTGCCTTGGCATCTGTTTTGCCACTTGTTAGTAGCTCTAAAACCAGAGAGCATTCCCATGTAGGGTAGACACTCAAACAGAAGTGTAGCTCTAAGATCATTGTTGCTTTGACATTTTCTTCTCTTTTTCTACTCAATTCATATTGTGATCAATCAATAGCTGCTGTGGGAACCCAGGGTCAATGTAATTTAAACTGGTTAGTGTGTCACAATGATGCCACTTCAAATGCTGGGGCACTGAACACTTACCGTAAAAAAAAACCACAAAACAAAAGTGTGGTAGAAACCCGCTGGCGAAAGGAAAAGAGAGATTCTCCTTTTGAAATGTTCCTTTTTACATTGCTGAGCTGAAAAATCTGGGTTTATACTGGTATAAATTACCCTTACAAAAACAAATGAACAGAAAAAACATCCTGGGGGAAGTGCTCTCCTAATCCCCCAAACAGGTCATAAAAGAAACTCGGATGAAATTGAGGAAACCAGCTTTGTCTGTCCCTTACCAGATGAGTTTGAATTACTTTGGTTCATTAAACTTAAAAATAATCCAGCTGTATCCCAGACTTCTGTCTTAGCCTGTATTTCCTATGAAACACCCGACTTGATCAGCATTTTGTTATGTCCCCTAAGAAAACTGTGTTCAGTGAGACCTGGACAGGCTGGAGAGCTCGGCAGAGAAAAACTGAATGAACTAGAACAAGGACAAGTGTAGAGTCTGGCATCTGGGCAAGAACAACCCCAGGTACCAGCAGAGGTTGGAGACTGACCTGTTGTAGAGCAGTGTAGGAGAAAGGGACCGGGGGTCCTGGTGGACAGCAGGATGACTATGAGCCAGCAATGTGCTCTTGTGGCCAAGAGGGCCAATGGCATCCTGGGGTGGATCAGAAGGGGTGTGGTTAGCAGATCCAGAGAGGTCCTTCTCCCTCTCTACTCTGCACTAGTGAGATCACATCTGGAGTATTGTGTTCAGTTCTGGGCCCCTCAGTTCAAGAAGGACATGGAGCTGCTGTAGGGTATTCAGCGTAGAGCAATGAAGATGATGAAGGAAGTGTGACACCTCCTTTATGGGGGAAGGCTGAGGGAGCTGAGTCTCTTCAGCTTTGAGAAGGGGAGACTGAGGAGATGACCTCACTAACGTCTATAAATATGTGAGGGGTGGGTGTTAGGAGGATGGAGTCAGGCTCTTCTCAGTATCATCTGGTGATAGGACAAGGGGCAATGGGTGCAAGCTGGAACATAGGCGGTTCCATATAAATATGAGAAGGAACTTCTTCCCAGTGAGGGTGCTGGAGCACTGGAACAGGCTACCTGGGGGGGTTGTGGAGTCTCCTTCTTTGGAGACATTTAAAACCCACCTGGATGTGTTCCTGTGCGGCTTGGTCTGGGTGATCCTGCTGTGGCAGGGGGATTGGACTAGATGATCTTTCAATGTCCCTTCCAATTCCTAATGATTCTATGATTATATAATTATATAAAAATTATATAGTACTGTTCTATATAAAATAATTTTTTATTATACTGTATGTCATATACACAAAAATGCTGTCCTACTTTGCAGATTTATTTTACAGTTGTCCCAATGGGCATGACCACAAAAGGCTTCTGGGAGCCAGTTGTTTTTACGTGTGAGGTACAGTGCTTGGTTAATTTTGAGAGAACACTGCGTTCTCTCAGGCTGGATAAGGGCAAGAAAAAAGCTTTAAAAGGCTGATTTCTATGGAGAACAGAGCTGTTTTCATGAGGAATTTTGAGCTGCCCAGAGGGTAGCACAGTTGCCGTGACAAATAAAAGGTGGCAGTCAGGGGAAGAATGGTGCCAGGCTGGCCTGTCCCCATGCAGATGTGACTGCCACGATGATAAGCACTAAATGCAACTGAAAATGACATCAGTTCAGAGAAGAACTGTGCAGACTATCAGAAGTGAGCTGAAAGAGCCCTAAAATCTCGCATAGGCCTGCCGACTCAGAATTAAACAGGTTTTCATTTCATAAGCAAGGCACACGATCAGATTAAGGTCGTTCTGAAGTATTTTGTGCACACTGATTGAATGCAGTTTATTCAAACTATTTTAAAGTTACCTCAGATTAACCTGCCTAAATGTGTTTGTGTGGGCAAACACCGTGGAAAAAAGTTTTGTTAATATTTTAATACATTTTAGGAACTAGAGAAACAAAGTATGTGTTAAGACTGCAAAGATCTGAAATTGCCCCTCAAACTGGCTTCCCAAAAACATCAATATTTTTAAAGTGCCTTGGACTAATAGAATCTGTAAGAAAATAATCACAAGAATCAACTGTGTTTCCCTACCTAGGTTTCAGAAATGTCAGCTGTAATGGCAATGACAAGATCTTACTGCCCCTCTTTCAACAGTTTGGCGACTTCAGTCTATTCTTGCTCATGTTCACGTTACCTCTAATTCTTGCCTGTTGGATTATTGAGATTTTTATGGACCAACTTCCCTCTGTAGCAGAACGTAAGAAAGAAATTGGAGCAACACATCAGCCACTGATTGCCCTGCAAACTAGCAGAGGAGCACAGAGCATCTGACATCAACACAGTGCTGGCACACAGTTCTTCTGCCCAATAAATTCTCCTCTGTGGTGGCAGGGAAGATGCTGGCTGGGTAATGTTACTTACACTAGGATACTTTCCAGGGGACATGCATGTTGCATGTTCTTCCTAGCCATGAGACTGTCAAGGCTCAAACAGCAACTGTAATGGTAAACTGTCCTGCCAAATACGATTCAGGATTTATTCATACTCAGAAACAGCTGCTTTCTAGATGTCAGGGTGCTGTACCACTGCTAATTATGCAGCTGATTTATGGGGGGGAAAATAGCTGGAAACCTTTCTAGTCAAGTCTTATGCCAGTTCGTAACAGATAGAGGCAATGGAATCATAAATCTGCAATGATGGAATGCTGTGCTTTTGCTGTAATGGTGCACAGAGGACAGTGTAGCTACCAGTCCTGCTCTCCTCTCTTGGAAACCTCTGAAGTGTGCAAAGATGGGTTTAAAAGAAGTGCTGTCCTGCAGATACTGGAACAGGTGAGAACCCTGAGCTATGCTTAGCGATGGCCATGTAGTTCCTTTTTATTTTGAGCAATCTCCTCAAGACAAGGAGATTGAAGAAGACCAGAGACTCCAGGCTGAGGCAGCCAGTTCTCATTAGAGATCTGGTCTCCATAGTGGTGGCAGGTGTGCCGAGGCTGAAGGCGTGTGATTTCTTACCTGGGCTTTCTCCCTGTGAGCCTCATGTACAGGTCGTAGAGTATGGCTGGTGCCTTGTGACTGACAGTTACCCAGTACTGGTTTATCAAGTAGCTGGATGTCAGATGAGTGTTGGGTGTTCGAAAGGCTTGCTCCAGTGGGTTCCTTTTGAATGTGGACATGACATACTGCTCTGTAAAGGAAAAGGCATTTAACTTAAAATCAGGCACTTGATGGAGTTGCGTTGGGCACCACCATACTGCCTGCTGCAGTAAAGCCTGAATTACAGTACTTAACACATTGAACCCACAGTTTGAGAACTACCTAACCAGGGGTTGGGCAAGATCATCTCTTCTGGCATTAAAATTGATGACTCCATCTATTGCTTATTTGAAAAACAATCTGACTCTGGACTAAACAGTGGTAGACAAAAACTTCTTTATCAAAATATCAAAACATAATGGAGGAAAAGCAAGCAGATGTAACCTGAAAATGCTTCAAACCAGGGAACTGCAGTTCTGTTTTCACCTGCAGTAGATGTGAAGGAAATAGTGAAGAGTTAACATGTCTCCAGATCACTGAAAGCCAACTTTGATCTGCTAGCAAAAAGCAAAAATGACATTTCTAAGTTCTAGTCAAATTGTCCAAAGGGCTGATGTCAGTATTAGTCAGAGTTGGGGACAGGTTGCTTGCACACACAGAATGCTGCTTCTAGAAAGATTTCATTGTCTCCCTGAAACTACATCAGACACACACCACCAGATACCTCCGCCTGTTTTCACAGGAGCTCTGCATGCGCTAATGAAGCACACTGTCTGGCATTCTTAACTTGAAAACTAACGATATCGTGGTGATAATTTAATTACCTTTGTATGTTCAGGCACAAAATACTTTGGGTCTGATTCTGAGCTCTTGCAATGGCACAGTGCCACAGAAGAGGCATCTAGATGTGCATATCTGGGGCATCTGCAATTTGTAGAGGCTTAACAGACCTACAGTAGTTGAATGTAAGACTATCATCCTAGAGTCTGATAAACAGATGGTGTTCCTATTTCTGAGCCCTAGTGAGCTCAACAAAGAATATATGGGCTTTTTTTACTACTTTAAAAATGAATTTGAGAGTTACGACATCAATCTGTGCTTAGTTTATAGTTTACTCTCTAAGCTTATGTTACAAATAGAAAACCAGACGAGAATTTGCAAGTCACAAGAAACATCCAGATCATCCTCAGATAAGCAGATTCCAATCATAATATTCAGGCAGGACTCTCATGCATCTGTGGTTGGCTCATTACTGCACTTCTACTATACTCGTTTTAAGTAGCAGCCACCAGAGGAGAACTGTTAGCCACTCAGCTGCTAAGTTTAGACAACAAAGGCTTGTCAAAGAATACAGTTTCATTTTAGTGCAGGTTCACTGTTAATTTTTGTGTCCTGCATGCCGCAAGCTTAATGGTGCTCCTGAAACTCATCTTGCATCTCAACAGCTAGAACTGACCACCACCTCTTCTGTTTCACTTAGCCATACTGCAGTAATGTGGTTATCTTGTAGTTGCCTTGTGGACTGTGGTATGGAAGCATAGTCTCTCAAGAAAAGGATTAGCATAAAAACTCCTATTTAAACTGCCCCATGTAGTTCTGCCTGGCAAGGAAGTTTCTATTCCTATCAGAAAAGTGGCAATAAGCAGTTTGGGATGGGTAGCTGGGAAGGAAGCTGCTGTCCTGGCTCAGCTCTTGGCATAGTTCGTGTCCGTCTAGTCAGTGCATGAGTTTATTTCCTCTATGTTAGCAGCATGGCCGGTTACAAGTTGCACTTCAGCAAAGGCATTGACAGCTTAAACATAAAGGGACCTGCTCCTGGTTTGGAGAAGTCTGTATATCTCTGTGCATTCAGGTAGCTCATGCAGCTTGCAGTGGAAAGTGCATCTGCAGTAGAGGAGATGCAGTATTAAGCTGTGGTATTATTTGGTGGGAGAAACATGCATGTCAACAGCAGATTAAGTATCTGCTGAAAACTCACGAAAAATTCTGAAAGTCAGGACTGAAAGTGGATTTGTCCTAAAACGCACATAAGATGTCAGGGAGACCAACCTGAAAGACTTAATGCAAGGAGGTCATGAAAACACCAGTGCTGCATAACTAGAGCTAAAGCTGTGGGTGTGTTCTTTATGAACCTCCCTTGCCCTGGCTTGCACTGACTCAGCACAATTACTTTGTTTACTTATTTCGGGAAAGCACTCAGCTTTGCAAGCGTAGCAAGTCTCTTGTGCTCTAACAGTTTGGTTTGGAGAGAAAATCAGACAGGGTCAGTCAGGCGGAAAACCTTGAACCAGAAAATCACCTCTGAGGGAGCTACTGAATAGACATAGTAGGTGTGTGGTCTTTCCCCTCTGACCAGCAGCAAACTGCAACTCAAAGGCAGATTTAGCAGGGGCAGTCAGACACCAGTTTCTCCTCTGTAGGTGATAAATTTAAGGATAAATTGAATGTAGGGGTTTTTTCATTGGAACATCATTTAAAATCCTGCTTTAAAGTTTAGTTTTGAGCAAAAGGTGCAATATGTGCTTTGCAAAGTCAGACTTACAAATGCAGCAAAGTAGAACATGCTTCTTCAGGCCAACGTTGGCCACTTTTTTGTAGCAAGGAAAATGACAGCAGTAAGAGAAAATGCCAAAGTGTAGCAGCCTTATTTTGAAAAGAAATCATTTAAGGCTCCTTTCAACACTAGAGGTTTACCTGTATCTGGAGATCTGCAGAATAAACCATTTTGCAATGGATGTTTAAGCATAAGCTCTGAAGTAGACAAATATATTTCAGATAATTCATTTCTAGATTGATCACCCCTCTCTTCTTCCAAGCTCCTACCAATCTTTATAGTCAACATGTCCCCATCTCAGTCACTGTTTTTCCTCACACAAAGCATCCTCAGCCCACTCCGCTCTCAATTTCTCCATTTGATGTCTGTTTTCCTCCTCTGCCACTGAAAAATCCCTATCCTGTTGTGTTGGCCTGTCACTCCTCAAGCTGGTCCTGGTACAAGTCTCTCTAAGTAGGTAACTCAGGTCCTCCCCTCTTCAAACCCCATGTTTGATTTGCACTGCCCCATGTCAGATGACTCTCATTCCTCACCTTTGTTTCTTAGCAGCTTCCAGTGTCACCCTCCATTTCAATGACCCAGTGCCATCCTGGGCACCCCAGACACTTCTAAGAAATTCTCCTTCTCTCTGCTGATCCTGTCTCTCTTATATGTTTGCAATAAAAAGCTTCTTTCATGCCAGGAAAAAACTGAAACAGCTGAAAAACCACTGGAGGTAGAGAACTGCTCTCAACTGACAGGTTAGCAGAGCTAAACACAGTTGGAAGCAGGCTTTCAAAAAGGAGAAAGTGACACCTCATGTAGCAGATGCTGCCCAGTGTGAAGCAGGAAAATGGGTGAGGTTTGGTCCTCCTGTGCAGGAGCTTGACTACTCTTAGTAAGCATATGGCTCTGAAAGCCCAGTCAGAAGTGCACATCATGACTGGCTGCCTAGAAACCAAACAGTACTAGGCAGAGAGAAAAAGCAGTAAGTCAATTGAGAAAGGCTGTCATACACATACAAAGAAGATGTTAGAATTGTGTGCACTTACCAAAAAGAACTGAGAATTCAAACTGGATGGTCACAGTACTAACATCCTAATACAAGAAGCCTTTCTCAAAGTTACCTAAACCACACAACATCTTTTAGGGTAAAATTGTGCCTAATTCCTGCTCAATAGCTCACTGTACCCACGGATATCTGCAAAACTGTGGATACATGTAGTAGGAAGGAGCTCCACAGTGTCACCAAGGATTTTGCCTTTGGTCCCGTCACGCAGATGAACTGCTTATGCAAGCTGCTGCTGCACTCAAATGATTTCATCACTAAATGCACAGTTCTGAGCAACCTTACAGAGTAAGATCAGTTACAATGCATCAATACATTGCTGCTTTCATCAGTAAAATTACAAAGAAAATGGGTTGAGAAAAGCAGACCTCAGGTCACAATGCTATGGTGGCTGTTGCCTGAAGTAGCAGCCTGTGAAGAGCTTTGCATTTGCTCCTGTGAAAGACCCACAGAAGATCTGACTTTATGCAGTAGGAAGATTGGCTACATTTTCCAGCAATCATCTATGAAGCCTCACCTCCTCATCCCTCGACAAACCATGACCACAGAATGACTGAGGCTGGAAAAGACCTCAGATCACCAAGCCCAGCCTATGACTCACATCAGCTAGACCATGGCACTAAGCGCCACATCCAGTCTGTCCTTAAACACCTCCAGGGGTGGCGACTCCACCACTGCCCCAGGCAGTCCATTCCAGTGTCTGATCACCCTTTCAGTGAGGAAGTGATTCCCAATATCCAACCTAGCCCTCCCCTGGCGCAGCTTCAGGCCCTGCCCTCTCGTGCTGTTGCCAGTTGCCTGTGAGAAAAGCCTGAACCCCACCTGACTACAGCTTCCCCTCAGGTAATTGTAGAGAGGGATAAGGTCCCCCCTGAGTCTCCTTTTCTCCAGGCTAAACAACCCCAGCTCTCCTCATCAGACTCTCCCTACAGTCCCTTCACCAGTCTCATCACTCTCCTCTGATGTTGCATCTCATGAAAAAAGGAGAGAACTTGGTGTGCTTTTCTCGTTGCTCAGCAAATTACTTAAACCTCTTCCTTGCCAGATCACTTGATCAAATCTCACAGTAGAATATTAGTAGGATTTTCAGATAAGCCTTGTTCTGAAAATGCAGTTATGGTCTGAGTCTCTGCTGAGGTACATTTAGACAAGTAAATAACGCAAAAGCAAATGCAAAGCAAAAGCTGAGAGTTGAAACAGCGCAGTAGTTATTTGCCAGCATCCTCTATTTAAAGCAGAAAAACATGAATTAGTGTACAACAGAAAGTGAACCAGCTCCTGTACATTTGTCTATGAACGTGCTGACTGGAAGTAGCACTTCTGCTGCTGGGTTTCAGTGCGAGTTTTCCGCTGGAAGCATGCCAGGACTTGTCTCCCTTTCTTTCCCCAATACACTTCAAGACAAGTCAGCCACAAAAATCATTTTAACTCCTTCACTGACCAAATTCATGACCAACAAGCAAACTGTTCGTGATGGGCACTTTTCATCTCAAGGTTTGCCTTCTCAGCTCTGCACCAATTATTTTTGTTCAGAATTTGTTTCACAGGAAGAGGCTTCTGCACTTCCTTAACACACTAGCTTTCACTCACTATCAAGGTTCTCCAAGTGCTTCCAAAACACTAAAAAACTCAGCAAAGGTTCTCAATCAGAGAAGAAAGATGTCCTGTTACAGCTATTCAGAGTATCTTCTTGCAGAATTACAGGCTGGCTCTCTTCCTTTTTTCCACCACTTTCATACCTCAGCGCAGCAAAGCACACAGCACACGCTTTGCTGGGTTGTTATGTGATTACGCCCACAGTGAAAACAGGCGCTCTCCTGAGCTGAATTCCCAGTACCAGGATCCTTTGCCCACAGGACCCTCACCAACTGCAATTTGGCCTCCCACATTCAGTCTGAAGGGCAGATGCTGAATGCCACCAATGCCACCTAGGTACAGGAAACCAACTTTTCCAAGCCTGGCCAAGGAAAGCTATTGATGTTTGTCACGCTCTAGGTTTCAATGAGACCGTACCCATTTCTCCCCAGAAGAAAGGGTTGATTCCACCTGTTGTGCAGTTGAACACCAACATGGTTTTTGGTCTGGAAAAGAGAAAGAAGTATTATTTTAAGGTGTGAAGGAAATCCCCAAAGATTTATTAATGGAGGTGGAAAGCGAACAGCTAAATAAACTATATCATCAGCTAAAATAAAGAGGGTGTTTTTCATAAACATGAAAATACAGTATAAAAAATAAACTTTGGATAAGATTCAGTCAGATCCTGAAAAGTATTGAAGATGATAAAGACAAATGTGGCTTAAGAACAAAAACTCCATGCATCACTTAACAAAATGTCTACCATAAATCATAAAGCATGCACACTCACAAGTTTCTGATTTTGTTTTTTCAAGTTTTCTCTTAGTATACTGCAAATAATGGGCCCAGGCTAACCTCAGCAGTACGCTGTGTATTTTGTAAACACTCTCTTAATGGATATGATTTGTGTTACTTTCAAACTCCATTTATTACTGTGGAATAAATATTACAAAACACTGCATTTCAATACCAAATCAAGTTTTGTTGTTAGTTGGTGGGGGAACTAAAGACATCAAACTGGTTTTATTTCTTCCTTTGATCTAATACAAGAATTAGTCAAACTGCTTTTTCAACTTAAGCCTGCCTTGCCAAGAGTGCAAGTGATGCTATCAGCACAGCATTTGTCTTATTGTACGTTAGCATCTGGAGTCATCTACTCAAAGGAGTGAGAACTGGCCTTGAACTCTGGTAGCAGCTTGGCTTGAAGCACCTCAGTGCTTCTAGAGTACCTGTGGTGCTCAGCACCTTTTTCCACTGGGGGCAACTGCCTATGAGGAACCTGTCTTGTAAAAACTCCTGTGATTGAAGAGACCAACAGGCAGAATCCCTAAACCTGGGACAGGAAATCTCACTTGGTAAGACTTGAAAACTGCAGTTAAATAACACACAGCTTTAATGGTGCTTTTTTATTCTTTAATGATGCTTTGAAGGTTAGGGAATTGGCTGTACAGATTGGCAAACTTGTAGAGGTGGTTAGGGCTAACAGACATGTGCCAAGCTCTGAATCTGTGATCCCCTGTAACTTTGAATTACTGAGGAGAAGTCTGATAGAGGGCTAAAAATAAAAATGCACAGTAGCGCTTAATGTGGAAAACTCAATACAGCAGCTCACTAAGGACTACATCCATAATACGTACCCACACAGCAATTCACCTAGCGCTAAGCCACATGTACAGCCTGATGGAAGTGCACTGAAGTGACAGCACAGACTTCCACCTACTCCGGGCCCATCAGACACCAAACAAAGAGGATTTCTCCATTTTCCCGGTTTCCAATGAAGAGTCTCTCCCTGTTGATTTTTTTCCGTTGTCCACTCCTCAGCTGAGTCAGTGACCTTGGCAGAGTGTGGAGCTTTGTAGAGCTTGCACACTATGTCGTGAAGACTACTGTTCTCTGCTAAGTTTTAGAATCTGCTTTCCCTTGATAACACCCCCTGCCTTGAAGGATATCAATGTTCCAATTAATTGATCTGACAAAATGCAAAGCACACATGACATTCTTCTAAACAGCACCTAAGCCTGAAGGTCTGTCAGGTAAATTTCTTTTACCCAACGCTCAGGATCTTGATTTTTGTGTACAGATGGCTAACCCTGGGGCTGTGCCCAGTTAGATAAAGCTCTCTAATTGCTCCTTTAGCCTAACAATTATTTGTGTGAGAAAGAGAAGAAACCATATATATTTTGCCAATGAAAAGTTAAAAAATATGGCACTCCTCCTCCAATGGCCAGAGCCAGGATGTCTACCTGTGTGCTGATACACTGCTCATCAGCCTGTGTCTGTCTCCTTTTCCAGCTTTATGGACAGGCTGTAGCCCTCTTCATCTCGGAGACCTCAGGAGCGGGTGTGTGTATAAAGGGAAGGTCTACTTATTTTTCCCAGACCATGCTGCTTTGCCTGCTGCCAGTGGAGAGGGGTGAAATTATGAGAAAAATAAATACAAAAAGCTGATGAGATGCCTTTTAAGATCCTTTTAGGATCCCTGTATTTAGGCTACTGTATGTAGCTCTTCTCCAGCCTCAGCTCAGAGGGTTCACTCTGTCATTTGAAGTAAAATATTCCTGTCTTTTATTTGCCTGTTACTCCACAATAACTCATGTGGTTTACTCTGTAGCACTTTATAGCTAATAATGATAGGTCAGAGACAGAGGTTCACAGGAAAATATCTTAAATCCTCAATGTCACTTATATATACATTTTTCAGCAGTGCAAAGAATGGGGTCATCTCGCCTACTGTTCAAGGCCATAGTATATTTATATTGTGCAGAGCATTTTCACCAAGGAAACTCTAGAAGCCATCTGAAAACTGGCTTAATGCAGCTGCCTGAGAAAGGAGGCCCAGAAAAAGCTGCTGCAAAGCTGAAGAAAAGCTTGTGACCTTCAGAAAAGTGGCTTCTGAGAGGGAGACTGAGCTTACATTGTACTGAGGAACAGGTCACATGTAGCTTTAGAGACTTCCTAACTCTAAAGCCCGCCTTTACTCTTTTTACTACACTTGGTCTTTGCCAACCTAGGGGAAGAAAACATGAACCATACACTGAATCAGTAAGGCTCTTGCACAGATTTTCAATTAGCTTCTGGTTCCCTTTGAAGTGCTGGTGCAGGCTTTAAATGTCCAAGTCTGGAAAAACAGGAGTGAGTGCCTTCCCACCTGTGCACAGCAGTGTACCACCCGGCTGCGAGGGTGAGGTTGATGGCAACATCTACTGGAATCACATCTGCCACTGCTTCATTGTTGGCGATGGCCGTTCGCAGAATCCCTTTGCCTGCCTGTGAGACAAAACAGTCACTGATGTAATGTCATGGCATGATTTAATTGACTTGGATGGAGGACAGACTGTCATGGTAGCACTTTTCAAGCCTGGAACCTGCTGAAGAAGATTAGCTGGTTTCTGTGAAAACAAACATGGAACTCATGTGGACCTTACTGGTCTGCATTTACAAAGGCAGTCTAAAACTTGATGACATCTGTGCTGTTGTAACAAGAAAAACTCTTGGTTACTGCAATATGAAACAAGTACCCTAGAAAATAAATATATTTGAATTTACTGAAGTAAAATTCCTGGTGATGACTGAAGTTACATTTTCTTAATTGACATGGGCAGACAGGAGTCTGAGTGCCCACAAGACAGGAGTCACTTTGGAAGTGGCACCAACAGGGAGAGACATGGCAACAGATGGCAGCAACATGCTAGACTGAACCAGAGAGACAAATTCAACAATACAGAACTGTGGAAGTGAAACTGGGAGAAGGAACTTCCCCTAATGTGTCAGGTACAACAGCTGAACAGAGCAAATTAAAGAAACAACCAGTGGCAGCGTCAAGGTCGCAGTCAAATTATCCAACATGTTGGAAATAAAATGAAATTTTATTTTGATGTGGAAGTCGAAAAACTAAAAAGTCAGAAAGAACCAAAGCAGCAAATTGAGCTCAGCTAGGAATTTCCCACTGCTCTGAACATGTGCCCAGCAGAGAACAACATGTGATCAACTATCGTGTTTTCACAGCTACATTAAAGGCCATTTTGAAGGTCTTCAAAACAAGGAAGTGTGACGGATGTGCTGCAAGCACACCTGCATTCAGAGAAGCATGCAACAGTCCTAGTCACACGGGTAAACTGGATGTTCCATACATTGTTTATTTAATAAAGACTTCAGGTTTTAGTCTTTTAAGTTACTTTTTACATTGGAAATGGTTTGATTTTTCTTTATCAGGTTTGGCTTGAGTTCTATTTATAGTTGCTGACTTTTTTCTCTCTAGTGAAGTGGAAATTACTGTAGCTGAAGCCCCTGAAATAACTTCCCAGTCTGAGTCTGATGTTTCTGGGCAGCCTCCCAGATGAAGCGCTTTGGGGCCAGTCACTGTTCAGAACATGAATTAAAACCATGGTTATGCCCTCCAGCCTCACTGCCTTGCAGGGAAGGAGGTCTTTACATGCAATCCAGAACAGTGAGATAAAAGGTCTCCATTATGGTCCAGCAGAAATACAATTAATTTCATTTTGTTTTTTAATCAACAAAGCTTTTCCCTACAGAAGCTGGAGCAACTGTAGGCAAAAGAAACATAATTAGACTACCAAGAGCAACAACTTCAACTCCCATATTTCTGAAATGAAACCATCTGACTCAAATATTGCAGCGGTAACAGTGGAAAAAACCAAAACCATTTGGTAGGATTTGGAGTTCAGATTCTGCCCAGATAATCCCAAAGATAATCTGAGCCAAATCTGAACCTGAGAGTTCTTCTCCGTTACAGGATGAAATTGGGTTAGAACTGATAAAATTTTTATACAGCAGGACTTTAAAAAAAAAAAACACAAACACTAAGACACTCCCCTTTTGCATTTTCAAACCCTAATTACAGATATTAAAGCTCCTTGATTAATAAATACACTTTGAAATATAGTTGGCCAAGACAGCTGGTAAACTTCTCTCACAAAGGGTTAATTTTCAAACTGCAGAAAAAGATCTACCAATTCACCATATCCAAGCACATTAATTCAAATCATGTCTTTACTTCTTTCCCCCCTTGGAAGACCAAAAACCTCTTGAGCTCCCTAATAAGGATTACCTTTTCACTTCCAGAAAACTAGTATACGAGTCCAACTAAGTTCAGCAGGAGCTGGAGATGGCACAAGACAAATACTGTCTGTCAGCACTGGTGACCCTCCCACTCACTTCTTCACATCAAAGAGTCTCTGCTGATTGATGCCAGCCAACACTGCTGTCTGTGTAGCTAAAGAGCAACTGGACATGGACAACAGCCTGGTCCTTGTGGTCCTTAATCTTTTCCTTTGTTAATTCTCAATACACTGACTGTCAAATCATCAGAGTTCATCACTGAAGAGCTCAGTACAGATGAGATGCATTTAATTGTCTGATTATTTCCTGTATTGAAAAACCTCAGAACTTCAATCCTGAATAGACTCGAATAATCAAAATTATTTCAATACAAGTCAAAGCTTTTATATAAAGGGAAGGGAAGGCAGCGGCCACAGACTCTCAAATTCTTTAACTGTCATAGATATAATCTGGACATACATATCCAGGCTGGCATCTTCATGCAAAACCTGAGTGAAACCACCATCAGGTTTACTGTTGCATTCAATAAGGCTAAATGTTTTTTTCTTTGAAGAACAGAAATTCTTTGCCACTAGAACAAATGGCAAAGGATAAGCATGTGAAATATATATGTTTATCCTTTGAAGCCCATATGCTTATGGTTGAAGCCCAAGAAAAGTACATTCCAACAGGAAGGAAGTCAAGGAAGGGAGCCAGAAGACCTGCGTCATTAAACAGGTTGCTGCTGGGCAAACTCAAGAGGAAGAAGAAAGTCTATAGGTCATGGAAGGAGGGGATGACCACTTAGGGTGATTATAAGTCTCTAGTCAGAGGATGTAGGGACGCAACTAGGAAAGCCAAGGCCTCCTTGGAATTAAACCTTGCAAGGGAGGTCAAGGGCAACAAAAAGGGCTTCTTCAA
>JAOXOE010000001.1:48168847-48201958 GCA_028565055.1 Phoeniculus purpureus
AGGGATTGGAAGGGACCTCAAAAGATCATCTAGTCCAATCCCCCTGCCACAGCAGGATCACTTAGATCAAGTCACACTGGAACGTATTGGGGTGGGTTTTAAACATCTCCAGAGAAGGAGACTCCACAACCCCCCTGGGCAGCCAATTCCAGTGCTCCATCACCCTCACTGTGAAGAATGCTTCTACTTTAGCTACCTTCACGTAAAAGCTACTCTTCTTTGTACATGTCTGTATGATTGCACCTGTTCTGAGAGACGGTGAACAGAACTGCACTCAAGATTCAGTCCCAGCACAGATCTCTACAGATTCATTCAGAGTTCCTTTAAGCTTTCTAGGGGAGTATAATTTAACCCTGGCCATTTGTTACTCTTTATTTTTTCTAATTATATTAAAACTATTGAAATACCTACTAATATTTCAGTGTTACACTGTTTCTCAGGTTCCTTCCCTCAAGAATTCCTCCGGAAGAATTCTCTAAATGTACTGCATAATAATTAATTGAGATTCTCTGTTGCTTTTCCCCTATCTTGACAGCACTGCTTTTGTATCTGCCTTATATATTGGCTCTACATATTCTGCCATGTTTAAGCAAAAAATATACCTGTTTTTGGTGTTGTCAGTAAATTGCTGCTCACAATTATTCTAAAAGCACAGCACTATTGTGCTTTCACACGTAACCTACTAGAACTTTTACTCATATGATATCCCGTATTATTCAGACAGGAATAATTTGATTTTAACAACTCATATTTTGCTGTTTAGTCACACTGGATTTTCCTTGTTCTTTTACAGGGACTTTGACAGATGACATACAATCAGCCTTTAAATAATTCCTACGCTGCCTGCAAGCAGACAACCATTCTTAACTTTTTCTTTCAACATCTTTCTATCTCTCCTTCTTAATAAAACCGTAGCTTCCCTTTGATGTTACGTGCCACTGAGACCTGTTTTTATAGCCTATTCACTCTTGTATTGATCTAAGTATATTTATGGCTATTAATGCACTGTAGTGCTTCTTGGCTACTTAACTTGCCAAGTTTTACACATGACTGCAGATTAAATCATGAGCCGCTTCCTTTCTGGTCGGTTCTCTAATTCTTTGTTGCTAAAAGCAATGATTTGTGGTAGGAACAGTGGATATCTATTTAGCCTATGTAAGAGCAAATAAAGACTGACATTAATACTTGTGTTTTCCACTTTTTAGTGTCTTTCACAAGAACTGTGAAGATCTGGCAATCCGCATCATCCACCTTGGTTTGTTGGCATTTACTATTCACACAGAAGCACACATCTCACCTTGGTTTAGTGGCTTATTTCTGTTCTTCTCCTGTAATGGAAAGTCTGCCTGGGCAGGCACTCCCATGCAGGCTCCCTTAAAAACTGAACATTTATTGTAAACAGTTAACTACACTGAGTGCTGACAGACTATTTTCTTAAGCAGCATCTCATTTCTCTGGGCCCTCTGTGTCAAAGAAAGGCCATTAACACTACCTTCTGAGATAGGCACAACTTAGATTCACTTTGAGCTGTCTCCAGCTGGTTCTGTGAAAACATCTCCCTCTTGACCCAAACAACAGTTTTCTCTATCCCAATTTTAGGTTGTATTTAACTCCCTCAGTACATTATAACCCAAGCTTGCAGTACTTCCTTCTGTTTCAGTGGAAACCTGCCAAGGTAATTCACGTTTGGCATGCATATGCACATGACATTGTTGGAGCACTTACACTGCACAGAACCACATGAGGCATGAAAACATAAGGGGAGAATTAGTACTGCAGCTATACAAGAGAGATGTATACAACAGTGTCGTATGAGGTGTTGTGCGTTCTGGTTCACACTTAGTAAGTACACAAAGGCGAAAGCAAGACATACTTCAGTGGTTCATCAAAGCGAACTGTTGCTGCACAGTGGAAGACAATATTGACCCGGGTCAGAAGCTCCTCCTCATCTTCAGCACTGATGGCCAGCTTGGGCTGAGTGAGTTCAGCATTAATAGGCTTAATCTTCTCGTGGAAATTAGGGCAATCTTCTCGGACCCTGTCAAAGACCTTGAAGCACAAACAGAGAGAGACCAAGTACAGAATTAGGCTACCAAGATCACTCTGATTAGCAGTCCAGTCTGATTACATCAATCAGTGAAAATTGGAACAAAAAAGAGTGCCTAGTTCTTTTACAGGGAGGACGCGAGTGATATGATAAAATAGTCAATTCACTTGTACCCTCCCACGGGAAAACCTCGCAGGGCAAAGACAACAAAAATATAGGAGGTTATGCACTGCTCTGAAGAGATGAATATTCTCTACCACACTTTTTCTGGCATGTCCATTGAAACCCCTGTGTCTCCACATCTCCTACAACCACTTGCTATCTGATCTTAGAGGCTGCCTGTAGTCCATAATGGGATCTAAAGAGCAAGAGGGCAGCATATGGAGGAACAGGAAAGCCTGTGAAGCACTAGACTCAAGCAATTTTCTTGATGGTTCTACAAAGAACTTCAAGAGAGAACAGGGCACATTTTGGCTTCTCTTTCTTCATTGCTCCTTGCCTACTGTCACTCTGCTCACGTCAGTTGAGCCCTGTGGGAAAGCGCCTTTGACATGGAAAGATGGGGAAACTCTGCAACTGCTAAAGCCATGACTGGACAAGTGTGTTGACCTCTGAAGCTAGCTTCTAGCCCTTTTTATCTGACATCTTTTCAATATGCCTTTTCTGCCCAGTCTTCTACAGAATGGTAAGACTGTTCATCTGTCCCCTAAAAGGATCCCTACATTTCCATATATTGTTGTGTGTAACTTGTCCAAAACCAGCACCTGGCACCCTGCTTTGCCTAAGATCTGAGAGAGCAGGCACCCTGAACAGCAAGACATTTGGGCATAAGGCTTCTGAAAGGAAAACAACATTAACACTGCCACGACATGAAAGGTGCCAATGTAAAAATGAGCAGTTTTCTCAGTTCCCATTTTACTCTGTGGGTAGTTTAGAGTCACTAAAAACAGTATAGCAGGTCTGGGCGCTGTTCTGCCTGGGTCCTGAGAGCTACTGCAGGTTCCACCTGAAGCCCTTTTATTTGGTAAATAAATTTGGTATATACACCCAAAAAAATCCGCATGAGGCCTAAGAATTGTTCTATCTTTTATTTTGAGATGTTATCTGCTAATACAAAGTATGTTCAATGAGCAGAAGTGAGCTGGCATGTGGCGCTGTTAGAGACGCATGAAAACACCGGCCAAGTCAGCAATGCTCAAGAAGTGATGCATAAACTGCCAAAGAACTACAGGCAAGAGAAAGGAAATATGTTTGATTTCAGGTTGTTCAGTGTTAATTGAACTGAAGTAAATCAGTCACAATGTAACCTGATTCCAGTGTCTTTCTGACCATCCTAATGTATTCCAGGGGTAACACTGCTGCCTCAACCAAAACAGAATGAATAGTCCAACCTAACAGTTGCTACTCTCATTTTAAACCTTAAAACAGGCTGTGCTGCCCCCTCAGCAGAGGTGAGAATTTCACTCTGAAAATGGCTGCATTTTTCTTATTCTATAAATCAGGCAATTCCCATTCATAATAACAGTCAGAAGTCTGTGATTCCAATTTACATTGTCAAGTACTTATTACAAAAGCAAAATGTCTAGATTTTCTCCCATCATTGTGTTTGATGGGCACGTTCCCTGTTCCTGCCCACTGAAGCTCTGACCTCCTGTCCCAAAGGATGCTTGTAACTCTCTGTTCTCTGCTCCTGCCTGAAAGCATGCAGTGGTTCAGAAAGATTTCTGCCCATCAATCTTTCAGTCAGAAATGTTTCCATACCACAAAGACACAAAAACCTCAAACAACATGAAGGAACCACTGAACAGTGTAAAATGCCAAAGGCTTTGCTCCTTTCTCAGGAGACATTTCCACTGAAGCAAACGAAACATAATGAAAAGTAGAGTCCCTGAGTTACAGTTTACTTGAAACAGGAACTTGCAGGAGTTTGGACTTGTAACTGCCTCCCAAATAACCCTCAGCAGTTCTTCCTTTTGGATCTATCAGTGCTCATCCCTAAAGAAAACAACTTACTGTGGCAGGTACCATGAGAGATGGCACTTCACTGTGAAACTCAAGCAAAAGAGAACACAGGTCTCCTATTTACTTGGTGTTATCAAATGCCATGTCCTGTGCCCTCCCCTGATATGAAGGGTTCATCTTCCAGAGTGCTGTGCAAATATGTCCCAGCAATGCAATCTGTGGTGAAGGTGGGTTACTGCTATTCATCACGTTATCTACAGAGTCTGTAACTTGCTGTGGTTCCTTTCTACAACAAGCTACCTACCTCTTCAGCAACAGCACTCACAGCTCTCCCTCTGCAGATAAGGGCCAAACACTTTGCTGATGGAGTCAGAAGGCTCCATCAGCAGTCAGTGAGAATTTTCCAAGCATGGCTTAGAAAGGCACAATCTTTTGGACTCCTGTGGTACAAAACCACCCCTGGTGCACAGGGAGGCCAAGCGTGTGTAATAGGCACTGGGAAATTAGGCTTCTCTAGAAGGTTTAGCCCAACCCGATAACTTACGTTATAGCATTCACATTTCAAGGAATTACTGCATGAAAACATTAGAAATTGAGGAAAATCAGAGCATTCCCACCAGATTAATCTCTTATTATGAGGAACTACAGAGAAGATTAAGGTTGAGGGAGTTCAATAAATAAAGCAGCAAAATGTTTCCGTCCTTTTCAGATGAAGAAATTGAAGCAATTGCTTAGCATAGTTCAGGAGAATATAACCATGAATTGCTTTTGTAAACGAAATAGAATTTACTCTAAACAAGACACAAGCCAAGGGGTAAAACATTGTGGCAACAATTCCTTTAAAAATCAAGGTGTTCATTGGCAGCGTGGGATAATTTCTAAAAAGGTGTTTCAAACCCCTCTTCTGGACGGAGCACTGGTGTGTAAGTGCAAGGGAATAGCCTACGCATAGACACAAAGGATTAAGCTCTGGCGCTTATGTCCACCACTCTGTGATTTCAGTGACGGTATTGTATGAGGTATGAGTGACCACTACAAAGTCAACCTGCTGAAGGTACCAAAGTCATTAAAGTTAGAAACACCTGATCTCTGCAGTTTTATGCCGATGAAACGGATTATCCCAGTTGTGTTTGCTACTGATAAAAATCCTCCAACACAGTCTTGAAGGTATGTAACTACTTTTAGAACTGCCATTGCAGCAAATCTGAGAAGGAATTGGGCAGCTTCTTGACATAAAGTAATTAGCCTGAAATTAATCCTTAGCCCGGTACATTTCCAGCAATAAATGTGAGTGTGCTCAGACAAGAGATGTGTGTACAAACCCTTTTTTCCCTCGTGCATTCTCTGCTTAATTTTCTCTTCAGAAAATTGCTTTTAAGTATGGTTCTTCTCTTCTTTTACCCTCTACGCAGCTTTGGGGAGGCCACGCCTCCAGTCCTGTGTCCGGTTTTGGGCCCCTCACTACGAGACAGACATTGAAGGGCTGAAGAGGGGACCGAGGTGGCTACCAAGATAGTTCCAATATGTGTTGTGTGAGGAATGGCTGAGGGATCTGGGGCTGTTTAGCCTGGAGAGGAGGAGGTTGAGGGGAGACCTTACTGCTCTCTACAACTACTTGAAAGGAGGTGCTAGAGAGGAGGGGGTTGGTCTCTTCTAGATTTGGTGGCCAGTGATAGGACGAGGGGAATTGGTTTTAAGCTTCACAAAGGGAGGTTCAGGTTGGATGTCAGGAGGAATTTCTTTTCTGAAAGGGTTGTCAGGCATTGGAACAGCCTGCCCAGGGAGGTGCTTGAGTCACCATCCTTGGAGGTGTTGAAGGAAGGGTAGATGTTGAAGGAAGGGTAGACGTTGCATTGGGGCACATGGTTTAGTGGTGCTGATAGGACAAGGAAAAGGTTGACTTCAATGATCTCTAATAACCCAAACTGTTCTATGATTCTTAAGGCAAATAAGGCATAATTCATTTAATCAGTCAGAACGCATGCAGCAGTGTTGCTCATTGTTGGAAAACAAATTGCTTATGCTGCAATCTAGAGCTATTACTTTTCCCTGAATGGAGCTAATGTAGTGGAATTACAGTACCCATGACCAACATCTAGTAAGCGAAGCAGCTGATTACTAAAGGACAAAGACAGGAAAAAAAAGACATGACTGACACTAAATTTCAGTATAGGCGACCTAAGTCTAATATGTACAGTCAGCTATTTAGGATGTGGTTTTAAATGGACAATGTCCCTGAAAATAGGTTGCGGAAAAATAAGCTGTTTTCTAGCCTGAATACTTGGATTACACATCAGTTAATCAGGAACAGTAAAAGGAGTTATTTCAGAGACAAGGCATTGTAGACAGGAACATTAAGGACTTGACAGACATGGAAAAGCTTTCTGTGGTCTGTATAGTGCCATCATACAGCTGGGCAGACAAGTCACAGACAGAATAGGGAGCTCTTTTACATTCATCAGATGTTTTTTATGCCCCTATCTGGTACTTAGATGTCACCACCAGCATTTAATGATATGCTTGACATTTAAAACAGGAAAAGAATTTAAGTTCAGGGAAGGAGGGTGGTAACACTCAAAGCTTTTCCTACAGGAACTATCCAACATGTTTCTTCCCATGTGTTTTCTAGAATTGTTTTCTTTGTCATTCCTCCGTCTTAGTGATGTTCCAGTGTGGGCACAGGTACAAAGGGAGTCAGTTTCCAAAGCAACCTGGCTCAGCTAGAGTCCCCCCTACCTCCCCTTCCTTGACTCCTGCCGTGCAGAGTTCACTATCAATTAGAGAATCACTGTATGCACATGAAAAAGTTAGTAAGTACAGAGTTATCCAAACATAGGATCTGAATCTGCTTTTCCATAGCCGTTGCCTTTGTTACAGATCTCTGAAGCTGCCCTGGCAGATTTGCACCAGAAAAGCACCAGAGAGTCTCCAAAGCTAATCAGGAAGGAGTAAGGCTGTGCCAAATGTAGAAGTTCACCTCTTTAAGATGTTTACCTCTTGGAGAACTTTAAGGTTCCTCCTCTCTGAAAAATATAAATTTCATGTACATAGTCATGTAGATGGCATGGACTGGGGTTTAAGGGAAATGGGGGGATCATGTGTAGGCAGCAGTTGTGAAGCGTGCTTTGAGATGACTCTCTACTTTCTTTACTAAGGATTCACTTATTAGTAGGGAAAAGCAGGCTGGACAGAACTACTCACAGCAACATACCTGGCTGAACAAGTATATGCCTGGCTCATCATCCGGAAAAGTGTGTCCAGCAGGTTAAAGGAGGTTCTCCTTCCCCTCTACTCGGCTCTGGTGCAACCACATCTGGAGCACTGTGTTCAGTTCTGGGCTCCCCAGTTCAAAATAGACAGGAAACTGCTGGAGAGAGTCCAGTGGAGAGCTACAAGGATGATTAAGGGACTTGGAACGCCTCTCCTATGAGGAAAAGCTAAGAGAACTGTGGCAGTTTAGTCTGGAGAGGAAAAGGCTGAAAGGGAATCTCACTAATATCCATAAATATCTGAAGGGTGGGTGTTGAGAAGAAGGGGCCAGTCTCTTCTCAGTGGTGCCACATGATGGGATGAGTGGCAACAGGTATAAGTTGGAGGTTCCACCTCAGTATTAGGAAAAACTTTTTTACCATGAGAGAACACTGGGACAGGCTGCCCAGAGAGGCTGTAGAGTCTCCTCCTCTGGAGACTTTCAAAACCCACACGGACACAGAATCACAGAACATTAGGGATTGGAAGGGACCTCAAAAGATCATCTAGTCGAGTCCCCCCTGCCAGACCTGCCCTAGGTGATCCTGCTTTTGTCAGGGGGGTTGCACTAGATGATCTTCAGAGGTCCCTTCCAACCCCCATCATTCTGTGATTAGGTCACACAGAAGTAATGAAGAAAGTGTAGTCCTGCTAATGACATGCAGGCTTAGCTGCAAAAGTTTCTCTCAGTTGTGAAGGATTGAATGATGTGAAAAAGAGTTGGCCATCATAAATGACATACAGCATGATGTTATCCTCAGCCAGCTGCAAAGTAGCTGACTGCACAATACAGTCAACATTAGCTCTGTGTAGCAGTCCTGGTTTATGTAAATTGTTATACCCTCTGATGGCTGTAACTAGCTCAGCCCCACAGAAATTGGGGTGTCTGGCTGATGGTGCCTCTGCACCACAGAGTAACTCACAATGTCACTTTTCAGTGAAAAAAGAGCTCTGCCTAAAAGTCACCTCACAACTAGAGACATTCAGCCAAGCTTGTCTCAGCCAGACCCTGAAGGTACTTCTCCTTCTGCTACAATGCTGTTTTCAAAGAGGGTAACGAGGGTGTCACACAGACACGGCTGAGGCAAGCAGCACACAGCCTGTATAATACACAATGCTTGGTTCACCATTCAAAATGCTGTTTCACAGACAATTCCACATATGCATCTGGGCCCTACAACTCTTGTTGTAGGCAAAGTCTTGAGGTACTCAGCTCTGAACTCGGGCCCCTCCAAAGGCATGACTGCAGCAGCTGTGGCAACATAGGCACTTACATACTCACTTCTTTCAGATCCCTGGCCACTTTCTGAGGTACAGAGAGCGCCATCATGAAGAGGATCAAAGATAATGCGGGCACCCAAGTATACCTCGATTAAAAGAGTAAGGAAGGTAAAAATCCTTTGATTTCACACACAAAATAATTTGAACAAATCAAGACATGCACATCGGAGTCTTATTTAACATCTTTATCCAGTGTTATTTATAGTCTTTATCAATGATTTGAATGAGTGCACTCTCAGCAAGTTTGCAGATGACACCAAATTAGATGAGTATTGATCTGCTTGAGGGTAGGAAAGCTCTGCAGAGAGACCTGGACAGGCTGGATCAATGGGCTGAGATCAATTGTATGAGGTGGCTGGAAAACTGCTCAGTGGGAAAGTAGCAGTTTGGTGGAAAATGGCCTCAAGTTGCACCAGGAGAGATTTAGATTGGACACTAGGAAACATTATTTTACTGACAGAGCAGGGAAGTGGTGGAGTCGCCAACCTTGGAGGTGTTAAAAAATGTGTAGGTCTGGCACTTGGAAAAATGGACTAGTGGGCAGGGTGGGGTTGGGTTAATGGTTAGACTTGGTGCTCTTGGAGGTCTCTTCCAAACTTAATGATTCTATAAAATTTTTAAAGCTACACAACAAACGAAAACCCCAAACTTTTTTTAAACACTGAATGCTTAACATGTGTGAAGCGTAGAGCAGAGCAGAAAAGGAAGCCACTTACCATGAACCACACTAGAAGATTCTGGGATGTGAGGAGCAGGCAATCAGCAAATAGTAAGAGCTGATTGTTCTTATTATTTGAGATTAATCTCCTCTCAAAAAGAGTCACCTACAACTACACAGTGTCAGGTTCTGTTCAGGGTACTATGACTTGTTCACTTGTACCAGTCCACTGTTAGAAGGGCATAATTTTGGCTTAAACCAACCTACCAGAAAAACATGGAAGTTTTGCATTTATCTAGGATAATTTCTCATCTCACCACTCTTCTCTTGTGTTCATGGGTGATATCAGTATTTTTGCCTTCTTATGCTGTTGTACATACATATTTGTTAATGTTGCACGGGAAATTTATGTGTCGTACACTGTTGTTCGTCACTGATAAGGTAATTTTTTAATTGGTACTTGAAAATAAAGCACCAAGATCAGGTAACTCAGCCTGTGAAATATCTGCTTCCTCTGTTTGCTGTCACTTAGCTAGAACCATATTCTCAGAGCAAGGCTACATTCAGCACACACACAGTAAGTAAATAAACTGGAAAATTACTGGGAGTTGTTCCAAAGGTAATGCAACTTATGAAACTAGTAGGAAGAGTAGGAGCACTAAGAGAAGTGAAGGCACTTGTGAAAAAGAAACTGAGCCCAGTGAAGAAGAAAAGAGGTATGATTCTAAGAAAACATCTAAGAAAGGATGACTTAAGGATTATAAATGGATTTTCTGTAGTGTCACTATTCCAAGCAAGCAAGGAAGTAGAGAGTTACAAGTAATCCCTGATTTCCATCCAAGGAGCCTTCAGCTTAGGGAATTTAAAACTTCTTTAACAAGATAGAACCATCTGTCCAAACAGCATCCGGCTACTTACAATGCAGCCTGGATCTGTAAGGACTGCTCTTACTAGAGACCAGATGTATTTAATGGCAATTTGTTATATTCAGTTCTCAGAATAATCCATGAAAACCCTTCAGAAGTGGTTGCACAAGACCAAATGAAAGCCTGGCTGCTGGATTCACAGCTCAGACTTTCTGAATCCAACCTCTTTGCATGTTATAGAAAAGAAGGGGTACTTTCTGTATTTGACACCTCTTCTGACAGTGTTTGGATCAACTGGTTCTGTCCATAAAAACATTTTTAAAGTTCACTTCTTCTTGACATGGGTACTAAAAAATTGCAAGTCCCACTGGGCTGTGTCAGATAATCCTGAAGTAAGGAAAAGGCTCATGAAGTCCACACCAGCCTTTTGACATGTGTACTTCCTTTTCCATGAGCTTGTATCTCATCAAGCAGAAGGTGTAGTCTTGTTTTAGAATAAAGACACCTGCTGTTAGGAGGGCCATATAATGTCAGCTTGTGATAGTAACACTTCTCCCAGGAGCAGATGCTACTCACTTCCTGGTACCAAGATCAGAGCATTGCCACAGATAGCTCAGTTGCACCTTACGAAAATCTTCTCCCTATCCTGCTGTTGCAGTCGTACCTGACTAGAATGCTGTGACAGGGAGAAAGGTGAGAAACAAACCAGATGATGTCTCATGCACCCTAACAGACTCTTCCTTTTTAAGGCAGTAAATGATAAGAATAGCTTTGTCTGCAGTCAGATAGATGTTATTTTTCTTTCCCATTTCTTTTTTCTTAATGGTAGAGAAATACAGGTGTTTTAATGAGGAAGAAAATACACATGCATTTTAAGAAGGATCAGGAAAGCTATACCAATTGTTCTTAAGCCAGGCTCAGGTTTTAGCTTTCTCTGGCATCTCTCAGAGACTGCTGAAGAGTATTCAACCATTACAACCCTGACTTACCATCCCTGGTACTCCTATTAATTCTTTCAGCTAAAGCCATAATGCTAAAACTTTTTGACCAGAGAATCTGTGGCTCAAGACACTTTCACATGCAGTCCTCATCTCCCTCACAAAATATTCCAAATACTATGCATCCATTAATAGAAAAGATACTTTTTTCTGGAAGTATATTTTCAGCTCATACTACTTCCAACAGAGAGCAAAGTGGAGGATCCATACAAGCCGAAACGGAATGAGTATTTTCTGCATGCTCTGCCCTTTGCTTCTATATCTAGATTGCACCAATTAATTTCATGGTACACCATCCATGATGAGGCAGAAAAATGAGCATTTAGGCTGATAATGCTTCAGGTGTAACAAAGTACTTGCCCATGTGCCACCAGAACGAGCAATGTTTCCAACTAGGTTGAACAACAAAAACGTTGCTTGTACACAAAAGCGTCCCCATCTGTCTGAGCAGGGATTATGATTAAGGAACTTGTGTCCTTGGCCTTAGTCCTATCAGGTTATAAATTACTTTAATGCTTTAATCTACAGTTGGAAAAACCTTGGTTGAAGGAGTGAAGAAGAAACAAACAGGACATGAAGCAACCAATTACCTGTACTGAAATGCACCTCTCATTGCACATAGTGGTTTCACAAATAAGAAATACACAGCGTTCCACTTCCATGAGGCTATGCATCACAGAGCTATACATTTAACCCATGAAAGCACAACTCATCTCTACATTAGGTTTCCACCTGTTCTGCTATATTCAGTGCAGGCAGACTATCAATTTCCCAGATTCCCTGGGAGGTAAAAAAACCCCCTGATGCATAAAGATCAGTCCCCGACTACATGGCACATAAAGTTTGCATCTTTAGGGCATACAGATTTCTGTAGACATCACTACAGAGTGATATGATACAAGCAGGAGGTCCTGATGGAGCACCAAGCCTCTAACTAGGTAAGTTCTCTACTGGGAATGAGGAAATTGATTAAAAACCAGTTCAAGGACAACAAGGCTGCATGAGCACAAAACCAGAGTGTGAAACACATGTTACCCTAGTGCTCTGGGTACACACACTATGCACAAGACAAGGAACTGCTTCCGCTTAATTTGATCTAGTAGAAGAGTCAAAGCTAAAGTAAAATTATTGATCTTAGTGAGTGTGTCTGGTAAACAGTATAATGCCAGTATGAACTGGATACTAGTAGGGGAGTTGTGGTTTGCCACATCTTTGTCACCTGTACCCACACAATTATATAAGCAATGCCATACAAACTCAAGATTGACAAGATTGCCGTACAGTTGTCAAGGAATTATAATTTGTAGCTTTACAGATACACGTGCTTTTAGATTAATAAAGTAATTACATTATAATTAGAGTCCTAGCAGTATACTGTTTAATTTAAAAGCATCACAGTATCTTAATTCCATTATGCCTGTCCTGCAACCTGAAGGGGAGAGTCATAACCATAAAACAACACATGGCTCCTTTGGATCACCAGACTGAAAGGCCAGCTCTTTCCATTAACCAACAGGGGTAACCCTCACCCCACCTCCAGATGGATGCACAAACTGCCACTTAACCAGCCTATGTCTCCATCCTCCCACCTGTAATTCACAGGCTCCAAAGTGTTTACAACAGAATGAGAAAACATTGATCTTCACGTTCTAAGATTGTCTCACAACACTTCTGTTTTTCATATCTGTACAGGAAAATGGGAACCCCCCTGATAAATTATGATCTTAAAAGTGTTTCTGAAATTGCTTCTTGGTGTCATCCCTATCAACCTGAGGAAACCATGACAGCATGAACAGATGTTGCTCCCTAAACTCATAAGAAATGTACTCTCATACTCTCTCAGTTCCCTGTGAACTGCAATAGACATACTCTCATTCTCGCTTGGCTCCCTGCCTTACCCCTGCTTTCCTTTTGCAGTACTTCTTTTTGGTACTGCAATATCACTTACCTTCCTCTTCTTTGGGACCTCAAGTACCACATGCAATTTATGATCCTCGTAGCTGGTTACACCACTGGTTACAGGTCTCCAGCTAGACTGCACCATTAGTCACTGTTTTCAGACTCATTTTTGCAGCAAAAGTGGTGTTAACTCACTACATTAGTGAGGCTCTGGGGAAAGAACATGGAAAATCCTGGTTTGTGGATTTTTCCTTACACTGAACATTTTAAGGCAGCTCACCCCTTACAAATGAAAGGCATTCTGTTTTGGCATCTCCTCTCCAGAGAAGATAGCCCAGCTATTACCTCTCCATCATCATCTCAATTCATCACTCAGAGCATTGCACTTCTATCTACTTCAGAGAGAGTAAAAATGTACTAAACCAGTAATATCTTTTTCCCTTTAACACTTGAAGAGATGACTCTCCAAAATGCTCTGTTTCCTTCCCTCCCACATGCCTAAAGCCATCTCCTGAAGAGGCTCAAGTTATATAACAGTATCTTATCACCACTGTGAACCAAGAGAAAAAATGACTAATGAACAGTGACACTGACAATGCTGGAGTCCTATGAGGTATGGATATCAGTGATGTGCCATTACAGAAAAAGCAGCTCAGGAGACCATCTCCAAGACTAAGGCCCACTTCTAAAGGGATACCAATCTACATTTGGAGTTACAGCCATGGAGATAAAAACTTCCTCGCACGTTGCTCAAAAGACTGCAAGTTTAGATAAGATTTTACAAGGCCAGATGTCGATCCAGCAGAGGTTTGGGTTAAATGTCAGGAGGACTTTCTTTCCTGAAAGGGTTGTCAGGCACTGGAACATCCTGCCCAGGGAGGGAGTTCAGTCGCTGTTCCTGGAGGTGTTGAAGAGAAAGGTAGATATTGCACTGGGGGACATGGTTAGTGGTGCTGATAGGGCTAGGAAAAGGTTGGGCTCAATGATCCTGAAGGTCTCTTCCAGCTGAAACTATTCTATGATTCTGGGATGTTTTGTATGTGTAGCCTTTAGACCTGCAGTTATCAGTTACTGTAGATAAAAGCCATTCAGAGCACATATAATCATTTATGTAGAGAAATGGACATTTTTACTGTAATGCCAAAGGGAATCAGAATTAATTCTCAGACTGCTTAGTGCTACTTCTGTTAAACCTAAGTGAAACTCTGCCTTGTCTGATTCGTATTTAGTAGCAACTGATTTGTATGTCTGATTGAGAATTTCCCACTGCACTGCAGCCAGCTCTAAATTGAAAAAGTTTGCTGTAGGTATGGACTTCAAAATAATCTCCTCTGAGCCATGCCTGTTCTTCAGGCTTAAAAGACCTAGAATTGTATTTCAGTCAATATAGTAATGAAAGGAGCCCTGAAAAAAGTGCTGTCAAGTGAGAAAGGGACGCTTAGTTAACTGCTTTCAGTTCTTGCATTATAAAGATGCCATTTATCTAATCCCCGGCTGCTGGGATGGTTACACACCCTGAAAATGAAACACCAACATATCAGATGGCTGGCAAGGAGCTCTTAAAGAGATTACTCATGACAGAGCAAGTAGCCCACGGTGCTGGATAATTCTTTTGTATGGGAAAATCTCTGTTATGGAGAGAGACTTTAATCCACCTACTCAGCAACCTGGTGTCAGAAATTGTTCTGTATTGGTCATGAAAGTCATTATTGGTGTCGCTAACTAAATCATTACCTTAAAAGGAAGTTTTTATCAACACTAGTGGACTGAAATGAGCTTAACTGAAGAATGTGTCCATTTTAACTATATATATTGATGGGTGTATAGGATGATGTTTTCTGAAGTCTTTATGTAAACTATCACCTCTCTGAGGAACTGCAGAAGGAGGCACTTCTAGGTTAATAAGCAGGTAATTACTATGGAACCTTTGCAGTTCCCACTGCTTTGCAGCAGGATACATCTGGGATAGACAGTCAGCTGCTTCAATTCCTTACACGTTTGTGGATACATATAACTGGGGCAGTTGTCTACTGAACAGATCTGTGCTACTGGTCAGAAAGCAGCCCAGGAAAGGCAACCACACTCTAATTTCTACCAGTGGCTCAAAAGTACCTACTGGTCATTCCATGTTTTATCTCTCAAGACCTTTCAAGATACTATGTGTGATGGATACACTTGATCTCTAGCTGTATTTTGGTTTGGGCCGATTAAGGAGCAAGAGCACTCACAGCCTGAGGTGAACCTGCAAAGTGAAAAGCTCAGGTCCTGTACAAGGAAGTGAAGGTACCTTGAAAGAATATTTCGAAAGGTGGTTTTGAAGCTTGAGAATGCAAGGTAAAGAAGATACCTATCTTGTTCATACCACTGACTAGCAGCCACTTTACCATTAGGATGAGCCCAGTGTGAGCTCTCCACAGACTGAAGCTGGACTGTACATCACGTGACTCTCCCCTTGAGCAGGGATGCATCTCAAGGTTTGAGATTCCTTAACTGAGACTAAGAGATCTTCCATTGCCAAAGTGGAGAGATCACTTTATCCATGACTGACCCTTGGTAAGTGCTCGATGGCATACTGAATTCGTACTAATGAAACATTACTAATCCATGTAGCTACTCAGTGTTCATTATAGACATCGTATAGATAATTCCATGAGGCATAAAATGTTCTCCAAGTCTGACTGTATCTAGCTGTACCAAGGCTTCATAATGAGCTTAGAAAGCAGAGCGATCACTCTGAATGTCATGATTCAACAAGTGGACTTCCTTACCCTTTGTGTCTCAGGTCTATGTGTGAATAATTCTAACTCAATTCTAACTCAATTTTCTTTTCTACGCTTCTTCCATGCAGTGATTAATAAGGTGGATCTTGACATGAAACTTACTAACCTTGGTAAAGCACTGTTAAACTTCGGTAAATTCAATCAGATTTATTGAACACTGACAAATTATTACTTCGCCCCCATAAAACACATTGCTGCTTCTCTCTCTTGAGCACCCATGACACCATGTAAAAACTATACTTACATTACCCTCCATGAGAAATTCACAACGGTTTCCTACACCACCTTCAAGTAGACAGAGGAAAAATTTCTGCTAGTGCAGAATCCAAGTCTCAAGTGCCTGGTTTTCTACCCTCCTGTGTTCAATGACAAATACATCAGCATTTTCAAAAGAAACAACTCAGAGAATCCTTTCCACAGGAGAGCTATTAAAAAGCGATTTGTTTATCTGAGAGAAATACTGCTGTCAAGTATACGACAGGCAGCCTTGCTTCATAGTTCACTTTTGTGTTTATATTATGGCTATCTTTGATATTTTTATTCTTCAGCAAATCAGCTGCATAGATTCATTCCTTTTTTGAGAGTCAGTCTTAATCACCAGAGCCTGTTCACCAAGAACCATCTGTTCCCCAAGATTTTCCTCCCACACACCATGGTAGAATTACACCTACAACAAGTTTCTTCTGTAAGGAAAGAAACGACTGTAACACGCTAGGTGACACAAGTCCCTAGAGAGACAGCACAAGTACTTGCGTCTTTGTTCACAAAGACACCCATTATGCAAGAACTGACTCCGTCTACACTTTCCTCCTAGAGTCAGAATTTATTACTAGAAATTATGGTTTAAGCCATGGTGGTATCATCACAAGCAACACATGAAGCAATCCACCCAACTTCTGTTTGTCAGCCACCTGAGAAACATTTAGGAGGAAACACTGTGTTTTGACTGTCTTCCCCTTCACGCATAATGAAGACAGTCTTACCACGCAATCTGTGTCGGTGTGCAGTCAGTGCAAACAGCAATAGCTCCACTGATGCTAGGACATAGCTCAGTTTTTTGCTTCTTTTTAAATGCAAAGATCCCCCAGAAGGTTTCTCTGCAGTAAAATATCCATCACACCCCAGTTATAGAGGGCAGCTGGCCCAGAAGTTAACACGCTGACCTGGGATTTAGATACAGGTATACCAGCTTCCATTCCCTATCTGTGCTGATTGCTGATCGTCACTATCTTGTTACAGTACCAAGACTTCAAGATCTACACAAGTGGGGAGGGGAGTGAATGTATGACGTTGTCCCATTTCTCTTTCTCCTTTCACAGCCCAAGTCCTGATTTTACTGAGCGTCTTAGGGGTGAAGCTCCTCAAATTTTCTTCCTCTGCCTCTGACCTTTTCACGATCATGCAAGAGTCACCTAATCTTTCTTACTCAAGCTCATCCCATCTACCTTAACTAAGTAAGCATCTGTTAGAGTTTAATCAGATTAAACTGAATTGCTAATAGATGCGATATGAGAGTATCATCTTGCATCACATCTGTTACATCTGCCAAATAATAATACGGTGTGAGCCTTATCTTGGGGGCCTCATTCAAAGTACAGGATGAAGATGACAGATAAGAAGCTAGACTGCAGCCTGCACTGTGTGCTCATGCTTCACCAAATACCAGGATCAAGTGCACTGTGGGTAGTTGTCGCCTTCACTTATGTCACTCAAGCAAGAAGACAAATTGCATTGGAGAAGTGAGTGAGTAAATACACGCCATGTCTTCAACAGAAAACAAGTTGGGAAGGAGCAAGAAAAACACGTTCTATTTTCAGATCAAATGGGATACTACTGAACAAAGCATTTCTCTTGTACTTATACAGTACTTCCACTCAGTTCCTAAAGTGACCTCTTGAACCAACTCCCTGGAGGGGGGAAAAAAATCAACAAAACGTTGACGTTTTCAGATTAGAAATGGTATTTCTTAGAACTTCCTTTTTTCCAGGGTTACATATCAGAAGCCCTGGCACCTTACCATTGCATGGTCTTGGCTGTGCCTTTGGAGCCAAAATCTACCTAGCCTTGCTGATAGAATGAAAACTAATGAAAAGAAGGTAAAAGGAGTGCTGAGTAAATTAAATGCAGTGCCTGCCAGAGGACAAGATAACAAAACTGTGTGCAGGCAGAGAAATTATCAAGAACTACTATGCAGGAGCAGACCACGCAGCACATTTTTCTTAGATTCCATCTGATAACATCTACAAGAGATGTTTCAAAGATATAAGTAGTCTCCATCAGACAACTGGGAAATCACATCTTCCCAGTTAGGTCTCATCACAAAGGCAGGGTTGGTTTAAGTTACAATACCATCCTTCTCTACATATTTTACTTGTAATATAATTTTAATCCACACAAATATTTTGTACAACTTGAGCCCTCATTTCATTGCTTCAACAACAACACAAACACTTTACTTCAAAATGTACCCTAGTAACACAGACTTGTACTTGCTTTGACTTTCACTGAATGTCCCCTTTTCTGGACACTGAGTTTATCTTGTTTTGATTTTATGTATTTTTACACAGATACCCTTGGACATCCTGGTTTCATGTTCTGTTGATTCTCCTGATGCTAGGAGACTGCTTTCCTAGACAACATCTGCATTCCAAGGAACTCACTGTTCCCAAAAGCACACAGCAAATTCAAAGAGGGTGGTTTCAAAGTTACATGAGTGGACAGACAATGATGCTGATTAAATGTCCCTGAATCTTCCACATTAGACCTGAGGAAGGAGGAGGAGAAGGATAACTAAATGTATCCAGACATATATTTCAGGTTTCAAATAGCTTTTTTGATTAAATATTCCATTAATACCTAAGTGTTACATAGCCTTTCTCTTCACTAAGTTATTTATAAAGAAGAGCTATTTAATTTTCAGGGAAGGAAAGAGACACAGATTTGAAGCAACATACTCAAGGTCACATAACAAAGCAGCGGAAGAACTGGGAGGAGAATCTAGCTATTTTAAGACCATTTAAGAGGTAGTACTCCTTCCTTAACTAAGTGCCTCTTTCCTGAGAGCTGCCATTTGAGTGCCAAATTAACATTAAAATTATGGCACTGACTCAAAGTCAAACTTAGATTAAAAAAAAAAAAACACAGCATGCCCATTTTAGGATTAAGAATATTTTATCTTTGTAACTGGAGCATAAGAAATTGTGTTTAATAAAAGAAGGATTTATTGGGGTGAATAATAAAAAACTTATGTGACAAATCTGTGAAAGAATCTGTTCTTCTGTAGGCACCATGCATTCTCCTCTGTCACTGTTCATTGCCTTTGTATCCAGTGGCAGGGAGACCACAAGCCTCCAGGGAGAAAGGAGGAAACACATGGGTGAGGCAGAGTAACACCAGCCCCAGAGAACACCAGTCCTTTGGCCACACTTAAAAGCAGTGAAGAATGCCTCTGCTTGCCTCCAGCAGGCAGGGAAGATCACTCTTTCCAGCTCCAAGTATATAAAGAAAGAGGGTACAGGTAACTGCTTTGCCCTATGCCTTTCCCCTCCACCCCCACCCCGTCATAAACTGGTTTTGACCCATTCTAATCAAGAACTAACTTTTACTTGGAGGCACACTGACTAGAGGCAGCAATCCCAACATGTCGTGCACAGTGAAAAGAGTTAGGAAACGTGGAATCTGTCACTTGGTGATCCAGGGTTTTCAGCTAAACAAAAGGAAAGCAGTGAAAACTGTCCTTGAGGCAGACACACTAAATAAATATATGTATAGCAACTTCGGCAGAAAATCAAGAGAATACTCTACAATTCACAGGTCAACACAGAGGCAGCTGCGTGGTACAGCACGGATCCCAAGTCAGCACTGAAGTAGGAGAATAACGGCACACGAAAAAACATTCACAGAAACAATCTCAGATGTCAAAAGCCCCTCTTTGAGAGTTTGCAAACTGCCCATTTATGTACATGGATGGGTAACACTCAGTTGGATTAGGCTAAATGCATGTCCTTGCTATCCACAGCAGCAGGGAATCAATGCCTTAGGATTTGGCTTTCTCATGTCCTCTTCAGTAGGATGTTATACTTTGCACTTTATTACTGACATAAGGAGGACTTCAGTTTAGTCAAACTCCTAGGCTTCTAGCGTCAAAAATGCTTGCTTGCTCTTGCAGTACTTGCTCAGCCTCCCTAACTCTTATGCTAAACAATTAACCAAACACATTCTCTAAAATACCCTTTTGGAACCCAAACCCCTGAAGACAGGTGAGACAACTTGTAAAAAAAGAAGTTTTTCTGACAGTGAATGAGAAGTGGGTCAAAGATCAACTGTGCAAATTGAACACAATTCTAGGGAGCCTGATGAGAGGTACCCAGGAGTGTTGAGAGAACTGGCTGATGTTGTTGCTGAACCACTCTCCATCATTTTTGGGAAACTGTGATCAACAGGAGAGGTATCTGAGGACTGGAGGAAAGCTAATGTTACTCCGGCCTTCATAAAAAGCTAAAATGGAAAACCTGAGCAACTACAGACTGGGCAGTCTTACCTTCATCCCTGGAAAAGTGATGGAACAGTTCATTCTAGAGGTCATCTTTAAGGATATAAAGCATACAAGAGTAATCAATAGTAGTCAGCATGAATTTACAAAGGGAAAATAATGTTTCACTAATTTAATAGCCTTCTGTGATTCTGTAACTAAATGGGTGAATGATGGCAGTGTAAATTCCCACACAAAGGAAAGATTAACTACAGCTGTTAAAAAAAGCAACCTAGCACCTTCCTGTATTTTATGACTGATGTGACTTAGGAGCGGGATTGCATGTTAGTTGGGCAGAGAGGGCTCCTAGAAATCTCTAGTGTCTGAGTGATATTATTGTGTCCTTTAACAAAGCTCTACTTGCCTTCTGCCACCATAGAACATCTGGGAATGGTAAAGGAGGAGCATAAATGATTCTATTCTATGATTCTAACATCGTAAGACTTCGCATTCCTTCCCTGAACTTTTAAACTAGGTGGAGATACTGCAATATTGCAAAAAAATTATGTGTAATGTAAGAACAGTATAATAATGTGGTAGTAATCAACACTGAAATCACTAGATCAATAAAAACTGTTATTTTGCTTAAAGCCTGTAGCAAAATTTACTTGGTTAATAGCAAAGTGGACATAGAACCACAGAATCATTCAGGTTGGAAAAGACCCTTAGGTTCATTTATTTGATGCATTTCAGTTCTCAGAGTGACATCTTGTCTATCCTGAGATGTGAGCATATTTGCAGAGTACCTCAGGAGATGGGAACACGCCCACTGACAAACTCCACTGTAGTTTATTTCCAGTTAATATTTTACAGCATATGAACATGAAATACACTAATTTGTGGTAAGATCACAATCTGAGGACAACACCTTCTCTTTCAAGGTTCCCAGTAAAATCATAACCTTGAAACAAGTCAGTTGGCTGCTGCTAAAACTGAGAACTGTCTCTATCAGCCAATTTAAGAACTGATCTGTATCTTTATGATTACAGCTTCTCATTATAGCGATATATACTCCCTAAACCACTTCTAGAAAGACATAAGCAAAACCAAGGAAGTTGTTCTGGGCCCCCACATGAGGTTAGTTGAGCATATCGAGATACTGATGTAGTTCTGCTGGTAAGCCTTCCCTACCTGACAAAAGCCAAAACATGAGTGTTACTCTGGTTAGTATCCATGAGCTGCACAGCACTACAGCTGCAGTGCAATCAGCTATGGACCTGACCTCCTGCTTTGTTGCTTTCCCTTATACAGGGCAGTAATTTTACATTTTCTAGTTCTCTTTTTCCCTCCAGTGCTGCAAAGGGCTTTTGGACTAATATTACAGCATTCAGGTAAGCAACACAGCATCTTGCATGCATAGACTAAGGTCCGTGTTCATCTGAAAAAAAAAGCATTGTTCAACATTCACGAGTAGAAATGAAGCAAAACAAGGTTGGAAGGGACCTCATAAGATCATCTTCTGACATGACACTTGAATATGATGTTTGTGATGTAGATGCAGTTGGAAAACACAAGTGTATTTAAGCTGTGGACTTCTTGATGTTACAGAGCTAGTTGAAATCTTCCTCTACTATGAAACATTAGTTTGAGTACTTGCACTCTGTGAAATACATAAACACATTAGACAACTAGAGTTCATACAGGTTAGGCAGAGCCAAACCATAGCAATGAAAAGACAAACTAAGAGAAAGATGAAAAGGAAAGTGAAAAATAAGTTTCTAGGATGGTTGCCCAAGTACTAGGCAAAAAGAAACCCCTATGCCTCAGCAAGGAAGAAAACAAGCACAAATAGCCATTTGGCAAAAGAGCAGGCATTCAGAAGCAATGTGTTTTACCCTTAGAGTGAGAAAACACATACAAAGCGTTATGGAATAAAGGACTTTGCTTCCTAAAGGGAGATGGCCTTTTAGGTCAGCTGGGCAGGTCCTCCTGGTCATGTTTTTACTGAATGTGTATTTGATTGGTATCCATAGGAGCAATCATGTCAGATAGCTGTCTTACAGAAGATGCCTGATACAGCTGTAAAAACAATATTTTAAGACTTTTCTACAAAAAAGACTACTGTTAAACAATTGAGGCATTTTTGCTCCTCTACTAAATGTATTGTTTCACTCAAACCTCAAGAGATACCAGACAGGATAATGGCTGCCTCTTGCTTTGCAAACTAGGCTATCAAAACCAGACCATATTTAATATTCACCAAGGCCTGGGTACCTAGTGAAAGAAAACAGTACATTTGTCTCTCATCAAGGTGAGCAATGTAACGTATGTGGACCAGGACCAAGTTCACTGCCTGGCAGCACACTGAGCCATCAATCAGCCACCTTTTTTCAAGTGTGACATATGTCCAGCCGTATGTGCAGAGCACACATGATGAGAAAACTGCCAAATTAAGATATAACCAAATATTCTCCTTCTGACCATCTTTGGCCAGCACTGTTCCTGCATATCAAAGACTCAGGAAACCCCTTCAGGGAACTATCTGGGGCAGGCACACTGAGACTTGGTGGCACTCAAATAATCAGCAGTGGCAGTGGAAACTGTCTAGTTGCATGTGCTTCAAGCAAGGTGCTCTCCAGCCCAAATCCAAGATGGAAGATTTACACTCATTTTTTCCAACTCTCATAAATACTGCACTTAAAGGGTGACCTCTCATAGTGCAAAAAATGAGCTGTGGAAGTAGAGGTTGCTGAGGAAAGGGAACTGGGAAGCATTGCTTGCCACCACACAAATGTGGTGATGGCTCACTCCAAACAGGAACACACACCTGGCAAGGCCTGAACCTCAGCAAAGTCTACTTTCTGCATCTGCAGTGACATGCTAAAATGACAATTTATTTACTGCTGACTATAGTTGCTGAGGTATATAGGAAAAACAAATGATCTGACACTGCTAGGAGCTGAAGGAAGTATGTGAAAAAGGAACTGAGCAGATGACAGCTGTAATGCTCTATAGATCATTAAACAGAAAATAAAAGTAGAGCTGGACACAGGATTTGGGATAGACCTGATCTGGAAACGCAATGATTGCTTTGACAAATTCGTAACCCAGCCCAAGAACTCTAACCATGAACAGAACGCACAGTTTAGTCAGTTCTTACACAGTATAGGGATAAGGCTGCATAACTCATCATCGCTGAAATAAAGGAGAATACCTCCAATCAAAAACAACCCGACAGAAAACCCAGAGGTAAAGAGAAAGTCCATAACAAAAGGAAAACCCACACGAATCTATCATAGAAAATATCCACTAAACTTACAGTCCAAGTCATTCACCAGGTTAGGTCCATTGTCTGCAGCAGCCTGTCTGCAGAGAGGGAGAAGGGGAGTCCCGTCAAGAGAGATGGCACAACTCTCTCACTCCAGGGGGATTCTGCAAGCAGCCTTCCTTTTATGTTGTGGTGCTGCTTCAACAACTTCCCCCCTGAAGCAGACATCTGTTACCATCCAACCCAGATTCTCACTCTCAAGGTTGCCTGCTTCTGGGAAAGCAAGCCAGGGGAGTAGTCTTCTCCACACTCTGCCATAAGAATCTGGGTATTAGCAGTCTCTCACAGGGAAAACAAATCATTCATGTGTCAACCTCAGTTCTGACTCAATGATGCAGCTAGAATTGCTGATGTTAGAGTGATGTTGTGATCAGAACCTTCCCTTGAAGATTTTTGAGACTACTGCAAAGTAGGGAAATGGGCTGCTAGGCCCTGAAGCAGCAAGCCCTGCCTGTCAGGAAGAAGTGGAAGAAGTAATCAGGGAAGGGCAGAAAGAATGATGATATTCCAAGCCTCAAAAGGAAGAAGCAAAAGGAAGAATTTTAGAGAGATGACAAAATAATTTACCATTTTCATGACTTGACTTCCATGCTCAAGGTCTCTGTGCTGCTAAGAGTGGCTACTGTCCTCTCACTCAATGTACTGTGCACATGCGAAAATTTGACAGGGAAGAATCTAACTACCATTCCCTAAGGGCTCACAGGCTCTCCGTTGATAAAGCTCTGTCAAAAATGATTCAGATCCCACATTAACAATTGCAGTAAACTTGCTTTATTCTTTATTTCTTTAGTATCTAGGCTACAGCGTACAGTGTTCTGATGCCCTTTGGATGTAACTACCAAAGCTAGTATGTTGATCAGTTTGTATTTCTGCTCATGCTGAAACAAGAGACATGAAAAATCAGCACTAAGGATCTGCAGCTTTCAAAGGATTGGATATACTGTGATAAAAATATTAAAGTGAGAGTAGTATCTACAGAGAGTATGCAACACACGGGAAGTTTTTCTTCCTCTGAACTTCCATGCATGACTGTCTAGTGCATGGCTTTCTTACAGTAAATCCTTCAAATGGCTTATATTTAAATAACTACTTACCTGATGCTTGAAAGAGATGCTAAAGCAGTATTTTTGCACATAAAGTCATTAAAATAATCCAATAATTTATTCCACATAGATAAAAAAAACATGGTCATACTTTTGATACTTGATAAGAAAGTGTAAGGACTAGTAATTTAGATCAGAGAGACAAGAACCAAAACCTACCAGATCTTTTCTACTACCTTGAAAATAACAATAATATAGCAAGCCCTATTTTCACAGAGGAATCCCTGTGCATCTCAGAGAAGGCACGTTGTGGGTTTAGTGCTTATCTCTGAAGAAGGTTCACCATTCTCCTAACACCACACATATAGAGAGTGCAGGATATGGTAGGTAGTCAAGCGTTAATGATGGTAATATTTTACAAGAAGTTACTTGCTCTGCTTACACGTTAGAAACTTGGTTCACTCGAATGCTGCACCTAGAAAGCTGAGCTGCATATTGTGCAGGCAGAGCATGACTGATTAAACTCTTGTAGTCTGACTGTCCAGCCAGGTTTCTTTTCCCCATTTTGAATCTAACATCCCAGTCTGTATGTCAACACACCACTGGACAGTATGTTCAAAGCTTTGCTAATGTCAAGGTAAACGATATCTATGATTTTCCTTCATCCACACATTGAGTAATTTACCACAGAATACAACCACGTTGGTCCAAGCAAGGATACTAAGAGTAAATGTATGCTACATTATCAGTCACTTTCTCCTTCACAAATCCAGAAATGTGCCCCAAGAAAAATCACTTGATGCTTTTTTCCATAGTAGAAGTAAAAGAGCTTGGTCTATAGCTGCTTAAACTGTCCCTCTTGATCTTTCTGATAATGGGTGCAACATTCGCCTTTCTCCATCCTTAGATGTCCTATTGAATCTAGAAAGCCTGAAGGCTTCTCAAATAAATGAAATATGTAGGTTTTAGTACTCTACTTGCCCCTGTGGCAAAGAATTTTGCTGCAAAACATGCACACATACACATTTTTAATAAAGTCAACTTTCTGGGGATCATAGCAAGGACAGTGGTTTGGGAGCTCCCACATGCAACAAGGAGTCAAATTATCAGGGAGAAATTGTGCCTTCAAGCAGAGATACAACACAGAAACATAGAATCACAGAACATCAGGGATTGGAAGGGACCTCCAAAGATCGTCTAGTCAAATCCCCCTGCCACAGCAGGATCACCTAGATCAAGTCGCACAGGAACATGTCCAGAGCAGAATTTTTAAAAGGTTATTGTGTACGTTAAGCAAGCAACCTCCACAAACAGAAATCTGCACGTAAAAACGTTTTTCCTTCTCAAATTCTTCAGGTGGGTAATTCTTTGGCTGTAGCTATACATAGAGTGCCAGAAGTAGGATTCACCTGGTCTTGTGAAACATTACCTTAACTTTTGGTTTGGAGTAGTCATTGCATAAAGCAGTGTGACAAACCCTTCTATCAACTTACTGCCCCCCTTCTGTATATTCTCACAGCCTCCTGGACACTTAAATACCTTTAATAGCAAGTGAAGTACTTATAAAAATTCTTAAAGACTCAGACTGAGATGGTTTACAGACAGGGTCATGTGAAGAGTCCAACTACATGCCTACCATGTGTAGCCTGGAGAAGAGGGGATTGAAGAGAGACCTTAGTGTTCTGTAGAGAGTTGGGGTTGGTCTGTTCTCCCTAATGGCCAGTGATAGGATGAGGGGAAATGGCCTTATGCTGCACCAGGGGAGGTTCAGATTGGATGTCAGGAGGAATTTCTTTACTGAAAGGGTTGTCAGGCATTGGAACAGCCTGCCCAGGCTGGTGCTTGAATCACCATCCCTGAAGGTGTTGAAGAGTAGATATTGCATTGGGGGACATGGTTTAGTGGTGCTGATAGGGCTTTGAAAAGGTTGGACTTGATGATTGTACGATTCTATTACACACCTTTCATTAATGAAATGTTACTTTATCTTTGAGACTACTACAGTGCCCACTGGACACCTAACTTTTCAAGATGCTTTCACTATCAAAGACAGAATGTATATAAAAAGTGTATATAAAACCAAAATAAGATACCTTGCATCTGAACTAAGCCCTGGAATCTTACTTCTAAGAAAAGATGGCAACAAAAGGAGATAATGAGTAGAGAGGCAAGCTCAAAGAGATAGAAATGCATGATTAAGCAAATCAAATGTAGACACACAGCCAGCATCAATGGTTTGTCTGGATTTTAAACAAGAAACACACCATTGTTTGGTTTTCTTATGATTATTCGCTATTCATCTTGCAGCACTGCCCACACCCCACCCAAGCCCAGTCACTGCCTATAATATAATCTTGGAGCAATCAGACATGTACAAATGCCAGTTCATAGAATCAGTACTTTCTCTTCTCAGAGGCACACTTCCAGAAGGCTGGACTATGATTAACATACTTTTTCCTGTAAATTCCACCATTCTAGAGATCAACTTTACTTCTTGCTATCACAGGCATCATGTACAATGTGGACACACACCTGCCTTGGCCCAAGTGTCCCTCTACTATTCTTTGGTTCCATGTTTTTTACAGTTCTGTGCTCTTTTAAGCATTTCAGTGTGTTGCAACTGTGTGAGTAGACCAGCAGTGGCATAATCTGGTTTCCCAGCTCTGATTTTTCCTGACTGTACCTACAAGCTGCATCCTGGCTTGTATTAGGAATAGTGTCTCCAGCAGGACTGGGGATATCATTGTCCCCCTGTACTGGGCACTGGTGAGGCCTCACCTCGAGCACTGGGGGCAGTTCTGGGCCACACACTTCAAGAAAGAGATTGATGTACTGGAGCAGTTCCAGAGGAGCAATGAGGCTGGTGAAGGGACTGGAGGGCAAGTCTGATGAGGCTGAGGGACCTGAGGTTGTTTAGCCTGGAGAAGAGGAGACTCAGGGGACCTCATCACTCTCTACAAATACCTGAAGGGAGGTTGTAGTCAGGTGGGTGTCAGGCTCTTCTCCCAGGAAACTAGTGACAGGACGAGAGAGCAGAGACTGAAGCTGTGCCAGGGGAGGGTTAGGTTGGATATTAGGAAGCACTTCCTCATGAAAAGGGTGGTTAGACACTGGAATGGACTTCCCAGGGCAGTGGTGGAGTCCCTATCCCTGGAAGTGTTTAAGGAAAGACTGAATGTGGCACTTAGAACAGAGATGAACAAAATCCCATCAAACTAATGTGAAGTACCTGTTGGCATGTGGTGTCAGGTGCTGTGATGTAGGAAAACATCCTATCCCTAAGGTACACCTTGGAAGCAGTCATCTTACAATTAGGACTTCTAAAGTGTAAGCTTATAGTAACTGCAAAAATGCAGGATCAAGAACCAGTTTAATGATAATTTTCAACCGAGTGCCTAAGGCTTGCCTTGATTCTAAAAATATTTAGTTAGATCTGTAACACTTTCCCTATGCCACCTCCAGATCAAACACAAGTCTGGTCACAAACAACAGGCTCTGGACAGGTACCTCTAGAGCTGGTGGCACTGAATCATCCCTGTTCACAGAATTAGTAGGGTTCCACTTCACAAAATAAGACCAGCTCACTCTGAAAGTCTGGCTGCAGCCAGCCAGCCACACTTTATAATCACACCATCATTTATATTTCACTCTGAACAGAAGAGCTGCTTCTCTACAGCAGTTTTTCTCTCAAGAAGGAAAATTACTGTACAAGAAGCTAACACTGATAACACTCTCAAACCCAGATCTCTTAAAAGAAAACAAAAGGCCAAATACAAGTCCCCAGGAAACTAGCAAACCCCAGCTTTCATACTTGGGTTCTTTGGCACAAATCAGATGTTTTGATTCGTGTATGCAACGGCGTGATTCATAATAAACTTGCCAATGCCAAGAGGTTTGATAAATGGGAAGAAACTCACAAAAGTCTGGATTTGCTAGGGTAAACTGCAGTTGAAGGTGATCCTCAACCAATTTTTAAGCTGTCTGATCTTGTAGAGGACCAATGTTAGGGCCAATTGTTTGATATAAATAATGAAGCAATCAGCGCCTGTAGGAACAGCCTGCACCTCCTGGTAACATTGAAATGTTGGCATACAGGGATACCTTGAATTTGTTTTCCTTCTTCCAGTCACAGCTCAGTGCTATGGACTGGGAGAAAGATGATGCACGAACCAGTGACTCTTCTCTGCAGCCAGGACGCCTAAAAGATCAGATGCTCTGGACAGACAAGGGAAGGCCAGGGTTAAACTCAGGGAAAGAAAAAAGCTTTCTTTAAGAAACAAAGTTAAGTAGCAGCTGGGGATAGATTGTAACAAAATCAGACATGAAGGGTGAAACATGAGTTTATTTTGTTGAATGTCGAAATAGCAAACTCTGGTCTTTGACTGCTGTCAGATAGCTCCATCACTGACCCATTTAAGAAAAAAGATAACCCTCCGTTATTAACCGTGATTTGCAGCCAGGATACATAGGAACCCTACATAGGTTGCCTAAAGCTAGAACACAAGCTGGTATATGAACCGTTGGTACACAAGGAGCTCCATAGGTGTCCAGAGTGGTTCTGAAGTGCAACAGCCCCAAAACAAATTGTGCCAACTTGCACATGTCAAGAGCCAAGTCATGGGTTCCAGCAAAATGACATTGTTTAAAAACATGTTTGCTGAAGGACTTGTTGGTGAACGGGTCACTTGGCAAAACTGTGAACACAAAGCATGCTGTGCAGCTGCCTAAATGCTCAGCTCTCCTGTGTGACCGAGCTAAACTGGGACACAGGAGAAATCAGAGGGATACAAAGAATGCCCAACAGGACTTCTCTAAGGATGTTGCTCCATGGCCTTGATGCCAGCAAAAGCTGATGGGGAACAGCACTGATTTCCGTTACTGCTGTAAACCCATGAGCTTGTGGAATGGAGCTTTTCTCTCCAATGCTCTTAGTATTCCTGTATTTTTGAAAATACCATGTTGAAGTCTTCACTATCACTCTCTACTGCACCACATTTCTTCTGTATCTCTAATCCAGACTTTCTCACTCTCACGACTTTTATCACTTAGGTTATGCAGGCATCAGTGGGGCTGATACTGGAAATCTTTCTCCTGGCAAGGAGACCAATATCCAAAACGGAGTTATTTTCTGTATGGAGTAATCTCTGGCTGCATAAAAGTGAATTTTGTGGATTAGAAAAATCTAAATTTTCCCTTTACTGACTTGCAAAAATCTAACAATAGGATGCTATTGCCATTTCTGCCTTGACACACAAGGTCAAGTTCACACACAATCACATGGGTACAAGAAGTGGACTACAGTCAGCCATACCAATAAAAGTGTTTGTTCGTGGTTTTGGTAGCTTCCAAATTTAGTTCTCCAAGGCTTTTAGGTTGGAGTCAGACAGTATTGGTTTCCCAGATACAGGAGAGTGATTAACTGCATTTGTATTCCCATATCAAGCACTTATTATGTTAAATTGCTATCACTGGAAGACATCAAACCCAGTCAAAATGAATTAATTTGGAGAAGAAAGGCACCAAGACATTTCAACCCAAACTTTAAACTTTTCCTCAGAAAGCACACAAATTAAAATTACAGACTCAGCTTTTAAAGCATAACATTCCACCCCTTGTTTTCTGCAGAAAATATGTTCAGACATTATCAGCACATCACAAAGGCACATATTACTCTGCATAGCTAGAACTGAGCCTGAGGGAAAAGAACAGAAACTATATAAACCAATCTCTCCATCAATTTACAAAACCCTTTCCTTCAGATTACCAGCACTGAGACTCATCTGAGCCTATACAAAGCACTTTTTTTTAAAGCATATGAACAACTAATTATTTAACTGCTTTCTCTCTGCCCCAGGATGTCTAATTTGTATCACCATCCTGTCACCCAAATTTTTTTCTCCAGCTTCAATAAAAAAAATGAAGGGTCATCTTTTGAGAGTGGTATGTAATCTCTTTCCATATTTTCTTCATGCCTGCTTTTTTATTTACATAGATACTTTTATACCATGTTTGTTGTCCTAAAAAAAGGAGTAGGAACGCATCAACACATTTTCAAATGCGCAAGTGTTTTGAAACTGCCTGTTGATTTGAGGTGCCCCACTTTTAACATTTCTAAATTAAAATATCACAAAGGGAATCAGTCTGCAAAAGCACACTGAGATGAATCAGACTCACCAAAGACACACAGAAAAATAGCTAAATAAATAATAAACCAGAAAACATCTTCAATTTCACTCTAATTAGCCGTTTCCAGACCTATTACTGAGCCAGTGGGATCCTGTTCCAACAAACAAAAAAAAAACCTTATTATTCTGATCCAGGTACTGATCCATGCACCACTGCAGTGGTCACAGCAGATTTAGAAAATGTTGTTCCAGGAGGTGTGATGCCGCACCGGTTTGGTGTGGAAAGTCTTTACTGCTTATGGTGGTGAGCAAGATGCACTTAGCAAAGTCATGGAGAAAGAGATAGTCAAGGAAGGTGGACAAAGAAAACTGGCATGATTTCATGAGATTTGCTGGGCTAACAGAGTTTTGCTGTACATTTGCTATATATACGTACAGAACACTTTAAGAGGCAAGGGTGTCTGATAACATCAGACTTCTGCAGTTTTCAGTGGTCAGTTCCATTGTGATGTGTAGTGCCAGACAAAGGTTCCCCGGGAACAGATGACAGTCTATCTGTACCAGCCACAATAAAGACTAACTTTAAGGGTTAATTGAGGTGGGTTGATATAAAAAAAAGCAGTTGCATTTTACAGTCTTCCTGCTCACATCCAGCAATACCTGCTCTCCATTTTCAGCAGGTTCATAGCTTCCCCAATTTCCCTCTGAATTATCAGAAACATTAACAAGAGTCTTCCACTCTCAACTTTGACTGATGTAATTAGGAAAGCTGAACAAATGATCTGAGCAACAGCTTGGCAGCAGGCAGCAACAAGCAACCTGGACTCACTGCATGCTGCTCTAGTCTTCCAGGGCAAATGTAAAGCCTACAACCAGTGATTCAGCATTAGCCCAGTAACTGCTCTCCAGGAAATCTAAGACAACCTCGCCAAGCTTTCTTGCTTATTTCTGTGCAAGGAGGGATCACACAACAAAAAGTACTCCTTCAAACAATTCCCTACCTTGGATAAATACACCATCTCCTGTGGACTACTGAGTAAACAGCGCTGTCAAGCACAGCCTTGTGATCCACAGCTACAGACACAACCAGGGTGAAGCAAATACTGAAATGTGGGTTTCTGTATAACAGCTGCACTCTGTGTCAGGCAAACATGGCATTTCATTAAGCACTGGGTAATAGCTTGATTCCCTTAGGGACTCACTGCTGGAAAACAGAACATCTCCTTTCACAAATAGGCAAGGTCATCACGTGTCACACATCCCTCAGTGAGTATGTTCATTTCAGAGATTATGCCGAGATAATTATCTGTTCGTTATACAGTTTAATAATAATGCAGTAATGCATCTTTACGTAGAACTACTTCTACAAGATCTGAGGAAAACGAGCATCATATGACATTTCAAAACCACTGGATCAGCTCCTCCAGAACACAGTGGGAGAACTCTGGTTTATGTTTAAATTATTTTTTGTACTTTACACTTAATGTTGGATTCAGAATTTGGAAAATTTCAGGTAAGAAACACTCTAAAAATACAGTCTAAGGAATTTTTTTCCCTTCACTCTGCATCACCCTTTCATGACCTGAAATTGCCAAGTCAGTTCACAAAGACGACACACGAAGTTTAGACTTCTGTAGATACAATGACATAAACTATGAAAACTTCACAAGGATATATGCAGAGAGATAAAAATTGATAGGCAATTGCTTTCTAAATATTGTAAAGTACTACCAAAATCAGGAGTCCCTAGAAAACCATACCTGAAGAACCTAAGTATTATGAAGTCCAACTAATTCCTGCCAGTTTACTTCTCCGCTTTCATCCTATTTCATCCTAAATACTATTTCAAAAATATTGCTTTTCTACATTCCTCTGGTTCCTGGGATACTGACCTTACAGATGTGAAAATAAGAAATTCCTGGGGATAATACTGGTTTCAAAGCACAGGTAAAACAAGAACATGATACTTTCAAAGTGAATGTATGATCAGTCAGTAGACAAGCTACATAGCATAGAACACAACAGTAGAAATATTTTCTCCTAACATACAACTACTGTATCTAACAGTTCATGCAGGAAAGGAATAAGAAAGGAATAATTACACAGCAGAGATTAGAATCACAGAACATTAGGGATTGGAAGGGACCTGAAAAGATCATGTAGTCCAATCCCCCTGACAGAGCAGGATCACCTAGACCAACTCACACAGGAACACATCCAGACGAGTTTTAAATGTCTCCACTGAAGGACACTCCACAACCCCCCTGGGCAGCCTGTTCCAGTGCTCTGTCACACTCACTGTGAAGAAATTCCTTCTCACATTCATATGGAACCTCCTATGTTCCAGCTTGCACCCATTGCCCCTTGTCCTATCACCAGATGACACTGAGAAGAGCCTGGCTCC
>JAOXOE010000001.1:48219719-48230856 GCA_028565055.1 Phoeniculus purpureus
CCCCCCCACCCCCAAAAAAATCCAAACAACCCTGTCTCATTGTTGAGGGAACAAAGTCAGTGGGAAGAAAAATCCAATCTTGTGGATCCGGTCTAAGCAGGAGAACCCTCACAGAAAGCTGTCAGCATCTTGTCCCCTCTTGTTGGATCATTCCCAGAGCAGAGCCTCTGATGCACTGTAAGTTTAGGACTGTGTCCCTGTGGGGCCATCCCACGTGCGCAGGTGAAACAGCAGCTTGCCAGAGAAAGAAATTCTTCACAAATCGGCGGCTCGCTGTGGAACAAGATGATAACCGTAACAACGTGCCAGCGACGGAGGGTCTTGCAGGGGTCACCTTTCCGACTCGTGGCACAACATCTGTTATTCCCACTTCATGCTTGTTTGGAAGAGCCTGGTCCCAGTTGCTGCAGCAATCCCGTTGCCGGTAGTGGTTTGATTTGTGCAGGAATGTTCCAGAGTGGTAGCAGAACGATCTGATCACTTCTACCAGTTTTCTGTGAAGTGTCTTCTGAACCTGAGACACCATCTGGCACGCTACGCAGAGTCCTAAAAGCACACATCGTGAAAGCCACGGACCGACGGAATGCGTGTGCTCTCCAGGCTGAAGTCTTTAATCAAGACTTTACCGAAACATGACTTTCAGTAGGAACCTTGTGAGGAGCATCATCATTTAGAAGACCAGCCAGCGGGCATCGGATTAATTTGTTTTCCTTCTTTTGTTGGTCATTACCAGCTGGCAGCAGATATCTCCAGATGGACCACTTGGCGCACGAAGCAATTCTTTTCTTAGAAGGGAACCCTGTGGTTTTGCCGTGTAATGCAAAACACCAGCGGAATCACTACATAAGCAAAATGCCAGGAACGGGCTAGTGGTCCAGCCGCAAGCACTGGTATGTTCATCTCGCTTTATTTTTCCAAATGTGTCATTTATGGTCCTGGATTCTGAATCGGGACTATGGCCGGGCTCTTCAGTATCAGGTTTTAAAGGGTGTTTTCAGAAAGAGAGATAAAAATAAAACAAAACCCCTGAACTTAATAGACCTGGTGGATCCAGGCAGCATTTTAGCCTGATTTTAGAGAGCAAGTCCCTTCCAATCCCTAATGTTCTGGATTCTGTGAAGCCAAATGTCTCCCTCAGTTACAGCTGTCCAGCCTCAGTCCTTGGGGCACTCTCAGCTCTCCAGTGGATCATCAGACTGTTTAGTCCTTACAGATGCAGCAGTAGCAGCTCTTGTGTGGTGTGTGCTGAGTCTCCGTGCGCCTTCTTGGATGTACTTGGTGCTCTATAGGAAGGACAATTTTCAGCTTCTCTGTTTTTCTGGCAGCAGCAAACTTGAGGAGGGGCTACATAGGAGCTTTGGCACCGAGAAGCAGGATGTGAGCTGTTCTTTCTATGATTGCACTTTTCTAGAGGAGGATGGGATTGAAGCTGCAGTTTACTCTGTAGACCTTCTTCATGACCATCCAAGATGAGGGCTTGGTGGTGGTATGAGGGCTCTTCGTTTGTGCTGCAGTACAGCCCTGGCCCTGAGGTGGTGCTGGAGTGTGAAGAGCAGGAAGGTCTGGGGAAGGCGGGCAAGCCAGGCTGTGCACAGATGGTGAGTGCACAGGTCCGCAAGGCATATGGACACGAAGACGATCTGGTTCGTCCTACATCTTCCCCAACTGTTTTTTCTACATCTCCCTCTAAGACTTGGAGTTGCTGGAGGCTGAGAAGGAGGGTCTCGGCTGAGAAGCAGGACTGTTTCCTCCTTGTTGTATTGCTCATGCACCTAGCCTCGCTATCTGTGGCAGGATACCAGCAGAGCCAGGATACTGGGTAAGGAGGTGGTTTGGTCTTACCCGGCATGCTCTTATCTCGCGGCTTCTTCAACTGGGTTCTGTTTTTGCACCCACCTGTGTCAAGTAATCACAGACTGTGTTCTCTCTCCCTACTGCCTTTGCCCTGCCGTAATACTTCTGGTGCCATCCGTGTTGCTTCAGGTGTATGTGTTCTACAAGGAGCATGACTGCGCTCTCCTCGCCACTGCACTCAAAACGCGGCAGGCAGTAGGCTGAGTTCCAAGGAAGGAGCGTGTGCCCTGGGCACCTGTGGCAATCCTGCTTCTTACTGCAGGGCGCTCATGGGTGCTTGTGAGCTCCTCACCTGCTCCCGGTAAGTGCCTTCAGGCTGGTTGTGTGGGAAACATCCTCCAGGTGATCATCTAGAGGCTCAGGGCAGTGGCAGGGAGAAGGCTGCCGTGCAGCGCATCCGCAGACAGTATTAAGCAGCACTGCTCAGGCCTCCATCTCTGCAGTGTCTGCATCCTCTGCATGATGCAGTCTTCTGTTCTCTAAGCCTGGTAGCTTCTTGTTCTGGTTTATTCTTCATGAGACAGCAACTGTGGCAGACGAGGTAATGTGCGAGACTGAGCCTTGATCCCGAGTGCCGCAGCGACCGAGTGCTCAATCCCAGTGCCTTTCAGCCCCACATTTGATACAACAGTGATGCAGAATCACCGAGCGATTCCTGCCGGGCTCTCGCGCACGGCGGGTTTGGCTGCCGTGTGTGAATAAAGTGCTTTGGATGAGCTCCACACAGCTGTTATTTATCTCAGGAGAGACGTTAAGGTGAAAAAGACCAAGCGCCTTTTGCCGGTGGTGGGAGAGGCTTTTCCAGGGCTTTAAGTGCCAGAACATCTGAAAGACATGGAATCGGTCTCTAAAATTGGTCATTTTCTCAATGTGATTAGAAGTCTGACTCTGCTGAGCTGGCGGGAGTATTTGTACATGAGCTGGAAATGTACTGAGGACAAAGAGGGCGACTGTGCTTGGAGCACTCTGCAGGCACGGGACTGCCTCAGGACTTCCTCGTTGTGCAGCACCTTATGGGGCTGCCTATCCAGCAACAGATGCAGTCAGAGCCCAGGGGACCTTGGGCTCTGTTTGATTTTCCTGCTTTTTTCATCCCTAGCTACACGGATTAGAGCGATTAAGATGTTGGTCTAAGTCACAAGAGGTTTGGAGAGCGGAAATACTTGATCTCAGTAGTTGAATGTGAAGTTACTGGAAGGTAAATATCTCTTATCTAGAGAGTGTGCAGACTGTGCTCATCTGGTTTCCTTTCCTTCCTGCAGATCGTTATCCCTCGATGAGCGGTTCGTTGGGTTTCCAAAGCAGAACTAGACAAACTCCCAAATCACTTGGTGCTTTCCCAGAGCTGTCATCTTTCTCTTTGTAAAGGTTCTTTAGCTATTCTTTCCATGCTTTGGGAATGATGGAACAGTAGTACCGTGGCTCTTCTATTGCCGTCGCCTGCGTGATCGTCCCAAGCCCCATTCCTTGACGTTTGCGTTTGCTCTTCAGCTCCCGTCTCTGCCGTGTGCCTCAGGCTTTTTGACTTGTAACACGACTGCAAATGTTCCCCTTGTCGTGGTGCCTCGTGTTGGATGGCAGGATGCGAGCACTGGGTTTGTTACTGGATCTGTGCACCCGCACCAGCCTGGGGAGCTGTCGCCTGCTGGAGCGAGTACTTGTTCGAGCTTCTCAAGCTTGTCCAAGCTGCTAAGGAGTTGGTGTGGACACCTGCGTTAGCCTGGCTGCAGGCTGCCTGCACTGTTGTGTCCCTGTGGCAGCTGACGGGCTCTGACGAGCATTTTCAGTACTGGTCAGATGGAAAAACATTGGGTCAAGGCTCTAGTTCTCTGGCCTTCTGGGCTACTTTTTCTCCACAATGCAAGGGGTGATCTCTGCTGCTCTGTGACCTTCCTGAATAGGAATATTGATGCCCTTCCAGTCAGTCTGAGGCAGCAGCTCACTCTTCAGTGGAGTCTCTCCTGCCAAAGCTGTGCAGCTGCTTTGTACTTCGTCTCAGGAGCAGCGTTTCTTTGAAACCAGCCTTCAGGAACCTCGGGTGTAACTTGGAGGGGGTGAAGATATCCTCGATGCCATTGAAATCATCTCCAGGACTTTTGTGGAGGAAAAAGCTTGGAGAAAGGACAGATGTCGGTGTGCCATTAATGGGGGCGCTCGGTTCCTCGCGGAATGCCGCTATACTTGCAAGGCAACCTCCGAAGAAAGGAAGGTGTTTGGGTTTCTGATTTGCAGCTGTGAGCAAGGTGCCAGTGGCTGTGTGTAGGTTGGCTGGGAGAAGGCTGCAGTGTAGCTCATCTTGTCTGGCTATGGGCTGGCACTGGGTCGTGACCAGGTTGATGGCAGCCTGACAGTTTTAAAAGACTGTGTTGGCATCTTATGAAAAGGGAAGTCATTGCACTTGAAAAAGAGGAGGAACAAAACTGGGAAACCTTTGCTTGTCAGTTTAATGGCAGAGACAGTAAAACTTGTGGCGTGTGACTTCACGCAGCCCCTGCATCAAATGGGTGAACTGCAGTGTCCACAAAATTGGAGATGAATTTACATGAGCCCTTGTGTTTTAGTTACCCGGCTCCTACAGCGTGTCAGACATTCAAAAGAGGCAACCCCCTGCCCCTCGCAGCTAAATTTAGGTGTGTGGCAGCGACAAGGAAGCAGGAGAAGAAAAGAAGAGCATGGGAAGGGATGAGACCTCCTGGGTCACTGGCTCCAGTCTCAGGAAACCACATGAAGTTGCCCTCTTTCAAGCCTGAGTTACAGCCTTGATGTGTGGGGAGGTTCTACAAGAGATGGGAGGTTAAATTTACAGATTTGTTCCAGTCCTGTATAATTTCCCCTGCTTCCATGAGCTGTGGAGTTGGCCCATGCCGAGGCTCATCACGGGTTCCTAGTGGTGGCTGTCTTACAAGGTGGTGATGTGCCAGGGAGCCGAGCACTGGGGAGGGCAGTGGGGTGATGCCAGTGAGCAGGGCACAAAGAACAAGGAGAGTCCAGGGTAGATCTTACAGCAGCTGTGAGAAGCAGTGTGGAGCCAGCAAAGTTTTCCAAACCTGATTTCTCCTTCTGCTCCAAATCTGCTGTCAGAGGAGTGAAGGTCCATTGATTCTCGTGCATCTGCCTGCCCTGCAGTGCAGCCTGGGCTGAGCTGAGAAGGTTTGGGTGCTGGGGACAGTGGGAACTGCTGCCTGGGGAGCCCCCTGCTGCGCTGGCTGCCATGTTTTCCATTCCCATGCTGGCTCGAGTGGGACACGCTGCATGCCCTGCTAGCCTTGGAAACCCTTTCTTGTGCCATCCTTCATGGCCCTTCGGTGAGGAGCCACTTCACCTCCACCCTGGTGTGGTGGGAGCTCAGCGCTTGAGCAGAGTGCACAGAGAAAGGTCTCCTGGCCAGTGCCACAGCCCCAGAAGGGCTGGTGGCTTATTTTGCTGTTTCAGTCAGAGCCGTGAACTGCAGCCGTGCGGCTTCAGCTCCGCAGAGACCGGAGCGGAGTCCCTAGCAGTGTGTTGTGTTTTCGCTCAGGCAACACAGCCAAAGCAAACACTGAAACCAAGCTGCTTCTTGTGGTCATCAGGGAACAAACAATTTGTTTTGATTGAAGGCTCTGTGCCGTGGGAGAGACTCGGAGTTACGAGCAGCTGCGTAGGAAGCACAATGCTATGGGCTTGTGGTGGCCAACCTGAGCTGCAGCCGTCGCAACTGAATCTGCAGTGCAATAAGTGGAGTGTGGAGAGCAGGGCTTGCAGCTGAGAGCGAGAGATCTGCTGCTTCTGGCCAGAGGGAGGACTTGGCCAAAGGGATCTCCTGCTGTTCTGATGTTCGGTGATTCTGTGAAGATGTTCTTACAGAGCAGCTCTAGAACCTGACCGAGTGCAACAGAGCCCCAGTGTCTGTGGAATCACTTTGCCAGGTGGCCATACATTGACTGCTTGATCACAATGCTAACAAGGGCTTCTTTTTTCAGTAATGAGTCTGATGAGTTGTGTTACCCTGTGTTTTACTTGTCAATCTAGTGATCTTCAGTGCTGGTAGAGTGACTTCAAAAAGAGAAGGGAGGAGGAGAAGTGCATCGAGGAGTGTGCCCAGCCCTTAGCCTTAGGAGTGGTGCCACAGGATCTCAGAACACACTGAGCTGCTGAAATGGGATTGGTCCTTTTTGGAAAAGCTGCCTTCTGTTTCCAAAAAGAGCTCTGCTCATCTTTGTGATGCTGCCGGGGTGGTCTTGTCACATCCAGTTCCTTTGCTTTAGATGCTCTGGGTGTGGTCACCCGGGTTTGATGTTGCGCCCAAGGTGGTGTGAGATCAGGGCACGGTCCGTCTGACCCATCTGCTGAGCTGGCTTTGTAGGGCGAAGGATAACGGCTGAAAACAGCTCCTCTCAGACTGACGCTATCTGGATTCACCCATGAATGGAGCGGGAGGAGGGAAAACAGTGGTCAACTGAACATTTCCTATATTGCTTCTGGCTTCTGAGCCTCCTTGTTTACTTGCCCATTGTGTAGTTGATGGCCGTTAGTGCCTGGCCTTTGGGCAGAGTATATGTGTAGGTCTGTGTGTTGCCGCATCATCTTAAGGTAAGTGACTGCTGAAGGATAAGGAGAAAGCACATCTCTTCCTTCTGTGAAAGTGCATCTTGTTAACTCAACTGATGCTGATCAGAATCCTGTTTGTACACCTCTAGTCTGGAAGAAACCTCGTGCCGATACCACCCACGTGTGTCAATACATTGAGGTGCTCTGTTCTCTGCCAAACAAACAGGTTGTGCTCGTGTCAGCTGAATTTGCCTGTTTTCTTTTCCCTCTTTACCCTCTCAAACAACCCCTGGATTTCTTTAAAAACAATTGCACGGTCCCGGCTGAAACTGAGAAGCAGTTTGTGGCTGGAGCGAGGCTGGGTGCGACGCTGTTCCCAAGTACCATCCCCACAAGACTGGGTTCAGCTCTTGACCAGGTGCAGCGAGCGCGATTCACCACTTCAAAACCTGCGCCTGTGTGCGTCATCGAGCCAAGGTAGTGCTGGGGCTCGGATACATCTATCTGGGGCTTCGATTGGGCAAGCAAGTGGTCTCCATTAAAGCCACAGAGAGCAGAGTGGTTTCCATGAATGCATCCCATAATTGCAGAAGACAAACCCAAGTGTTGTGGGTTTGCTCCATTGCTTCCCCATCCTGCCTGCTCTGACTCTCGTATCACTGGGAGCGAAGCCCACAGACCCCTAGTTGTTTCTCTAGCCTGAGGCTTTCGAGCCCGGTCTGCACTGGAGCGTTTTATGGGCAGCGATGTCTTACAGATTTTTGCCTGACTGTGAAAAAGAGTCAGGAGACAACTAGGCAGTCGCTTTAGTGGGAAGGCTGGCTTGAAGAAAGACAGGGTGCTTGTCTGCTTATTGCCTGGGCAAGGGATGGTGCTGGCCTCGTGAGGAAAGGTGACTGGGGCAAGCACTTGATGGTTGGCAGAGGCGTCTCCTCTCTTGTGCAGCACTGGATCCTTTTCTGATCAAGCAACCAACATTTTTGCCGTTTCCAGTGCTCAACCGAGTTTCACAAAGCTCTGACAGAAATTTTGACAGAAATGCTCTAAATAGCAGAACGGGAGCGTGGGGCATGGCCAAGTCTGAGCCTGAGTGCAGGGACATTGATTGGACTCTTGGCCTGGCCAGGCATGGAGGTGTTGGGCTCCCCACACGCAGACGACTCCCCACAGTGATTTACAAACAGGACTTTAGAAGTCCTGAAGTTGCCACCCAACTCTAACAAAGGTCTGGTGCGCACCTGCACACGCGTTGCTACCCACCACGGCATCTCTGACCTCGAGCTTAACCCACAACCTCAGCGAAGTTCTGCCAAGTTCCCTTTGCATGGAGCAGGGGCTAGAGGATGCCCTTCCTTTGGCGTTCCGGATGCATTTAGGTGGCAGCATGCCCAGCGCTTTCACAAGGGTAGAGTGCAAACCTGAGCGAGTAAACGTCGTCACCCCAAACACACCCACAAAGTCTGGATGCCGTGCCTGCTGTGATTTACATGACAGAGGAGAGCAGAAGTGTTTGGGCAATGAGAATCTGCCCGGCTCTTCGGTTCACAACTGCTCTTTTGTCACAGCTCAGCACATCCAGATCTTGGGGAATCCTTTTGCCACATCCAGATCTTGGGGAACCCTTTTGTCTCCTCTTTGCAAGTTAGATTCGGTTCAGGCGACACCCCTGGTTTGCTGCTGCTAATGGCACGTTTCCTTGCAAGTCCTAGCAGCTCCTGGCAGTGGTGATGGGGTGCATTTCGCTCTCTGTGCACCTATCGCTCTTCTTATCTGCTGCTCTCTTGCTGAGAGGAAAAGAGAAGGCTGCTGCCATGAAGCTGGAAGCAGATCCTTGGCTGCCTGCTTCCCTGGCTTTGGGTGGGCGTTCCTGCTCCCCGCAGCCTGCCTAGACTTTGAGAGGTGCCTTATGATGAGTGAACAGATATATGAGGAGCTCTCAAACTTCAAATTGTATCCGAGGAACCTCTGGTAATAAGGGCTTCAGCCTGTAGCCACAAGTGGTCCTGTGGGAAAACTGGTCTTTGACTTTCATTTCCTGAAAGGAAGGATTGTATGGCAGCGCTGGGGCTGCGCAGGCTGCATAACCAAGGCTCAGCATGATGAATTTGGTGTCCTGGCATCTACCCCGTGTGCTTTGTAAGGCTTCCAAAGACAGATGGATCAAAGAGAAATGTGCTTCGCACGTTTGCGTAGGACACGCAGCAGTTGCGGCTCCAGACGCGGCGGTCCGTCAGCTGGGAGGGGTGTGTTAGAACGCTCAGAAGGTCTTTCAAAAGCAAAAAGGCAGGGAAATTTGGGAAGGCAGTTGAGACAGGCTTGGCTTTTTCGTAGTGGTGCTTTTTAGGGAGCAAGGGGTTGCTTTGCACCTGAATGTACTTCTGAAACCTCTGCAGCTCCAGACAGCGTCGTGTTCCTTTCTGGAAGCCTTCACAGAGGGCAGGGTCTGATATCAAGCTAATAGATGTGTGAGGGGTGAAGCAAGAGCTGTACAGACCAGAGTCAAGGTTGCCAGCTTTTCCCCACCACAAAACCCCAACGTCTCTCTCCAGGAACTCGACCCAGAAGATTATTTTTGGATGACTGCCTCCACAAATCAGTGCAGTGGATGAGAGTCCTCCCTCACAGGCCACTGCCAGCCCCTTGATGAGTACAGAGAAAGGACAAGAGTGAGTGAAGTCTGAGTGGCTCTGGTCTGCAGTGGATGTTTTCAGCACGGCCAATGTGCTTTGCCTGTCCGTAATGAAGTGCAGTTGGGTCAATCAAGTGTCCCACGCCTTGCTTGTGTCTTTCCTCCAAGCAAGAGCAAACGGGAGCTTCTTCTGCCTTCTGCTTTCTCTGTAGAGTCTGGTCTGGGATCAGAGGGAGCTTCAGCAACCTGCCAGAGAAGAAAGCCCTTTGGAAGCCTGGGCTTACACCCGCTGTAGTTTTCTGCACATGAATCCTCCAGATGCCGTTTGGCTATTTGTGAAGGAGTTAATAGAATTGGAAGGGAGAGAGCCCTTTGCCCTGGAGGAAGTCCAAGGGAATGTTTGTGGAAGATGCTTCACAATGACTGGGTAGCTTGTGATTTCCTCACCTCCAAATTATGAGACGTGGATTGGGCAGAAGGCGAAACGCTTTGTAATCTGATTTGGGTTCCATCATTCAAGCTGGTCGTGAGCTGCCCGCTGTTCAGACTGGCTGCTTGCGCAAAGCAGCACCCTGGAAGGGTATCGTTTAGTGCCCAGGCTTGGCAGACCAGCCTCTATCAACCTGAGTCTTCCTGCTTGAGAGCATCCTCTGGATCCAGCCTCATGCATGTGGTGCCTGTGCTCCTGCTAAAGCCCTAAGCCTGTGAAGCACCCAAGTCCATTCTTTGTTCTTCAGGCTCAAAAATGTCCTCTCCTGCTCCACAGCTGGGATGTTCCACAAACAGGAACCGTCTCCTAACGACAAAAACAGATGGCTGTTCCTAATTCCCGATCCTCTTCTGTGCACCAGCAAGCTACAGCCATGACCCTCTGTGGGAGAAGAACAACAACTGAACTTCTCCTTCAGAGCAGATGAAGCAAGAAGGTGCAAATGTCTTCTGGTGCTGCAGCGCAGCCAGAGGAGGAGGGTTTGTGCTGTCCAGACTCTGGCTGGAAAGGTCAGGCATGTTCTGGGACTCTTCTGAGGACCACCTTTCTTTCTGGGAAAACTGTCTGAGCCTGCGCGGGCTGCTGTGGGGAAAGGGGCGGCAAAAGGACCTGTTTTCAAAGGCAGGGACATCCTAAGGTGCTCTGCTGGTGCAGGGTACCACAGCTGCTCTGGCAGCGTGATCTATGTCAGCTCTAAGGTCTCTCGTTGCTAGAAGCAGAAACTTGATGAACATATGGATGGAAAACTGCGTGAAGTGAGGGAGTCCTGCATGGAAATGGAATGGTGCACAGAAACCTTCTGGACTGTTTGGTATTGAGACAGAAACACCTGCTCCTGGTGTTTGGTGGGGTACTGGAGTCCAAATGCCTAGTCAGAGATGTCTGGGTGCCATCACAGCGCACACACACTCCTTACCCGTTCCTGCCACTGGGACAGCTCTCCACCCTGCAGCCTTCTTGTGAGAGGGACTGGTGACTCCTGGCCATGCTGGTCACAGCACTGTGTCTCGTGTGTGCGACCCCCTGAAATCAAAACACTCTCTCAGAGCACTCTTATGCTTCAGGCTTCCACCTGAGGAAGGCTATTAGACTTCAAAAACATGTTTACATATTTACCCGGACACTTCCAAGAGCAGGGTTTCTTTAAGAGGTTAGAGCAACGTCCGCTTGCTTCTGATGGGGACAGCTCCTCTTGCTGGTGCTCACCGCGCTGTCAAGCTCCCAAATCTGGCAGCAGATTTAGGCTTTTCCAGCTGACTAAAGGTTTGGGGGCTCTTTAAAGTAAGAGCTTAGAAGCCAGTTGCCTGCAGAGGGTTCACAGATGGAGCTAACAGTGGAGCCATGCAGTTCCCTAAAGAACTTGAACCTGTGCTTCTGAGTCCATGGCATTTGATGATCTCAAAGGAAGAAGAGGTTTGATTGTGCCTGTGGTTGGCACTGTGGTGTGTGTGATGCACAGCTGTCCGCACAGAGGAGAGAGGGAGACGTTCCGGCTCCGTAACAGTGGAGTGGAAGACGTCCTGTAGACAAGTAGCTTTGCGAGTCATAGAATCATTAGGAATTGGAAGGGACCTCCAAAGATCATCTAGTCCAATCCCCCTGCCACAGCAGGATCACCTAGACCAAGTCACACAGGA